>CM076579.1:305941268-306541268 GCA_034641835.2 Pinus albicaulis | reverse complement strand
GTTAAGAGCTAACAATAATCGACTTGCATTCTATTTTTAGACATGCATTCCACGAAACAACTTCGCACATGCATTTCAAAAATAGACGCCCATCCATCTATATAATTTGCTCAACCATCTATAAATAGATTAATGCGAAAAATAGACTTGATGCAAATTCTAAAAATAGACATATCACCTAAAAATATCCCGCGGGCCCCACCTAGTGTAGGTGCTTAATTTTCACTAAGATCATCATCTTGTTGAATCTCAACAACCTATTGATCCTCGGAAGAAATTTTATTAATGAGGCATCTATTTTCTTCATTTTCCATTATTTTCCTTCATTTTCCTCATCACATGCAGCCTGCGACCTTTCACCTTCCTTTTCTCCTAATTTCCTTTATTTTCATAAATAAAATGCCAATTAATGCCTCATGCCTTTCCAATGCCTTTTCCAATTCCTTTTCCAATTTCCTTTAGCCATAATAAACCGAATGAACACACACTAGGATGTTTTTCCAACATTCAACTTGGAATATGTGTCCCATCAACCATGGTTATTATTTTTTCCTTTATTAACTTTTATTACATGGAATTTTCACCAGGGTTGTTACAAAACCCTCCCCGTTGGGGGAACACTTTCCTTGGTGTTCAATAACACCTACAAACCAGCAAGACTATTAAAAAAAATATACTACCAATGGAGATTTATAACATAACTCATTGTAGTATTTACGATGAATAACATGTTTAAAAGAAAAACCACCATGAAAATCATATCGTTTACTGAAATTTTATAACACAACTCATTACAGTATTTACAATAATATACACATATGCATATTTTCTCAACCAACAAATAAAAAGATATGATGTTCGTATCAACAACAAGGGAATCTAGAGGCTCACACCTCCACCCTCAAAGTAGTACCAGGATTCAATTCCTTCCCAGGAAGTCCAGAATCCACTGTCATAATCAATGTCTGCATCCAGTGTCCAACGCTACAATCCTCTGCTACTGTACCCTCAATGACCAGTTACTAACTCATTTTTCTAGGGTACACTCCCATTGTGCATCTGATTCCATTTGGCAATTCTAATGACAAAAAAAAATCCATCCCCAACCTTCCCTTCTCTGCTACACAATTCCTCAAGAAATCTAGTCAGCCCCTTCCGTGCAATCACACACCTTTCAAGTTTAGTTGGCACCCCCATCCTAGGCAATCCATCCCTTGGCAAGTCTTCCTCGCATCAGAAGGTAAAAAAAACCAAGGCATATACGGATCTAGGTGGATATTGGTGGTCACCCACCTATTACACTTGGGGCTCCACCATTGTCTCTTTCATTTTTTCAGTTTCGGCACAACTTACTATTTTTAGCAGTTTTTTTGGGTCCTGAAATTCCGGAGCCATTTTGAGGCCCTAAACGACGTTTTTTGGGAAAATGGGGAGCAACATGGGTCCACGGACTGATTTTTCTCGCTCAAAATTTGTATTCCTCGGATAGATATTTCTAAGGAGGTATGGTACGCGTCAAACGGAGATCATATGCCAAAGTTACGTCCCCGGGAAGTTGAAACACCAATTTACCCAAACGAGGCCCATAGTTTTGGCACTTCATCTCCTAGGGTTAGGGTTTTGGCTGTTTAGGATTTCCCATTGTTTCTAAATAATAAATAGGCCCTTGAGCCTCATTGTAACTCAGTTCAGAGGCCTGTAGCTGCCACATCTCTTCTCAAAGATAGCTACCAGCACCCTAGCTAGCTTTATTTCCATTCTGTCTGTAAGCAAATTTCAGTTCTTTGATATTAATGAAATGAAGTGTTATTTCCGTTGCATCTTTGTATTTATGGTTATATGTTTATTTTGTTGCATTCCTTCATAAATCCATATCAGTGGTATCAGAGCGGTCTGCTTTTTCTCGATCCTTCTTTGCATGTTCCCAATGAGGTCGGGGTATAAGGAGTTAGGGCTCGATATGGTGGAACCTTTAAAAGATCATCCTCGCAAACCTTCATGGATGCCCATGGGGGACGAAAAGAAAGATGAGGGAGCAGGAGGTCCTATAAAAATATTTCTTGAGGAGACCCTCGAAAAACAAAAGGAACGTGATGATGGATAGCTTTGCCTAGATCCTTCAATAGCTACCCACTAGCGGCACATTTTCACCCAACAACCACTCTGGAGGTGCGACTCCTTTTAAGGTACAAGTAAATTTTTACATTCCCATATTTGAGGGTCAAATAGATGCAGATGCCATAGATATATGGTTGAATCTATTAGAAGGATATTTCTCGGTTCATGACTTTTCCGATAGGGAGAAGATTATTTTTTCACTCCTCAAAGCTGCCCCCATGTCAAGGACTAGTGGGAAACCCACTATGAGAAAAAGGACGAGACAGAACCCTCTCTGATCTTGGCCGTACCCACTTGGAATTCCTTCCGAGACGCCATCAAGGAACAATACTATCCCGTGGGGAGATATGAGGACAAGTACATACAATGGACCACGCTGCGACAACAAAGGGATCAAGATGTGCATGAGCTGATGAATTTGTTTCATACCCTGTGCACCAATTTGGGTATCAAAGATTCAAAGAAACATCTGGTGCTAAATTATCGCAGTTGTCTGCACAGATACATTTAGGAGGAAATGGAGTTCCTCCACATCTCCTCACTTGGTACGACATACCGGTATGCTGCCAAGATTGAGCAGAAATTCAAACAGAAGAAGCGAGACTTTGGATCTACGAATCAAAAGCAAGGGAAAAGTGCTCCCAAACCACAAAACAAAGGACAAATCCAAGGCATGGTGACTCAAGACAACCTGTCAAAGCCACAAGCAAAGAACAACACCGCAAAGCCAAAGAAGGACATGGGAAAGTGGTGTGAGTTCCATAAGAGATCCACTCACAACACAAGTGAGTGTCGAGCCAAGCAGTCGCTGGTGGCCGAGATGAGGGCTTATGAGTTAGATGCATGCTTTGACTCTAAATAAGAACCTGACAAGGAGAATTACAAAGGGAAACAGATTATTGATGCGGAGCCCAACGCCACTGTTGCCACTACGAAGATCCAGAGGATGAGGAACGTCTCTTCCACTCCCAGATGTGGGTAAAGGGCTCCCCAGTACAATTCATTTTTGACAACGGGAGCCAAAAGAACCTCATTTCAGCAGATGCCATGAAGTGGTTGGGCTTTTCGACCACAACTCACCCACATCCATACACCATCAGGTGGCTTCACCAAGGATGAGATCTCCGCGTCAGCCAGCAGTGCCACCTTCCCTATAGCATCAAGCCCTTCACGGATGAGGTATTATGTGACGTTGCTCCTATTAATGTTTCTGATGTATTATTAGGACAACTATACTTGTGGAAGCGTCATGATGTGTATGAGTCTCGGCCTCGCGCTGTTATTATTACTTTGGGAAATAATTTGTATAGTATACCAGAGGTACCACCTCCTATCGCTATCTCTTTGGTTACTACAAAACAATGCAGTAAGCTCATTTCCAAAACTAGGAAATTCGTTTTCCTGATGATCTGCCACTAGGGCAAGAAGAATATTGTGGCCACGACCTCTAAACAGGGCTCCTCTGAACAACAACAACAAATGGATAAGTTTGTGGAGGAGTACGGGGACATCTTCACCTCACCCACAGGGGTTCCTTTGCACTGTCAGGTCAAGCACCCGATTGATCTGACCCCAGGTGCGTCGCTACCCAATGGACCGATCTATCGGTGCTCTATTTTGGAGAATGATGAAATCAAGAGGCAGATTCAGGAGCTGCTGTAGAAAGGTCACATCCGACCAAGTTCATCACCCTGTGGGAGCTCGATTGTGTTGGTATAGAAGAAGGATGGGATGTGGAGACTCTGTATTGACTATCAGGTGCTGAACAAGATCACTGTCTGAAATAGGTACCCAATCGCATGGATTGATGACCTTCTGGACCAACTCAAGGGTGCAAAATATTTCAACAAGATCGACTTGAAGTCTGGGTATCACCAGGTACCAATTGAACCCTATGATGTGTGGAATACTACCTTCAAAGCCCAGAAAGGCCTTTTTGAATGTCTGGTCATGCATTTTGGGTTGACAAATGCTCCCGCAACCTTCATGAGGATGATGGAAAACATCTTGCGGCCATTCACCAACTCATTTGTAGTGGTGTACTTGGATGACATTATGATCTTCAGCCAGACTTGGGAAGAGCACCTTAACCACATCCAACAAGTCCTCCAAACATTGTGTCAACACAAGTTGTGTGCCAATTTGGAGAATTGCACTTTTGGCATGACCCAGGTTCAATATCTGGGATACATTTTGATGAAAGGGGGGTGCATGTGGATCCAACCAAGATCCAAGTCATTCGGGATTGGTTAGCCCCAACCACTATAACAGAGCTTCACAAATTTCTGGGTCTTGCTCATTTCTACCATAGGTTTGTGTTGGGATTCTCTCATATCACTTGGCCCTTGAGTCCAGTCACCAAGGGAGGAGCGAGAGAAAAATTATTTTGGTCGGAACCTCAATAGAAGGCGTTCACAGAATTGAAAAATCGCCTCTGTTCTACCCCAGTGCTCACATTACCAGACTTGCAACAGCCATTTGAGATCGAGACAGATGCCTCTGACTATGCTATTAGGGAAGTTCTTACTCAACAGGGACATCCAGTAGCATATCACAGTGAGACATTGTCTGACACAATTCGCAAGTATCCCACTTATGACAAAGAAATGTATTCCATTGTGCAAGCTTGTGGACAATGGAAGCATTACATTTTGGGGAAGGAAACAATCATTCACATAGACCACCGGCCCCTGCAGTTCATACAGACACAAGGGAAGTTGCAGAATGATCGCCATCAGAAGTGGTCCACATATCTACAACAGTTTCATTTAAACATCAAGTACAAGAAGGGTAGCACCAATAATGTTGTACACTGCCTTAGCCGACCACCGATCATGGCTCTCACCACCGTTCTCAACTCTTACAGACAGAAATTTGCTTACAGACAGAATGGAAATAAAACTAGCTAGGGTGCTGGTAGCTATCTCTGAGAAGAGATGTGGCAGCTACAGGCCTCTGAACTGAGTTAAATTGAGGCTCAAGGTCCTATTTATTATTTGGAAACAATGGGAAATCCTAAAAAGCCAAAACCCTAACCCTAGGATATGAAGCACCGAAACTATGGGCCCCGTTTGGGTAAATTGGTGTTTCAACTTCCCGGGGACGTAACTTCAGCATACGATCTCCATTTGATGCGTACCATACCTCGTTAGAAAGATCTGTCTGAGGAATACAAATTTTGAGTGAGCAACATCATTCCATGGACCCATGTTGCTCCCCGTTTTCCCAAAAAACGTCGTTTAGGGCCCCAAAATGGCTCTAAAAGTTCAGGACCCAAAAAAATGCTAAAAATAGTAAGTTTTTCCTCAACTGAAAAACTGCAAGAGGCAGTGGTGGGGCCCCAAGTGGAATAGGCGAGTGACCACCAATATCCACCTAGATCATATACATGCCTCAAAACCATGATACCTGTGATAGCATGCTCATGGAAATCAATGGACACTATTGGGTACCAATGTACCATAATGGCCCAGCTCCTGAAGTGTTTTACCAGCATACCGAAGTCTGTCTCAATTCATTTTGTTCTTGTTGATAATTCTTGCAGTTAGTTTCAACCACCCAACCAGGAATTTCCTTGCTTTCCTGTACCAAGCACATAATTTGAATTATATTCAAAATAAATTGAAATAATTTCAAATCATACCTCATTGGTAGCTTTTCAATAAGGTACACTTGCAATCCTGTTAACTTCCTGTCACACAAGCCAAACTAGTTGTTTGGTCAAATCATCATGTACAACATATCAGATCTGGTTAGCTCAAAATGCAACCATCATAAGCTAAAATCATGAATCGCATGAAATCACCATAAACCATATTCATAAATCACATGTAACCATGATAAATAAAAATCACAAATCTTATGGATGTAAAACTAACATAAAATATTGATACTTATCCTTCATCGATCCTTACTTCTGCCTTTTTCATTTCTGTACACACACTAGGTTGGTTGCCACACCTTGAAAACATGAGTGCCTTCTCTTCAAATACATACACATACACATAATGTACATCACAACACGTACACCCACACACGGTGTAAAATACCACATAATATGTACACCCACACTGACATACAACACATACACCTACACCTAACATACCATAAAACACAGTACATACACCTACATCTATTGTACAACACATACACCTACAGCTGGTGTACCATGCAAAAAAATACATACACCTACCTCCAGTGTACAAAAAATGCACCTACAATCGGTGTAGCATACAAAACAATATATACACCTACCTCCAGTGTACAACACATACACCTACACCCGGTGTACCATACAACATAATACATACACCTACCTCCAGTGTACAACACATACACATATACAGAGTACAACACAATGAATACACATGTCATGATACCACGACTACACCATGCACATACATAGTACCACATGCCCATGAAATAGCATTTATGACATGCACACAATGCCACATGTATACCAGTACCATATGCACAACATGTACACAACACTACCTACACAACGTGTGCAAAACATCACATGTACACAACACCCCCTGCACAATGTGTACACAACACCAAATGTACACCACACCACCTATACAATTTGTACACAATACAACATGTACACAACACCACATGTACACAATTCCACATGCACACCATGTACAGGAAACCACTTGCACAAAACACTGTATGTACAACATGTACACAACATCACATGCACACATCACCACATGTACAATCATGCACACAACACCATATGTTCATAACACCATATGTACATAACACTGCATATACAACATGTACATAGCACCATACGTAAAAAACACCACATATCTAACATGCACACAACACCATATGTACACAACACCACATATCCAACATGCGCATAGTATGGTAGGTACACAATACTGCATATCCAACATGTGCGTAGCATCATCTATACCTAGCACTGCATATGCAATATACACACAACACCATATATACAACATCATGGGTACACAATACTACATATGTTACATGTACACATCACCATAGGTAAATCACTTAATACACAACATGTGCAACATATACACAACAAAACCTTAATTCTAGTGCCTTTCCACTATCCATGTTTATCCTAGCATGTCGCAGATCACAATACTTTCACTTCACTGATGTACCCATAAGCATTACCTATCCATAACGTAAACATAGGCATAGTACAATCATATAATATCAATTCATGTCCACATGATACTAACCTCATAGATATTTCATAGCTACTCTTCCCACTTGATTCCTCATAAGACCAAGAACCTCTTCATGCCATTCACCTGCATAAGCAATCATTCCTCCACAAGAATGATCCTTGTAAATCCTCTCATACAATGACATAGATACATAGATACATACATGTATATAATCATTAACATAAAACAATCATGATCTTATCAGAAAATGAAATAAATACACACATATATACATACAAACATTTAGCATCAAACAACCATGATCCATGATGACCTTGTCACACACACACACACACACACACACACACAGATATATATATATATATAAACCTAATCATGATCACAACAAAATGGATAGATATCATAAGGTATAGGTTAAGAGAACTTCCTTTATTCATGCACAACAGGCACAATGTTGACAACAATAGTTCCCAACATAGCCAAGGCATCCGATGCCTCAAATATATTTACCTTACCCTTTCGGTTACCTTTCTCATCTTTGTACTGCCACCGTCCATTTTCCACAATGGACCCAACCAGCCCAACTGACTGTCATAGTCTTACGTTCCTTTGTGCTTACTCATACACCAAGCTTCATCCATGTCTTACATTACCTGTTGGGTACCACGCAACTCCCCTTGAGCTCCGTTAACTTTCCTCTTTCTCGAAAAAATTCCCAAGCCACTCAAAACATAAAAGGAAAGACCATGAAAAACCAAGAGAAATACGACACCACAACAAAGTGGCAAGTCCTTGCATCAGACATAAACAAAATACAAATCAAGCACAATCAAATCATAAAACACAAAAAGCACAAGACTAGAAAAAAACACCATGACTCAATCCCCCATGAGTTCCCAATGCTTCCAAGGGAAAATTCAACCCGAGTATTTTCAAAGATTTCATGGTAGTCTCCTTTTCCATATAATCCCTTGCATCATACTACCATAATCTCATAATTGTGAGTACATAAATAAACTTAAAAACATGCTAATTACCTTACCTTGTTGTGCCAAGCACGCTGATCTGTAACTAAACACACATGTCAGCCATATGTACCAAATGTCAAGACAACATATCTATCAATTCGAAATCAATTTTTACCAAGACTAACAACCATGTCATAATCGAGAATCAACTCACATTCATCAGTCATAATACATAATATTACAAATATCACCTACTTACACTGAAGCATATACCGGAGATCTCAACACCTATGTGTTAGCACAACCATCATAAAACAAGATCATTACTTCATGAAATCTTACAAACACATATGCTTATATCATGCAATTAATCAAACATTCAAACAACTTGCAAACATACCATGTTAAATAAATACACTAGATGACGTAATAGACACCCAATCACTTAAACACTAAATACATAACATAACCAAACATTCAAGCACCAAGTATATGACATAATCAAATTCATACCTTAATGTATCTAAGGGGAGGTTATCTTATCTACACAATCAATCTATATTAGTAAAACAAAATGTCACAAATAAGTTGACACATACCCGAATGTCATAACCCTAACCATCTACATAGGCCAATCCAATTTAGCATAATACATATAACATCAAGATATCAATTGTATAACCGTAATAATTAATTTAACTAACATATAATAACACTAAGTTAACATATAACATGCTCATTAACAACAAATAACATAATCATCAAGCTAAATACAAGTTATCATATAACATATTCATTAAGTTAATATCGTGCTTGACTAAAAAACGCATGTACATATGATCACACTAATTAAATAAAATTTATCATGTATGTAACCATAAAAATAATATAATGACAAACATATAAGTAACCCTAATTCTTACAACAACCATGAATCACATACATGCATGCCAAGCATACAAACTTGTATTACAGTTCGCCCTTACCCCAAAGTCCATTGTTGCAACTTCACTTTAATGATCTACATCTCCTATTCTATCTCATCCAAAACATTAGCATCATAACATACCACATCATCATGATGACATAAATGCATACAATGACCTTGTGCACAACAACCTCAATCAAGCCAATGAGACCTTGACTATATGCACCCACTTGACATGTATAACTAGTCGTGAACGACCAATGCATGTTCAACATATGACATCACACAAGAAATCATACATGGATAACACTGAAGCATGACCAATATGTAACCCTAGGATAAGCAATAAATGCATGTACAATATGTAACAATATGTAAGCAAGCTTGCACAAACAAAAAACAAGCATGAACAACACATAACCAATCATACACTCATGACAACATGTTGACAACAACGTCATCAACACTTCCAAGGTGACACCACTGCCACCATGGCTAAAATAACACAAATCCAACAAGCACATACACCCTAGGTATGATAGGTATGAAAAACACATATGAAACCAATATAAAAGCATGACCGACACACCACCCATCCAGTCCAAGTGTTGAACCATGCTCTGATACTACTCTGTAACACCCCCTTTCCACATCTACACAAGTAACTAGCCAACCAGAGTAAACATGTGATGAGAGGCTACTATAATGATATTCAACCTCCTATGTGACCTTAAGGAAGTGGAACCGATAGAAACACATCATAAAAACCTTGTACAACAACCACAACACCCCCAGGAGGTAACCCACCCATTCAGTTCTCTTACCCCTGGGTTACACTGAAATTTTGACCTCTTTGAGCCATATCCATAGACACATGCTTGCATGCTTGTGTGCAGGAGGCTATAGTCACATGCATAACACTACATGTCATTGGCCAGGGCTCCAAATACTCAGTTATGTGCTATTGTCCTGAGGATTTGAGGCACCTTTCAGACCCAGAGCCCAGTGATATTCCCATAACTTCATGAAAAGCTAAAGAGATGATAAATAACAACGGGTCAATGATATGAAAGAAATCACAACAATAAGGACTCATCTGCACCCCTCTTAGGCATGGCAAGAATTTTGTCAAACATGTCACAAACATGAAAATTAGAGGTGTAAACAACATAATAGAGCATAGGGGTGTCATAATTATTTGAGAATGGCTAAGAAGCATTGATCCTCTATGTAATTAACTGTAATATAGTCTATTTTACCATAGATACATTATGCATTCATTTACCAGGGATGGGACTACCACATTCCACCTGACCATAGATTGGCTGAGTCAAATATCTCTTCAACCAATCACCCCCATGCCATATTCCAAGCATGAATGTGGTACTAAAAACCAACCAAAAAGAACCAAACAAGCATGAATTATACCAAAGTTCGCCACCTACACTGTTAGGAATTTTAGTGCCTCCTGGTTTTTCAGGCTTTACGGTAATCCACTATTCGATCGAGGGATCACTAGGCCCTATATCGACAGCCACTCTCCAGGATTTACCATACATCCCATCGTGGGACTAAATTCCCAACATAGATAAATCTACCGCTTGGCTTTAACATATATCTTGTCGTCCAGCGATAACGATTCCTAGGTCCATCGAGGCACACAATCTCACTTTACCATAACCCATAGTCTGGTTCAGGGGCTACTAGGGCAGTGGCTTTACTATGATCCACAGTCCAGGTCAGGGACCACTAGGCCATGTGTTTGTCATTTAGGATATCCACCCCACTCAGTTTCAAATCCATCCGGAAATCCAACTCAACCGAAGTATGTGAAACCCATCTCATCAAAGCTATATGGAAATGGAAAGGCTAGGTTGAAAAACAATATCACACCTGGAAAAACCCATGCCAATATAGAAAAGAACCACATGCAATACCATGCATGCTAGATCTAGTAAGGAAATCACATATTCAAATCAATACCTGCAAATAATCCTACAGTAGCTACTTGATCCTACTCTTCCTTTCTTTCTTTTCCTTTCTTGCTTTGATGCCAAAGTTCTCCAGTAAACTCTAAGTGTCCAAGACCGAGAGAGAGGGAGAGAATAATGAGAGATATTAAAAATTAAACTCACAAAAGGTTACCAACTGATCCTCATAATCCATTTTATTAATGAGGTCTCTATTTTCTTCATTTTCCATTATTTTCTTCCATTTTCCTCCTCACATTCAACTTGTGACCTTTCACCTTTCTCCTGATTTCATTTATTTTCATAAATAAAATTCCAATCAATGCCTCATGCCTTTCCAATGCCTTTTTCATTTCCTTTTCTAATTTCCTTTTACCCATAATAGACCGAATGAACACCCACTAGGATGTCTTGCCCAACATTCATCTTGGAATACATGTATTATATTAAATTTTCACTAGGGTTGTTACAAATTTCCTCTTCTGGTTTCCCCATACCATCCTAAGTAGATGGTTTATCTCAAATATGAAAAATTGTGATAAAACCCATAAACAAGGGACACAGACTACAACCCCATAATCATTCGTAGAATGCGTAGACATCAAAGAAATAAAAATATCGTAATAAATAGAAATAATAGGAAGGTGCGTAGACCATTTATCAAAATAATAATTTCTCGCCTCTCATACATCCTGAAAGTCATTGTGACTTTCCCATATCACCATCCTAGAAACCTCCATCCAAAGATTTAAGAGGTAACAATTAACCATACCTGGAATGGTGTGCTTAGAGAAAAGGAAGAGGACATAACTGTAACAATCGCTCACAGACTGAGAGGTGAAGCTAGATTGGAGCATTCCTTTCATAGTCACCCTTGAGGTTGCATAGAAGAAGTTTACTGCAGAACTAGGCCAAACTAGAGTTTTTAAGCTAGATCCTAGAGTCGTTCTTTCTGTTCAGAGCTCGTGCCCCACAACATCTCTTTTAAAATTCCTCCCCTCTTTCCAAGAAGTCGTCCTATGTAGCTGGGTTTCCATTCCGACCTTTGGATATGGTCTCGTCCCCTGGTACATTTTCCCTTGACAAGGAATTGGAAGCTATTTTGTCCTCATCTGATAATTTGGCTCCCCTTTCTATTAAAAGATCCCTTTTCCATATCCCTCTGTATTCTAGAGGTCAACCATATAAAAATGTCAAAAATAGGAATAAGAAACCCCCTAAATATAAAATTTTTTCATCCTTTAACAACATCAAATTGGGTTATGTTGATGAGGTTGGATCTCCCAATAACTGGATTGATATTGATATTGATTGTATTGTTGGGAATATCTATATTTATGATTTTGATGGAGTTCAGGTGCTTAGAGGGGATGTAACCATGCATGTGTTGCCTCCATGATTATTGTTTCCATTAACATCCGGGGTTTGGGAGCGACCCCAAAATTAAGCTCCACAAGAGGTATTGTTCGGGTTCATAAATCATCTCTAATCATTTTCCAAGAAACAATGGTTTGTAGAGATAATACATGTGAGGAAATGTTGTTTGTGTGCCCTGCATGGAATGTAGTTGCAATTGATGCTATTGGATTATCTGGTAGTTTTGGGTTTATGTGGGATCCAAAAATTATTGACATGCAAGCATTTCTGTCATGTGTAGGGATTATCATGACCGAACACATGATGGGAAACTATCAAAGGGTATGAATTGTAAATTAATTCGCTCCATATGTGGGTCATACACTACTTTGGGATTGGGTTGCACGATATTAATCCTTCGATTTATTTCCATGATCATCGCAGGGGATCTTAATTTTTTGATGGGGAGGGAAGATTTAGGGATAGAAGTCTAGAATTGATAGTATGGCTACTTATTTCAAAGGTTTTATGGGAGATTTTCCCTATTGGATGTGACGCCATATCCTCTTGGCCCCACTTGGAGGAATGGGAGAACTAGTGAGGATGATATCTCAAAAAGAATGGACAGGTTTATAGTTAATCAGACTATGGTTAACCATATGACAGATATAAGACCTTATATTGTTCCAACATTTGTTTTTGATCACTTTCCAATTATGTTGACATGGGACGAAGAGGAACATAAGAGATCATGCCCTTCAAATTCAACCCAAAATGGCTTAAAATGGACGAATTTGGTGATTTGGTCTGAAATGTTTGGCCTCGGTCATTGCTTCCTCCTCCATAGAATCACATGAAATTCATATGCCGGAAGCTTAGAGAGCTTGTTAAACACACGCATGGTAAACACAAAAGAATAGGAAGGATGATAAAGATAAGTGTGATTTCTCTTATTATTCACATGATGTAAATTTTATATTACATTATTGTGAGACTTGGATTCATCCTCCAAGGTCTCTTGGAATCCTTATGTCCATTCACCTTATACACCAACCCTTAGAGGATTAGGTGTCCAACATTCCCCCCAATAATCCGAAGGGGTATGTATGAGTCCAAGAAGAGAGTTGTAATACAAATTTGCAAAGTTTGCATGGCAGCACTAGGCTGAATGAGCTTTTTGAAATGTTGCCATAAAAAGGTGGTTTAAGGATGACCACCAACACTGAAACACTTAGTGTCATTCCCGGAACTCTTCTAAATCTGGCAAGAAGCTCATAGCTTCTGCTAGAGGAAGTGCTCCTCATATTTTGAAGAGGGAGACCTTCAACCTAGAAGAAGGGAGGTCTACAACCTGTGATGGTTTAAGGATTTCCACCAACTCTGGAATGGTTGATACATTTCCTGGAACTCTACCAAAACTTGCAAGAAGATGAAGTCTTCTACTAGAGTAAGTGTCCCAAATTCTTTGAAGAGGAAGAATATCAACCTTGCATAGATAGTTTAAGGCTGACCACTAACCAAAGGCATGCTCATGAGAATTTTTGTCTCTGGCTACAACTCTGAATCTGGAATGGCAGGTTGTGGCTTGGGCTCGCTTGAACTGTTGTGTCTCTCGCTACAACTCTGAATATGGAATGACAAGTTGTGGCTCAGGCTTGCTTGAACTTCTGTGTTTCTAGCTTTGAAGCTTGTAGATGACCATCATTCCCCCACCCCCGCACCCTCGTCAGATACAAGATGAGATGATGGCGAAACCTCAACTGCAAGACCTTTTGATATTCTAGAAGAAATTCTATCATATGACTGAAATATCTTCCTGGCTGTTGATGCCCATTGTAAAGAAGTGATCCATCGAAGATGATTCTTTGTTCTTGCAGGAGGCTTCTTTCTAAAGCATCTGTGTGAAGAATGAGTGTGTTGACCATATTTATTGCATGGGTGAAGATCAAAACAATGATCTTTCATATGGCCAACTCGGTCACAGTGTTCGTATTTTGAAATCTCTTGTGGAAGAGGAGTAGAATCTCGAACAACTGAAGGTGAGCTATCATGAAGAATTATGGCACTCTGAAATTTGATGGGCTTGGAGTAGTCCGGAATATGAGAGGACACCTCCTTGTCATATCCAAGACCTGTTCTGTGCTTGTTAAGGATAAGCTCTTTCCAAGGTCTGATGATGGGCTTGGGAAGTGCGGGCTGGATTTTTGTTTTCGCATTCCAATTTGCTCTTGTACTGGGCTCAATGATCTGAACAGTTTCTTGTTGCGATGGTAGTTTTTCTCAATGTTCTGAAAAAAAACAAGATTAAAATGATGACTAAGATTTTTTAGCTCCTCTTGCTATAATAGATATTCAAGTTGTAAAAAATAAATTTTCTCATGTGTGTTTTGCAGACAAGTCTGAATTTATGAGAGAGACTCTTTGCTGATTTTTATCGTATCATGATTAGTAGAAAATATCAGTGTTTTTAAGAACTCTAATGCTTCACTAATTCCAACCATTTTATCTTATAATTATAAATAATGCTCTTTCACAAGAAATATTGGTACCTCTTTCCATATAAAATTAGGAATGGGCATACATCATCCACCGTAGCATATATCAATTCCAAAACAACCTTCCAACGCAGCAATTTAGGGTTGACAGCCAAATAATAGTAAATGTATCTAGTTTCAACCAATAACTTACCAATACATCATTGACCAACAACTTAGTAAATCAAAGCACAAAAGCAAGTATGCTACTCTAAAAAACCCAAGTGTGTTGTAAGAATTTATTATGCTATTATGATCTTACTGCACAGGGGTCCGAGTTCCCTTCGGATAGTACGTACAGAGACAAAATCAACTAGTTCCCAAAATACAAAGTTCTATTTTGCTATAGGACTACTGGCTTTTAGGGACTGAAATGCCTTGTTGAACAACCATCTATCTCGTAATTGCAAAAGGCCACAGAGCAAGATTGAGTTCGTTCCAACTGAGGAAGATGATTTTTTGTGTGGGGTTTGAATCACAGGAAGGCAACTAGGAGACCAATCAAACCCACCTTCTCTTGGAACTGCTTTTCATGGTATCAATGTTGAACAACCATTTATCCTACAATGATAAATTATACACAACATATTTAAGATAAATCATTCAATGCACAAAGTTTTCATTCCCGCAATAAAGCCTCTCCATGTAGTTCTGCAAGGAATTAAAAGTATTCATTGTATCTTTGTCTTGAATTTTTTTTTTTGGTGAGGAAATCATAAATCTCAAGGGAAAGTGGACCGTAAGAGAAGAAAAATTTCTTGTTGAAATTTGTTGGGTTTCACCCGCACAGGTTAGGACTTTATTGTTGAAAAATATGTACTGTGATAATGGTCACAAATTGCATAGAGTCTTGCAGGTCATGTGGGAAAACTATGTCGTGAAAGATGATATAGCATTTACGAAGTGGAAGACACATAGAACAAGGAACACCAAAAATTAATTGGAATGTAAGTAAATGTAGGCTAACTTCTCGCAGAATAGAAAGGAGAGCTAATAGATAATAAGAAGCAAAAAATTTCGATTTTAATAAGCTACTTCGAGAATGAAAGAAGCCGAGAAGACTGATGCTGAAAGTTTCCGTTGTGTCTACTACATGCTCATATATTGAAAGGAAACCCATTACTATGCACACACATGATAGACAACATATGTTGTAGTGAAAAGAGTGGCAAAGCAGATGTGTGAGTATGACCCGTCCTCACAGAGTTATGGAAAGAGGTTCGAGAGCTCTCCCTGGGATGGGGCTCCGATGTGGAATGACTTCATTTTCTAGCCCCCCTATCTAAATCTCATAGATTTAGTGATTCCCAACAAGCCCTGCATCATCACCGCTGGGCTCCAACATAGTCTTGCTCTCACGAAATGGACCAACGCCAACCTTACATAGTCAAGAAGAAGGTCAGTCATCAGAATTTCACAGATTCATGGGGAACGAGGCGGGTGGTTTATTGAATCCCCCATCTTCCTGGATGAAAAATGCACATACCTAGCCAGAGACTAATTTGATATCTATAAAATTCGGTCCTTCTCAGAGTCTTAGCTGAACTCAAATTTCTACTCCAGCTTGTAACGGTTCCTAATATTCAGAGCACGCACAGAAGAGGTGGACAGTCTTGGACAGAGTGATGGAAAGGAATTACTGTTAGAGGGAGAGTTGAGCATAAATTCCATTGTTTATGGGATGAGGGATAAACACATAACATGGAAGAAAGGTGTTTCTTAGAGTAGCTACAAAAATGGGCAGAAATCGAAGCTGGAATATAGCTGACATGACACTCATGAAACACAAAACTAATGGTGGAAATGACATTCAAAGAGAGAGGCCACAAAGGCACAAAAATAGTTGCTTAAAATGGAGCACGACCAGAATTTTCCCTCTATGATACCATGTTAAACACACGCATGGTAAACACACAAGAATAGGAAAGATGATAAAGATAAGCCCGAGTTCTCTTATTATTCACATGATGTACATTTATAATACATTATTGTGACCCTTGGATTCATCTTCCAAGGTCACTTTGAATTCTTATGTAGATTCACCTTCTACACCAGTTTCTCCCTCCTTCATCTCCTTAATCCATCCTTGAGCAACTAAAAAGGGCTACTTAAAAATAGATTTAAGGGGATGAAGGAGGGAGAAACTAAAGATTTAACCCTGTACATAAGTTATATGCAAACGAATTCTTAAAAAACAAAAAATAAACAATAGCGAGAGCATAAAACATAAAACAAATATACATAGAGATTTTTTCCATGGATCCCAAATCGGGACTACAAGCTTGATTTTTCATTATATTCTTTTTAGTGTTACAACACATATATATACATGTCGAAGCATTCATAAACCCCAATCCATTAGCCCTATATTAGAACATAACCATAGTTCCCTTGACCACATATACAAAATACTAGGGGAAGAAAACCATCATGCCCCAAAATCATGTGCAAACCCATGAACAAAACCATAGGCACGTGCGACTATTCTTGGAAAGAATATAAGACACACCCAAAATTATCCCACTTATTGTTTTCTTTCTGCAGGGGACCAAAGGAGAGCTTTGTCATTAGTCTAGCCCTCCAACACCCATTGTTTATCTACACCAATAGAACTTCTGAGTGCTCATAGACTTCGTCAATGCCTCTGCAACATTGTTCAAAGTGTCCACCTTTACCAGCAACACCCTTTTATCCTCAACCATATCTCTCACAAAGTGATATTGAACACCTGTGTGCTTTGTCTTTGAATTATAAGCAGGGTTCTTAGCCAAGAAATTTTCACTTTGGCTATCACAATCTATCCTTATATCTTGCTACACCAACCCTGTACTTGAACATAATCTCTGCAACCAAATTTATTCCTTGTTTTCATGAGTGGTTGCCATTTATTCTACCTCTTTAATTGAAAGAGCCACTATAGACTATCTTTTACCCATCCAAATTATTGCACCTCCAAATAGGCTAAACACATACCCACTTGTAGATCTTCATTGTTCCAGATCTCCAGTCGATTCTGCATCAGCAAAACCATAGATTTCAAAAACTCTGTCCAATCCCAGTCATCCCTGATAGCACAAACCATAATCATTAGTGCCACACAAATATCTAAAAACCTGATTCACTGCTATTGAATTCTCCTTCCCTGGTTTTGACATAAACCTTCTCAATACTCCCACTCCATGTGTAATGCCTAGTATAGTATAGACCATTGCATACATTAGGATACCTACTGCACTTTCATATGGAACACGAGACATATCCTCCTCTTCTTCTTGTGTCTTGGGACACTATTTAGCAGATATATTTACACCTATAGGAATAGGAACCTTCACCAGTTTACTATCCTACATATTGAACCTCTTCAATATTGTCTCCACATACTTCCTCTGGTTTAACAAGATATTCTTCTTTGCATGATCTCTCTTAATTTCCATGCCCAAAATATAGTTTGCAGCACCAGGATCCTTCATGTTGAATTTGGAGAATAATTGGGTCTTCGAATCTTGGATAGTTTCTTTGTCATTTCCAACCAGAAAATCCTCTATCTTGAGCTTCCACAACTCAAAACTCTAGCCATTAAATTTCTCGATCTATATCTTTCCACTTCTCACCATCATCTTTCACTACAAGAATCGATCCCGCAAATCTCCCACTAAACAAGGTCTACCACAGGCCCGAGCAAAAAACCCCTCAATAGCAAAAAACCCCTCAGTTTGGTAGCTTCCTTCCTCCCTCCACATCGCATGTCAGAGGTGTTAAGTTGTCATTCTGTATCCCCTCCCTTCGGTACCTTCAATCAGGCTCCAATATTTCCAGGGTTGCCTCAAGTTCCTCCTCTCACCCTCTTTACTTCCTTTTCCCTAACTGAGATAATTTATCTCTAGGGAGAGGAATATGGACATGTAACCACCTCTTCCCATAACTATATTTCAACTGTATGGAATTTGAAAATCTCTTTCAACGTCTTTTCCCACCGTAATTTTCATGGCTGAACATATACACTATTTATTAATTAAATTTAGAAATATAAACATTTATGTTTATCACTTATTCATACCAGGCCTTCTAAATGACTTGTAATTTTCCAAGTAACTTAGAAAAAGTAAATTAGAATATTTACAATTCATTGACGGTATTACATATCACCCCCTTCGAGCCAAAAACCTTCCTCGATGTTTCATTGGCCCTTAAAACAAGTTGGAATGTTCTTCACACATAAAATCTTCATCCTCCTAGTGAGCCTCTTTCGGGATTAATCGCTTCCAATACACTTTAACCTAGGCGATTTCTTGCTTTTCTAGCATAATTTCTCTATGATTGAGAATATGTAGAGGTTTAACTAGAAATAATCCGTCTGATTCAATCTACATCCAAAATCATTATGGTTGTCATTAGTTTCCATGAATCATTATTTAAGAAACATATATATAATAATTTCAACTTTATAACAGACACCACTAGTTTTTATTTATGTACCGAGTAAGGGCCATCACCATGCATCACAACCCAATAAGGGTTAGAAAATTTCACTCAATAAGAGTTAACAACATCATTGTAAGATCATCAAAAATATAAATAAATCCTTTTTACTTACCCAATGGCTATGCCAATCGACAAGGACCCCACCATATGGCCCCACTATAAATTTCAGACCATGGAAGTACCAATTCCATTTGCACTACTTAGTAGTAGTAATAATATTTCAGTAGCCATTTATTATTCTTGTCTTTTATGATAGATTGCAATTAGTGTATTGTTGTACTAGGTAACATTACTATGCTTTTACCTTAATTCAAATGTTACATATGCATTAGTCATGCATGAATAAAGTTTAGGATAAGTTCCTTTTCCTACCATATTCAAGGTGACTATATTAATGTTTACTTTTTCCAAGTAAAATTAGTTATGTCCATCTTGGGCTACTTTTATATTTTATTTTAGCACAAAACCAGGATTCCATTTTACAACATCCCTTCAATTTTGGCCCTTTTCCATCCTGCATTATAGGTTGTTGATGAAATGTATACAAAATTTTTCTTTTATGTACAGTCATGGAATTTCTCCCTTTTGTGCTCGTATGTGTATTGATTGTCTCACACTCACTATGTTACTATAGTATTGTTATTTTCTTATATATCAAATCACAACATGTTATTCACTTCATTCAAAAACATATTATTTTAATATATTTGACATGTAAGGTCTGATGCAAAGGTTAATAGACAAGAATTTTATCCCAAAATGAGAATAACTAATTATATTATTATACCCTCACATAGTAATCATACTTGTTATCATCAAAAGGAATATTTCCTTACCTTGTCCCATGATGGCTCGCAAACCAATGATATGTTCTTTAGGCACCATCATAATTTCATGGTATCAAATATGCCACAACAGAACATTACCAAAGTTCTAGGATAATTACTTCAAATTTCCACTTTCATGGCAGATATTATTTTTGTCCTTTTTTCAAGTGGACCCAGACATGTCTAGGTAAATATCTGTCAGTTGTTTCATACAAAAGCCTTGATCATGGTTTTATAATCCTGTTGGTTTTTTTTTAAATTCTTTTCCTTTTGATATTTCCCGAGTATACCATTGCGGCTAAAAGCAGAAGGTAATATTAAAATAAGCCACTATGACAATTCAAGGACACAACCTAGAGTAGTACGAGCATGCTTAAAATCAACAAAAGATAAAAAGAAAATTACATCACCAAATATTACAACTGTACTTCTCTGACAAGCCTCACCCTTGAGTTTCTCTCAAATATATTCTTGGCGTTTGCATCCCTTTCTATTTTTCAAATGATTAATTATGGTGGGTGGAGGTTACATGGGGTCCTTTCCCCTTGCATATTATTTTCTTTCTAGCTAGCTCATCACATCATGTTAGTGTCCTTATCTTGACATATTGAATTTGTAGGCATATTTTCATTCCTATAAACCATTTTACAAAACTTCATTTGTGTCTATAAGATGTTGAATTTCTTTAAGGTACTTATCTTAGGCTACATTGAATGGTGGCACACTGCACTTTCCATGTTAGCACATCACATGAAAACAAGCATAGGTAATTCATGTGCCAATATGATGCCAGAATTATCATTACCATAACTTTATTTTTTCTTGATATTGTATGCCACCTTTTTATTTTTTTGTTCTATCTTAATTTAATCATTTTGTCAGATTTCCCATGGAATCTAGGTTGCATATATTCTTGTTTATCCTATTGTACCTACTCAAATTAAATATTTATTTATCATAATTACAATTAACACTCACTTCAATAAATCAAAATTCTCTTATCATCTTTGTTTTAATCAATCTTAACCTTTCCAATCATGAAGCAGTTATAAAATAGACCAATTAGGGAATCATTTCATGATTTGGTGTTATGAGTATACAAATCATAACAATATTGAGTCCCCCATTAAGGGAATTGAGGTCTAAAATGAGCCTCCTAAGGAAATTAAAAAATAATAGTGGAAATAGTAAAATAATATTAGATTATATCATCAACTTTTAGAGGGAAAAAATAAAAAAACTACTTTTTCAACTTGTATTTTCAACTTAGCTCCGTATGGGTTTTACTCAAATTTCAAGCGAGAATACTCATTGGATGCAGAATTTGATTCCTCATCAAAGGAGTACCCATGTTTCATACTTTTAATGGATAGTTCTACACGAAAAATGAGAAATACATGAAAAACGTGATTGCAATCATGTTTTTCATGTATTTCTCATTTTTCATGCAGCATGTTCCATAAAAAGTATGCAACATGGGTACTATTTGGAAGAGGCATTAAATTTTACATTCAACGAGTAATCCCGCTCGAAATTTGAGAGAAACCTTAGGGAGATATGTTGAAAATACGAGTTGAAAAACTAGTTTTATTATTTTATTATTTTTTAATCTTTTTATTTTTTACTCCAAAAATGGTGAATCATACCCCATGGTTGACATCATCATGTTGAATCTTATTGGTTCTTATAAAGTTTATTTTCGTTGTACATTTTTCTTAGGAGGCCCATTTTAGACAAGAAAATTCCCCTACTATTTATCTATCAATTGTAGTAAATTAAAAATCTATCTAAATTCCTTCCTAGTAAATTTCCATATTCCTAAAATTAGCTCTAATGTTTCTCACTTTATACTTACTGAATTTGGTGTAAATATGACATCTTTCTGAGTATCAACAACACCATTCTAAAGTGCATCCATGTTTACTTTGTATCTTGGAGAAACCCAAATACTATTAACATGTCACTTTCAACTTAAAAATCTCAAATATGTTTCTCACTTCACCATTCCTGAGACTAGTCTTGTCCCCATCACAAGTTATTACAATAGTTCATCACAACTTACCTCCATTTCAGTCGTTTTTAAACAAACTCTTTCTTTTTTTTTTCTTCAGTAAATTCTACTACAGTTCTTAGTTACTTAAATTTTGCAATCCTCAATGTTGATGGCTTGTGCCAATTATTCTACTTTTGTAACCAGTCTTTCTGTGGCTCCCTTCATGAAGAGACTTTTCAGTGAGAAAGTTCATTAATTTTGTTATCAATTTGTTTTCATCAATCATGAAATTTGTACCAGCTAGTTATTACTGCATTCGACTTATCTATACTTGAGTTACATAAACATTGTTGACATATATGTTTTTATCTTTTATTTTTGTCACCGTCGATGCCTGCCATATCATTTTCTAATGTTTAGTTTGGTGAAAAGGATTCCAACAATTCTCTCCAATCACCCAAGCTAACTCCAATTGACTCATATTTATACATATATTTTTTAATGAAGTGTTTTATATCCCCATTCAACTTTGACAAAATTTATCATTAAGTATTTGTAGATGACTTCCTCGGGTATACCAATACACTATATATTTTTATTTATGTATTAAAGGGTTCTCGATCCCTTTTATTCCCTTTTCTAACTTTTATATACACTTTATTTTGTGTATATTCTCTCTCTTATTTTTTTAAACATACGATGCATTTATTATTCTGAGTGTTTCATAATGTTTTTATAGACTCCTTCCTTTTTCAAATTGCTTCCCATACATAGGTTAGATTACTCATTTGTTAGTATTCAAAGTTTAATTTTACCATCAAGTACTTCCTTCATTCACCCTATCGGTAAGGTTCTTTGTCAAAAACTAGTATATGTGCAAGGAGATAGTTTATACTAGTCAAGTGATTACTCTCCATATGTATCTAGTGGAACAGTTAAATATGGCTTACCTTGGCACCAACAATATCTTTT
Organism: Pinus albicaulis; assembly: GCA_034641835.2. NCBI lineage: Eukaryota > Viridiplantae > Streptophyta > Pinopsida > Pinales > Pinaceae > Pinus > Pinus albicaulis. The sequence goes on along the minus strand of CM076579.1, from coordinate 306,517,946 downwards.
ACCCCTTTTTCCTACTTTTTTCCTTCCTTGAAAATCTATAATATATGTTTAATATAAAACATTTTTATGAATATTGATCTTATCAATATCAATCTTAAATATTATGTATCGAAATAATATTTGTACAAATTAACAAAAGAGTCTCGCGACTATTAACAAGAAATCATCATATAGATAATTCTATACTTTTCAAGGTGATTTCATATGCAACACCCCACCTTCTCTCTTAACATGCCCATCTGATGTTTTATAATTGTTTAACAATATAGGACTTCATACTTTAATCCATTTGCACATGTATATGTCTCCTAATTTGTCTACCATCAGGGATGCAGCTCTTTGGTACAATATCATAGAGAAACAGGCTTTGGATTTGATATAGGCATTGAAGGATTTCCGTGTCTATATTTTACATTCTCATACTTTGGCTCATGTCCCTAATGCAATGGTAAAGGATGTTCGTATGCAGACAGATCCGGAAGGTGGAAGAGGGAAATGGATAGTAGCGATGTTGGAATATGACTTCGAGATCAATCCCACAAAGCTGATCAAAGGTCAAGGTTTAGCGAAGCTTATGGCTGAGTCAAATTTGCATGTTTTAGATATTAATCTTATTACATCATTGTCCGATGAAGAACAGGATGTCAGTCTAATATAGGTATCTGATAGGTTTATTTCTTCTCCTTGGTATTCTGATATAATATATGTTCTTCATCATTTGAACCCTCCTCCAAGCATGACTAAGAGAAAGGGTAGGTCTCTAAAGTTTAAAGCTTCCAAAATACTGCATTTTGGACAACACCATTTATTGGAAAGATCCAAGAGGTATGTTGATGAATTGTTTAGTTGAGAGTGAAGCCTAAGAAGTTATGAATGATTTTCATAAAGGAGATTGTGGGGGCCACCTTTTTTGGAAGACCGTGACTAATAAAGTATTGAGAGTGGGACACTATTGTCCAACTCTTTTTGCAGATTTGTACAATATAGTGATGAGTTGCCATGAGTTTCAAGTGTTTTAGGGTAAAAGAAAACTTCTTCCATTACCTTTGCAGCCTATTTTAATTCATGCATCATTTCAGTAGTGGGGACTTGACTTCATTGGAGAGATTCACCCTACATCATCTACACAACACAAATGGATATTGATAGCTGCCGACTACTTCACCAAATGGATCAAAGCGATCCTAACAAGGCAAGCAACATACCTAATAATTATTCATTTTTTGGAGACTAACATATTGTCTCATTTTGGTTGTCCTCATGAGATTGTTACCGACAATGTGGTAGCATTCAAATCAAAGAGGATGGTTGAGTTTTCTGAAAAATATAACATCAAGTTGGGGCACTTAGCTTCCTATTATCCATAAGGTAATGGCTTATCAGAGTCCTCTAATAAATCCCTCATTAATATCATAAAGAAGATGTTGGAGGCCAACAAGAAGAACTGGCACAAAAATCTTGTGAATGGCTTGTGGGAAGACATGGTGAGTAGTAAGAAATCTATTGGAATGTCCCCTTTTTAGTTAGTTTATGGAATAGAAACCGTTTTTCCTACATCACTTGTAGTCCTGGTCATGAAATTTTTGCAAGAAGGAGGAAGTGAGGAGAATGATGTATATCACTGGATCAATCAGATGAGCCATCTTCAACAGATGAGAGATTAGCTATTTTAGAACACCTCAAAGCTTCATGGGAAGATAAAGTAGGTGTATGACTGTAAGACCAAGGAAGATAACTTTAAGCTTGAAGATGTAGTCCTCCGGTGGGATGCAAGGAATGAGGAAAAAGGGAAGCACAAAAAGTTTGAAAATATATGGAAAGGGCCCTATAAGATCTCAGCTATTCGAGGACAAAATTATTTTCTACTACAGGATATGAATGGAGAAGAATGTTTAGGAGGACCGGTCAATGGTAGGCTCCTTAAGCATTATTATTATTGATGCAGTTTTCATATTTCTCATTATCATTGTAAATAACAGTTTAACTTTCCTACAAAATGTGAAGTTGAGAATCACTGAAGATTGGGGCTCAAGGTGAAGGCTATAATGTTTCATTGGTTTTCTATTGTTTTCAAAATTAAGTTAGTCAAAGTCAAGTCAGTTTTAAGTCAATTATTAAAGTCAGTTTTCTATCAGTTTGAGTTTGTTACAAATCAGTTTAAGTTTTCATTTTTCAGTTTTTAGTTAGTCTTTAGTTTTTGACTCCATGCCCAATGTATAGGCACTTGGTCTATGGTGTTCTTGGCACCTCCAAGGAGCTACCATCCCCAGCCGGAGCCAATTTGAGTGTCAGTATTTGCATTCTTCCACCAGTGATCAAATTAGCTCTTTCATGTCATGTTAGGGATCCCATTCTGAAATTTTTATCATTCCACTAGGCCATGCAAACATTTGGTGACTTGGTGTTGTGTGCATATTTAAATCAAGTCACTCTTTTCAAAAAAATTATATCACTTGCTGGCTCATTTCATCACTATTGCTGAGTGTCCATCATTCATGAGTATTTATCACCTTTTTAGTCATGTCATCATGAAGTCCATTTAGTCAAGGTGTCCATTAAGTCCTAGGGTTTTCAAGGTCCATTAAAGCATCATTTCCATTGCATAAAGGACCAACAAGTAAAATGGTGACCAATAAATTCACTTTACCATGTAAAGTTGAAATGTGATATGTAATTTTTATTTCCATTATGTAATTTTATGTTTTCTCAATATGTAATAAGTTCATGGTTCAAGGATAGCTACCAACTGAAAATTCCATATGCCAAGAAAGCTCAAATTTCCAAAGTCTTAGTGTTCTCAATCTATCAAATGATCAAACTCCAAAGGTAAAAAGAAAAATAAAGGTAAATGTTCCATGGTTTAAAGTGAATGTGAAGAAGAGAAGTGGGTCCCAAAAGCAAATTCATTCAAATCACCAAGTATAAATCCCATCAAAAGGTAAAAAAGGAACTCATTTGATCTCCAAACCATCGAGATCCCATTTCCTCAACTCGAAAATCAAGTTTGCAGTGTCAAAAACCAGGTTTTTGGGTGGCGCTGCGCTCCTGGAGGCAAGGCACTGCGCTCCTAGCACTAGCGTTGTGCTCCTGTCGAGTTTCACTCCAAGCTTCTAAAACTTCGTGCAAGCAATCCAAATCATCAGCAAAGGGTTCCTCCACCTCCTAGCAAGTAGGAAACACCTTTTTATACCCTCCTCGCAATTCCCAATTGAAAAATCTAAGGTGTTTAACTTCTCATTCAAATTTGCAAGTTTTCAAGCTAGCAAACCCTAGTTTCACTCTCACAACCCTAAATTTGTTCCCTAGACCTCACATTCCCTTCCCATATCACAACAAAACGTATCCCTATCCATACATCACTAGATCCATGTCCCCAAGTTACATTTCCAAAACCCTAGTTCCTAGGTTGCTAACTCCTAGGTAGCTCTATTATCATACCTATAATAAAATTCTAAATCCCATTTCCCTAAGTGTTTTGATCTCATATCACTCCCCTAAGTTCCCTAACCCCCTTCCCTATTTACACAAATTTTCCTACTCCCATCCCCACTCCCTAAACCTATTTTCCATTCCCCTTTCCCTTCCCTAGGTTGTCAAAACTAAAAACACCATGGACGAGGAAGATAGATATTTCAGGGGGAAGGAGGACATAGAGGAAAGAAGACCTCATAAGGGAGGAATAATTTGGAGGCTTGATCCTACTAACACCATATAATTGATGGCCTCACCCATGATAATTACTTGCTTCAAATATGTTGGTTGCTTGATTTATGTGAAATGGTTCAAAGAGTTCAACACCACCCTGTTTTGAGAAGACTTTTCATCTCAAACCTTTAGGAAAATCAGGGGACCCTTGCAGGTGTGACCTTCACCATATCCACACCCATAATTGTTGATGCAACAAGGATACCTAATGTGGGTGAGAAGTGGTTTAAAGCCAAAGACTTGGATGACCAATATTATGAACCATTCATCAAGCCATAGTACAAAAAAGAGGGAAAGAGAGTCTTCCATTTTAGTTACCTTCTTGATATATATGCTCCCATGATGAAAATTATCATGAAGTACTTCTCTTGTGAAGGAAGGTTCTCTAGACTCTACATATACCATATTAGATTACTTATGAGCTTTAGAAGAGTCAAATTTCTCATCATTCCATACTATTTGTTCAGGAGTGTGGAAAAAATGGCCTACATAGTACAAAAGAGAGAATATGATCAACAAATGAAAAGCCTCTTCCATCACCCTTTGATCAAAATTATTGTACTCCATCATCTAAACCAGTTGAAAATTTCATGGGATACTTTCATTACCAATGATGTTTTCACCACTCCACAAGCACAACATGCCGAAACCATCCCTCCTCCACCTCAGTCCACTGCATCTATTCCTCCATCAACTCAGCCTACTGGACCCAATAATCACCATCATCAGTATTTCAGAGTCAAATTGGGTCATCCACCAGAGTTGTGGTCAAAGAGCCTTGAAAGACCAAAGAGGCTCAAAAGGAAAATAAGGTCAAGACATATCATAGGGGACCTAGGTAGGTGTTTACCCCACATATTGTAGAAGGGGCCTTGCCTTCTTCATCAATGAAGAAGGTACACTAGGATGGGCATCAGAAGAGGCAGTTGTGCACGAGGAAGACATGAAAGAGGATGAAGACCTCCATGAGACAAAAACATAGTTTGACCTAGTTGACTTGGATCAACAAGATGATCATGAGGCCTCAAGCTTGATTATCAAAGAGAAGGATGACCAAACTAGAGAATTGCAAACTAATATGGATAGAGCTCAGTATGTCATTTCATTTCTTGAGTAGGAGAATAAGTAGGTGAAAGACCGACAAGTACTTAAGGAGTTAAAGCTTCTCAAATAAAAAAGAGGCAAGGCCATGATGTCACTTGATGACCTTGATCATGTTGACATTCAAACTAGTAGAACAAGACCTAAGAAAAGAGGTCTTAAGAGAGCTTTGCAGCAACAAAAATGTGAGGATGAAAACCTCACTTTTGAGGAGACGATTGCCAATGAGGTTGAAGTTGATATAGAAATATGGCTTGATCAGGTCAACCTCCACCTTTAGAAACTCCTCCACAAGGAAAAAAAAAGATAACAAGATGCTTAGAAACATGTCTAATAGGTACATCACAAGAAACAATATCTGTAATATTAAACTCAAGCAATTGGAGGAAAAACATAAGCAAGGCCTAGCCAAGAAAAATGAAGGAGATAAACTTGACATCCTTGTTTAGGCCTCTCTCATTGCTTAGCATACATCATCAGCCTTCTACAAAACAATTATGAAGATTTTTTGGGAAAATTTTGAAATTTTGGGTTTTTTGCAAACTTCTGACAGTTTTCAGCATAGTTAGACTGTCAAGAGCGTGGTGCCCTAGGTGTTGTGATTCTTCTAGAGGCCTCCAAATGCAAAAAAAAGACCAACATTGGATTCGTAAGGCAACAAATAGTCAAGTTTGACACTTTTCTAATCAAATTTGGAAAATATGGAAGGGACAAAGGTCAAAAAACACCCCAAAAATATGTTTCTACCTTGATTTTCAGCAAGGCGCTGTGCTCCTGACTAGTCTTGGGAGATTGACCTTTTGGAGGGCTAAAACTCATAATTTTTGGAAACCAAGTACATTTTTGGAAACTAGACAGGACAAGATTTCCAATGATCTATCATGGAATCAAATTAAACATCAGAAAACCCCTCAAAAGCTAAGCTAAATATGGCGCTACGCTCTTGATAGTGGCGCCATGCTCCTGACCAGTGACTGATATTTTTGATTTCTTCTCAGTATTTTGAGTTTCACCATGGAAAATCATGATTTTAATAATGTAAATGATGGATGTAAATGTAATTAATTTTATTTTGAGTTACTTAAGGGTAGATACATTAGGTAAAATTATTTTTGAGGATGAATGAATCATTTTCACCAAAGTTAGGGATGAGTCACTTTGACCTCCTTACACTTTAGGTTTGCAGTTCAAATTTTTGCGGATCAGCTCCAAAACTCAGTGATTCAACCCCTGTGGTTGGGAGAAGGTGTTTCATGTCTATATGTTTCACTTGTTTACTCATTTCATAGGTTGGATGTCATTGTATTGATCAAAGATACTACTGTATTCGGATTTTGGCAGAAATATATTGGACGAGTTCCATCTATTTTGGCAGGATTCATGTGGTACTGTATTTTGACATTGTTTCTTCTTCTATTGCATATGTATCAATGTTTTTACTTTCCATGTTCATTCCAGTTCTATGATATGTTTGATTCTCAATTTTGATAAGCATAATACATTTTTTATGCTATGTTTTGGGAGAATGACCATAATTTGTTTCATTTCTTTAGTTTAAAAAGAATTCATGTATTGTCATGCTCTTTTTAGCACCTCACCAGTTTGATCCATCTCACCTAAGAACCCTAAAATGTTAGAGTGCTTACCTACCTTGCCCCATTAGATGCCTACAATTCTAATATTATTTTCCCTGACCTAATTACCATTTTGACCTAATTCACTCATCCAACACCCAATTCAAAAAATCAAAACCCCTGTGCTACTATACCTAGCCTAAAACCTAATTGATCCAACCCTCTTGGTTGTGATCCTGGGCACATTCAGTGGCGGCCACCTGAATTTGGCGAGGCGAAAGAGAAAATGCCGAAGGAATGGAGGGTACAAAATCTGAGAAGTCAGAGTTTCGCGTTGGAGCCTCGTAGGCAATAAAATACAGAATCTTAAGCATGGGCGACTTGCTCAACCTTTTTGTAGGAGCCGAGCCACATCTTCCACATTTCGCATTCTTTTGACCCTGAACTTCCACATTTTCGCATTATGGATATCGCGAATGGTTCTCTCGGTAGGGTGTCCCCATATTTGGCTATACAATGCCAACGCTTTTTGATGGAAGGTAAGAAGTGAACCACAATTTATATATGTTGCAGTGTGTTTAAGCTGCAATGGGTAGATCTTGGTAATTGCTGCACTAAGAATCTCAAATAAAATGAATATGCATTGTGTGTGGACTTTAGCTGTGGATTTGAGTATTTATATGTATGGTTGAACCGCGTATGTGCATATGGCTGTGATTTCTTGAAGAAATGCAAGAGAGAGTGTGTGGAAGCGATATATTCAAAACTTGAGACATGTCTCAATGTACGCTGTGACCCACCACAACTCACGAGACAACAACTACACATCCCTTACTCGTAAGGAGTAACGTTGGTGTTTATAAAGCGGAGTCCGAATTCTCCATCCACTATGTGCCTAGCCGAGCCACCACGACTCATTTCGTAACGGGGGATGTCAATGTATACAAAGCTCAATCTAAACCTTCAAAAAAAAATTTGAAGTTCATTTTTTGAAATGTAGGAAAATGGTTTAAATTGAAGTTCGTTTTCTGAAATGACATGTATGAAAATGGTAAGGCCGAGAATCATATAAATATTTAGGTGTAACCTATAGCATTTAGGTATTAATATGATAGGAAGATGGAAAGTTTACTATATGTTATAACAATTATAACAATTATAGCAATTATAAGTTGATTGATTTTTGATTTTTGAGTAAAATAAAATTGAGACCTTAGTCATTTTTTTTATTTTATATGGGTGTGAGGTTTGGGGTTATTCTCTATCTAGAAAATATCGAGAAAGGTTAAAATGATTCAAAAAAAAATTATAACATACAATCTCAATATTAAAAGAAATAATCTGTACTCTATTCTCTTGATGTTTAGGTATCTGGTGTACAAAAAGAAAGTGTCTAGTGTACAAGAAAATGTTTAGATATCTGGTATACAATAGTAAAGAAATAATAAAAAAAAATTAATAGAATTGAAAACAATGCCTTGTTTTGATATAGGTCCCTTACCATTATCTATTAAAACAAAATTTTCTAACTTTGAAAATCTTGAAATTTGAGACAGTGACCAATGACCTGTCTACCTATAAATTAACAAGTGACAAATTTATAACTGGTGCTAAAAGAAATTTGTAAATCTGAACATCTTTAAATTTGAGACCGTGACCAACGACCTCTACCTATAATTTAACAAGTGACAAATTTACAACCGGTAACTTAAATGTTTATTTATTTTTACCTTATCACTTTTAACGTTGCAGAATTTTTGATCACCATCAAATACGTTTAGAAAACATAATAATAATAATAACAAAAATAATAAAAAAAAACAAAAATGTTTCACAAAAAGTTAAATTCTAGGTCTGTTCGATAATAATTCTTTTTGAAAAATTATATTTGCATGGTGCTGCCAGCATCGTCAAATTTCCTGTCTATACCATGAATTTTGTTACTGGTATTGTGTTGTTACATGTACACAGTATTGTGATGTGTATTGTGATTTGCTGATGATGATTTTTGATGTTTTCTTTATGCTTTTCATAAATAAATCAGAAGCTGGAAATAATATTAGCCAATAGCCCTGGATGGGTTATGGATATACTTCTTATTTTATCTATATATTTTTCTTGTTATTGGCAGTAGTAAAGGAAGATTTAGTATAGTACATAACTTGTAGGAACCAAATCATACCATAACCTCAAAATTAGGTTATAAATATACTGCCAAAACGTTCCAGACTTCAAGTGAAAGATATGAATAAAAGTGTTAGTGGACAAATACAACTGAACTGGACAAATACAGTAGTCAAATGTCTTGAGATGAATTGTGCTAAGACTGCTGAGACAAAAGATGAGTTCGAGAGTCTTCAAGTTTCTGTAAATAGTCTCAATAGATCCTTGAATGATGTAAATTATTCTAGTAAAGTTTTAAAAGGTTTTGTCAGAAAATCTCTTTCAAATATTGAGGATGTGGAAAAGAAAATTGATTTGGGAATGCACCCTACCCAAGGGCTTATTTCTGACCTGACTGAGAAGTTTGACAAAATGCACATAGCCCCTGTTGAGAAACCGAATCCTTCCTCTTATCTTTATAAGAGATCTATAAATATTCAACATCCCATTAAGCCTGTTGATAAATTTCCCCATTTGTTTCCAAAAGAATCTCTTGTAGAAAAATCTAAACCTATCACCATATCTTCTTTATTTAAAGAATAATTTCAAGAAGAAGCCCCTGAAAGCTCAGGACACCCTTTGTTTCCCATAGATGAGCCTCTTGAGAGCTAGTTTTCTAGATATCCACGACTAGACCTCAGTGGAAAAGGAAAACTTCCTGAAACTCATAACTTCCATCCTGAATGGCACAGAGAATGGAATATTAACAATTTGAGTGTCGGTCAGATAAGACAAATGATAGATATTATGTTTACATAATACAAACTCATGTGTCTAAAAGGGAAAAATGAGGTTGAAGCCTGTAAATCCATTATTCAATGTTTTACTGGCACTCTATTAAGATGGTGGGAAACTAAAAAATCACCTGACAAAGATCGAAAATGAATTCCTAAAAGATGAAGTAGGTTATATTATCCACAATTCTGATGGGTCTCCATAGAAAAATATTATTGGAGCTTTGAATTCTCTCATCCTTGAACATTGGTGTGGAGGTGAGATTGAACTTGCTAACAAGCATGAGATGATCCTCATGAATCTAAAATGTAATAAAATGTATCAATATGAAGATTTTCATAGAGACTAGTCGAGAGAATTTATGAAGTAAAGGATAGTAAAAATATACTGTGGAAACAAGTTTATTTGGCGGCCTTACCTTCCAAATTTGTTGACTATCTTAGACAACAAGAGGCTTTCCAATTACCTTTTGAGTCCTTTACTTGGGGGGAAATATATAGTATTATTACCAGAAATTTGGTAGAACTATGTACTAATATGAAAGTGAATAAATCTTTGCAAAAACTATCTAGGTTTCCAGATAGTAAATCCATTTGTAGCAAGTATGGCCTATCTATTGATGATCCCATAAGCAGAAGAAGAAAATCCAAAAAGAAAGCAATGAAAGAAAAAGTAAAAGGATACAAAGAGTATCCACAGAAAAAGAGAAAGGGACCGAAAAGGGGGTATTACAAATATGTTCCCAAAACCCACTACTATTAGCCTAAGGATATTCACCTGCAAAATTCCAAAAGAGAACAATGGAACAAGTTAACATGCTGGTTATGTGGACAACCTTGTCATACTTCCAATAGGTGTCGAGTTGCAGATGAATCCAAGAAAAACAAAGCGAAAAATTCACAGGAGTTGGCTAAGAAGAAAAAGACTGTCAAAATTGAAAATCCAATTTTGTGCTACAGATGTGGTTCAGAGAACCATAGATCAGAAAATTGTCCAAATTTCTCAATTAGAGAGCAAATCCAACAAAAATAGTTCGACTGAACTTCATCTTCTTCTGATAGCTATTCCTCACACTCCTCTGAAGAAGAACTTCACATGTATGGTTGTAACTGTATAGATTCTGATGATTGCCATTGCAGTACAGACTCTGATTCAGAAAGTTCTTCTAATCAAGAAAACCCCATAATAGAAAAATAAAAAATCCTTATGGCCCAGACAGTAGATGATGCAAAAGAAAAATTTCTCTCCCAGATCAGAGCATTGGGGGAGGGAGAAATGAAAGAAATACTGCTAGAAACTTTTATGAACACAATGCACAAAAATCCTGAATCTAGCAGTAGAGATACTCCAAAAGCTAAAAATAAAGCATTGTTTATTGATGCTTATTTTGAGAAAAACACAAAGGCTTTCCAAAGAAGCCAGCACCAAGACAAGTCTGAGCTTTGTCTTTGGGGGAGGTAACTAGAGAGATTCATAAAATTAAAAAAGAAATCTCCTCTTTAAAAGTCAAAGTTTCAGACTTAGAAAAAGGAAAGATGCTTGAAGAGGAAGAAGAACATACTTCCAATACAAACATAGAAATCTTTGAAGGAAGAAGAGATGACTACCTGGGATTCAAAGACATGAGATTCATGACTATACAATATCAACATCATGATGTTATGCTAGATATTTGTATACAAGGGAAAATATTCACCCTTAGGACACTGATTGACACAGGACAGAAGGAAACCCACTTTAGGATCAGATGTGAATGTCCTAAGCTGGTTATTTCATAATTGTTCCAAGTTCAGAAGGAAACCCAAAGGTCATCAAATTACCTTTTGTATCTACTCCAAGAGTTTCCACCGTGGTTCAAGCCATGCAGCAGATGGAAAACGCTAGCAATAAGCTAGTGGAGCTCAAAGATCTGAAATCCTCCATGAAAATAGGAGAATATCTTCAAATTCCTATTTTTAAACAAAGAATATTTATTCTAAAAGCACAAATTTAAAAATATTTCCGTGCAAAAGAACCCAATGCCTTCTGGCATGGCAAACAACACTGTGTGGAATTTCCATATATAAATTACTATGAAGGGAGACCTTGCAAGAGTAGGGCAATCCCTATGAACAAAGAGTGCAAAGATCTTTGCCAAAGAGAAATAAAGAGTTTGTTAGAAAGAGGACTAATCAGAGAATCCAGTAGTCCATGGAATTTCTATGTATTCTATGTGAATAAACATTCAGAACAGCTTAGAGGAGCTCCAAGGCTCGTCATAAATTATAGGCCTCTAAATTGTGTCTTGTCTGATGATACATATTTGATACCCCATAAAGGAAATCTACTTGCCAGAATAGCAGGAGCAAAAGTCTTTTCAAAATTTGATATAAAGTCTGGCTTCTAGTAGGTTGCAATAAAAGAATCGGATAAGGTTAAAACAACATTTAGTGTTCCTACAGGACACTATGAGTGGAACGTCATGCCTTTTGGACTTAAACATGCTCCATCAAAATTCCAGAAGGTCATGGACACTATTTTTAAACCCTATTTTGACTGGTTATTTGTATATATTGATGATATTCTTATTTTCTCCAAGAATGTTCACGATCATTTCAAGCATGTACATAAATTCCTTGAACTAGTAAAAAAAATGGTCTGGTGCTTAGCAAAAAGAAGATAGAATTATTCCAGACCTCTATTAAATTTCTTGGACATACTATAGAAGATGGCCAAATCTCTTTTCAAAATCATGCTTTAGAATTTGCAGATAAATTTCCTGATTTCATTATTGACAAAACACAGTTGTAGAGATTTTTAGGTTGTCTGAACTATGTAAGTAGTTTTTACAAAAATTGTGCTAAAGACAGAATTTTGCTAAACTAGAGATTGCAGAAAAATCCCCAGCCATGGAAAACAGCTCATACTGAGGCAGTAAAAAGAATAAAGGTAAAGAATCTTCCAATTATTTTTGTGGCTAATGAAGATTATTTCAAAATTGTTGAATTAGATTCTAGTGATGTTGGATGGGGCGGAATCTTAAAGAAGCAAAAGGATGGAAAGGAACAAATAGTTTAGTTTGTTTCAGGGACTTGGAATCCATCTGAAAATAATTATTCTACCATTGAGAAGGAGGTCAAAGCAGCTTGGAACTGCATTGACAAGTTTGAAATCCATCTGATCCACAAACAATTTCTTTTAAGAACAGATGTATCTGCTTTAAAGAAGGTTCTTAGCAAAGACATAAAGAAACCTGGTGAAGCTAAGTTTGCTAGATGGCAGGCCCTATTTTCCAATTTCGATTTTGAAGTTGAACATATCAAAGGGGAAAAAATTGTCTGCCAGATTTCTTAAGTAGAGAATATTTAAATTCGAAGGATACAATTATGGTGATTGTAACAAAATGGGACCCTTCACAACAAACTGAAGTCATGAGAATCATTCTTGAAGCTCAAGATTGGAGAGAATATTGTTCTAAGTGGAAACCCACTTGGTAATTAAGGAATACAAAAGTTCTAGGTGCCAATCTCCAGCCTCATACTGAGATCCAGCATCTTGTGCCTGAAAGAAAGGTGTATCTAAAGGGTAGCAAATGGATACATGATAAGGTATATGAAATAAGCATGCTTGCTACTCATTTGGCTGAAGAAGCCCTGAACAATATTTTTCATGACATAAGCGTCATATGGACAGAAGGGAGTAGTCAAAGAAGGGTCTACCAAAAATATTTTGCAATAAATCGTGCCAGACTCCCATCTTGGCATGATATACCAAAAATGTGGCCCCAAGGGAATCCATCATTGATTTTTCCGGACACCATATATAACTTTCCAGATTATACAAAATTATGGTGGAACATCATGAATATAGAAGGGAAAAATGAGACCCACTATACCAAAGTAAAGTTTGGATCCACCTGGACCACCCAAAGAAATCTACAAGGAGAATGGCTCCAAAATTGGTGGAATGACTTTAGTTTAAACAAAACAACCATGGATCACATGTATTTTGAAGCAGATTTTAAATCTGATTGTGACATTTGTGGTATAGCAGAATGTTTCCATTCTCCATGTAGAGTCGTGGGAGATTTAAATCCCATTCCTGACTATGATATTGTTGAAAAATTCATGAAAAGGCATAATGAATGGTTGGTCATGACAAAGATCAAACATCAAATCATGCTCCAAAAGCTAATGGTTGTGAGAATAATTTATACAAAAGCATGGGATGAAGCCAGATACAAAAGATTTAGATTCCTAGGTATCACACCCCTAGGAAATTAATCATTTTGGTTTTTGTGGGTTTTTCCGTAAAAGCATCCATAGTGTATTTTATGTCTAGTCACAGATTTACAGTGACCAGTTTTCTCGTGGAATTTCTGGTAAAAAGTCTCCACTATGTAATTATTATTTTGTAATAAGTACACTGTTTCTGTCTTTTCTAAGAGACTCGAAGAACTTCTTTAACATATGGTGGGGATTGACCCTACATCTCTTGGACAAGTGGGATTTGTACATGATTCTGTCTATCCAATTGTCAAATGTTTGTCCCCTCTACTTTCCTATATAAGGAGGCGAGTAAGGCTCATTTGAGGCATTCAGAGTGAGCGTTTGAAGTTTGTAGTTTTTGTTTTGAGATTTTTTTTTTAAGACTGAAGTCTTGAAGGATTCTTCCTGCTTTGCATCTACGAATTGCGGTTCGATCTGATTGCATCACGAAGGAATTCTTGTCTTAAAGTCTATTATAGATTTGAATCTGAGAAGCCTGCATATCAGAGTGCTCAACTCTGATAAGAACCTAAAGTGGCGAGATTTCTCGGCTATTTTTGGTTTTGTGTGTAAAGTTCTAAGACTGAGTCTGCAAAAAGCTAGGAACCTTCAGATTACTAACTTGTTCATCAAGTTGTAAAGATCCAATAAATGCTTTAGTAGTCAATCTTTGTAAAGAATGATCTATCTATGTACGAAGCTTTTTGATATAAATAAAAGAAGTATCCATTTCTGAAATCTCTTTCCGCATATGAGTACTGTACTTTGTCTGTGTTAAAATGATCTGTTGAGGTAATATCTGTGAGATAAGAGGTTCACTTGAGGTTTGTCGAGGTTCGAGGAACACCAATCCGTTGAATGCAAGAGGCCGTGTGAAGGACGCCAGAGTGTTAAGATCCATAGGTTCGTGTATTACTCACAGAAAAGAGACTCAACAAGGCCGAAGAGATGAAGTGCATGCTTCTTTGAAGCCCCTGCAACAAATTGGTATAAGAGCCAGTAAGCATCTGGTTCATTACGGTTAGTAATCATAACTCATATAGAAATGGATAATACTAAGAGATCTGTTTCCTTCAGAGAAATTGATGATAGAGAACATGCTGCTGAAGAAAACCCCTCGAGGGATATGTTTGCTTCATCTTATAAAAGAATCATAAACTCAGCTGAACTTGAATATGTTGAAAGTCATACATCTGCTAGATGGTGTTTGCTTAGTATTAACTCTTCCGAAGTTTATTTAGATCTATCTGTATTTCATCTTAAAGCTGTAAATAGAATTTCCATAAAAGAAAGTATTAGCCAGATCCATGAGAACTCCAATGCTGTCCAAACAATTTCTTTGTTGGAACCAAAACAACTCCAGAAAGAGGCCAGGAGGATGGGAACCCAATATCTTCACTTAGGATGCATAAGAATAGGGATAGATGCCCTAACACATAGAGTGTTGAATACTTTTGTCCTTGCCACTATCAGGGATATGACTCACAATAAGTATTCAGATTCATTGATAGGTGGTATTGTTGCCCCACTATCTGATGGACCAGTCTATTTTGATTGCTATCCAAATTTCTCAATTTATACCTTCGATGGGCATATCAAAGACATATTGCAGCTTCAGATCTATACTAATGGATTTGACATGAAGAAAAATAGAAATAATATATCCATACAGACCCGTGGATGCTTTAGACATACCAACACCCTCTATCCTGCTGTCTTACATGCTCCCAGCAAAGAATCAAAATCAAGTGTGGTTGTTCTAACATATGTTGAGAATCAAAATATAAAACACCAAGTCATAAGATGGGAAGATCTTAGTTTCCCTGAACATTGGGTCATTAATAATCCCAAACCTCCTACAACGCAGAATATTACATCCGCCAATATTGAAGAAAGTTCCTCCTCTGCTGTCTTGTCTTTTCCTCGAAGATCCACAATAGACCACAGGAGAATAGAACAAGCTTGCAAAGCCTCATCTCTGTACATATATCCTCAGGAAGTAGATACTTCTAGCTCTCAAATTTTTTCTGTAAATTGTTCTCATGTTGATTTGTTTGAATTTTCTCAGCTTCTAAATTTTTCGTCCTTGCAAGTTATTTGCCCCAGCTGTAAAAATAAGGTGAATCTCAGAAGTCTTGCTGAACTTTTCATCTATCAAAATCATCATCCTAGGACTGGAGAATCTCCATCGACAACCTCTATCACTCTCTGTCCTAATCCTAAATTTTCTGATATCCCTTTTCCTCATGATGTCGACCACATAATGATGATTCATGAGCTTCCTTCACTTGGAAATGAAGATCCTCGTCTAAAGGTAATGTTTAGTAAGATGAGGCTAATGAATATGTCCAAGCATGGTCTGGGATACCTTGAACAACTTGATAATTTGATCCCCTCATCCATATTTGAAAATTTTGTTCCTAATGATTGCAAAAAGCCATCTACACCTGAGATGCACAAATTCTTCTCTGCAATGGAAGGGTGAAAACAACACACAGTAGACACCCAATGGATATAAAACATGTTGAATTTGGATTTGTATACTCACCCTAAAGAAAATGTTTTTTATCTTAGCACTCCACACAAATAAAAGATCAAATTATCAGAAGATGGAAGATATACATGTCACAGACAAATACATGGTTGTCATTCCATGAGTGGAAGAAAAAGTGTGAACCCTCAAAAAACCACATGAAAGATGCTGAATCGTCATCTTCAGCCAAAAATTCATGGAATGGATCTCATTTGTCTCAACTTGTCAAAAGTTAAAGTTCCATAAGTCCAGAGAAATGTACCCATCCTGTTGCTCCTCCTCTTGCAAAGTCGGAAAGAATTCCAATGTGGGGATGTTGTCAATGCACGGGAATTTATGGAATGTAGGGCACGCACTACTATCGAATAGAGACATCCAGAAATTACGCTCCTCCGAAGTCTGCTCAAGGTTGCTGAACAACTATGTTTCTAAAACCAAATATGATTGCGACAAGGAGATAAGGGACACACCATTATTGCTATTATTAGTGCCCAGAGAAAGGTAAGTCGAAGGGGGTTCGGCCCGAACATATTTAGCGTGGTGACCTGAATCTAGCGGGGTAAAAGAGAGAATGCCGAGGTAAAGGAGGGTACTGAATCAGGGAAGTTGAATTTGGAGTTGGGGCCTCTTAGGCAATAAACTCCTGCATCATAAGCCTGGGCGGCTTGCTCTGCTATTTTGTAGGAGCTGAGCCATATCTTCTCTTTGGTTTTTTGCGTCTGGATTTTGGCCTCCCAACTTCCCCATTTTCTCATTCGAACTCCCTCAAATTGGTGTCAATTTTTTCCACGGTATTTGTCTGGTGGATATCGTGAATACTGCTCTCGGGAGGGTCTCCCAATATTTGGCGATGCAATGCCAATTCTCTCTAATGGAAGGTAAACACTGAACCACAATTTATATATGTTGCAGTGTTTAAGCTTGTAGGTAGAGGCGTAGAGCTTGGTAATTTCTGAATTGCAAATCTCAAATAAAATGAAGATGGATTGTGTTGTAGGCTTTAGCTGTGGAGGCGAGTTTTTATATGTATACTTGATGCGTGTATGGTTGTGATTCCTGGAAGAAATACGAGAGGGGGAGTGTGCCAGCGATATATTCAAAACATGAGAGAGATGTCTCCATGTATGTTGTGGGCCACCACAACTCATGAGACAACAACTCATGTCGTAAGGTGTGATCTTGACGTATATAAAGCGGCCGAAGTCTAACTAGATTTCTAGCTCTTAAAATCATGGAAATTCTGGTAAGGTTTTAAAAAAGTTTTAGAAGTTTTTGATGGTGCCGAATCTATTTCCATCATTAAAAATATGATTTAAATATTGTTGCCAATTTTAGCCATCTTGGCTCCTATAGTTTTAGCAATGTTATCTTCAGCTTAAGTCAAATGTCTTCACATACATTAGATGAGACAATTAGAACACTTGTGGTAGAGGAAAGGAAGTTAAAACCAGAGGGTACAAAAGAAAATTCTCAAATAGAAAATGCATTATTTTCAAAAAACAAGGATGTGAAAGAAAAATGCAAATAAAGGTGAACTTCAATGTTACAACTATAGGAAAATTAGGCATACAACATGGAATTGCAAAGACCGTGCAAAGGATCAGTCTGAAGGTAAGAGAATAAAGGAACATATCCACAAATGAATATTCATTAAATTTTGATGATGAATTCAATGAAGTATTTTAACCTCTCAAACTCTTTTAGAATAACCTACAATTCAGTGAAAAGACTCAACATGGATGTTTGTCCAAATAGATTGGCAGATGTTGATTTAGGGAAGGATCCCTCATTTTTGAATATGTAAGAGTGGTCTTTGAGTAAGGTTATGCGACAACGGGATTGTGTTCAGTAATTGACATCGGGAGTCTGTGATTCGGGAGTTCAAGGGTGGAACTCAAGAATCCAACTTGTTGAATACACCTTTACACAACTTGATGGAGCCCATGCTACTATAGAAGTTGTAGACCATTTAAATAATGGTTATGTATTTTTTTGTTTATGGGTGGTTTCAATAATTTTATGTAATGTAAGAATTAAGGGGGGAATTTAGAGTTAGTGCTTACAATCTATATTTGAGAAATTGGTTTTTGAGTTGTTGTGATGGTTGAGAAATTCTCTCAACTTCTTCTAAATTAGGAATGAGTTAGATGTGAGAAACTCTATATTTTAGAGTAATATCTAAATGTGTGTGTGTGTTAAAGAATATATTCCCCTATGTGAAATAAATGTGTTTTTGTTCATTCTTTCTATATATCCATGTGGTAAAATTGACATTTTGAAAGATAAGAATGATTTTATATTTTACTATTTCAAGGTCATTTTACAAGTTGGGAAAGGGGAATATGAGATTTTAGTTGTTATTATATTATTATAGATCCATTTTAATTATATATTGGATCAAATATCTTGAAGCATAAATCTATTTTCTAATGAAAAAAAATGAAATAAAGATTTATAACCAGCTTAGATCCATCTTAATTTCGGATCTATCAAGCGCTGAGAGGGATCAAATCTCTCGAGGTGCAAACCTTTTTTTTGAGTGCAAAACTTGAGGAAAGCTTTGCACCTCGAGATATTTGATCCCTCTCGGTGCTTGATAGATCAGAGTTAAGATGGATCTAGGTTGGTTTTAGTCGTGTGCTACCAAGGAAAATCTATCGAAGATATGATTAATTTTATCAATAATATGTAAATATATCAAATGTTAATATAATCATTTTAAATATGCTAAATATTTCTGAGATTAACTTGGTCATTTTAATTTTAAATTTTCTTAGTTACCTCAGTTTGTTGAGATGATAAATATTGTTAATAACTTTAATGATGAAAAATGGTGAAATAATTTTTTTTAATGCAAAGTGACAATAATAATGTTGAAAGATAGAAAAAGTGAATAATAAGAATGTACTCATGTTACAAATAGTCTTCATTGTGATCAATCTCAAACTATTCTCTTCTACTATTCTTATTATAACATAAAAAACAATGTGCATTGTCAATACCGTTTTGTGCCTACACTAAAATCAATGCATATTGTTAATCCAATCACTTAAAAATTAATGTACCATCATATATCCAATTACATCAAATATGAAATCAAAATCTACATTGAAATCAATGCATTTAATGTAAGCAATCAAATAATATTAGAAAATAACTTCTACAATGAAATCAATGCATTTAGTGCAAACAATCAAATAGGATTAGGAATCATCAACATTGAAATCAATGCATTTAGTGCAAGCAATCAAATATAATTATAAATCAAAACCTACATTGAAATCAACACATCCAATGCAAGCAATCAAATAGTATTAGAAATCACCACCTACACTGAAATCAATGCATCTAGTGGAAGTAACTTAGATCCATCTTAACTTCGGATCTATCAAGCGTCGAGAGGGATCAAATCTCTTGAGGTGAAAACCTATTTTTTGAGTGAAAAACTTGAGGAAAGGTTTGCACCTCGAGAGATTTGATCCCTCTCGGTGCTTGATAGATCCAGAGTTAAGATGGATCTAGGCCGGTTTCAGTCGTGTACTACCAAGGAAAATCTATAGAAGATATGATTAATTTTCTCAATAATATGTAAATATATCAAATATTAATATAATAATTTTAAATATGCTAAATATTTCCAAGATTAACTTGGTCATTTTAATTTTAAATTTGTTGAGATGATAAATATTGTTAATAACTTTAATGATGAAATAATTTTTTTGAATGCAAAGTGACAATAATAATGTTGAAAGACAGAAAATGTGAATAATAAGAATGTACTCATGTTACAAATAGTCTTCATTGTGATCAATCTCAAACTATTCTCTTCTACTATTCTTATTATAACATAAAAAACAATGTGCATTGTCAATACCATTTTTTGGTTACACTAAAATCAATGCATATTGTTAATCCAATCTCTTTAAAATTAATGTACCATCATATATCCAATTACATCAAATTAGAAATCAACATCTACATTGAAATCAATGCATTTAATGCAAGCAATCAACTAAGATTATAAAATAACTTCTACACTGAAATCAAAGCATTTAGTGCAAACAATCAAATAGGATTTGGAATCATCTACATTGAAATCAATGCATCTAGTGCAAGAAATCAAATAAAATTATAAATCAACATCTACATTGAAATCAACACATCCGGTGCAAGAAATCAAATAGTATTAGAAATCACCACCTACACTGAAATCAATGCATCTAGTGAAAGTAATCAAATATCATTAGAAAATAATATCTACACTAAAATCGATGAATCTAGTGCAAAAAATCAAATAGGATTATAAATCACCATCTCCACTTAAATCAATCCATCTAGTGCAAGGAATATTCAATATTAAATTTATTATATTATAATATATATAAATGTATCATGATATATATTAACTCTAGATATATATGGGATGGAAGAACAAAGATATAGAGTGATAGAGGTGGAGATATAGGGGGGTTGACAAGGGAGAGATGGAGATAAACTAAAGGAAAGGGGAGAGGAGGAATGAAGAGCGAGATAGGAAACTATTCTCTTCTACTATTCTTATTATAACATAAAAAACAATGTGCATTGTCAATGCCATTTTGTGGTTACACTAAAATCAATTCATATTGTTAATCCAATCACTTTAAAATTAATGTACCATCATATATCCAATACATCAAATCAGAAATCAACATCTACATTGAAATTAATGCATTTAATGCAAGCAATCAAATAAGATTATAAAATAAATTCTACATTGAAATCAAAGCATTTAGTGCAAACAATCAAATAGGATTAGGAATCATCTACATTGAAATCAATGCATCTAGTGCAAGAAATCAAATATAATTATAAATCAACATCTACATTGAAATCAACACATCCAGTGCAATCAATCAAATAGTATTAGAAATCACCACCTACACTGAAATCAATGCATCTAGTGAAAGTAATCAAATATCATTAGAAAATAATATCTACACTAAAATCAATGAATCTAGTGCAAACAATCAAATAGGATTAGAAATCACCATCTCCACTTAAATCAATCCATATAGTGCAAGGAATATTCTTCCCTCTCTCCATCCTCCATCTCTTCTTTTTTGTCTCTCTATCTCACCCCTCTAAACACACATGCTCTCACACTCCATAAATATCAATGTCTTTGTCACTCCTTCCCTCTCCCCATCCCTCTCTTCTTCCCTCTCTTCACCTTCCATATATATCGCTATATTCCCCATCTCTCCCTCTTCCCCGCTAATATCTCTCTTTCCTCCTTCTCTCTTCTCTCTCTCTCTCTCCACCTTTATCTCTCTATGTATTTCTTCTTACCTCCATCTCTCTCCTCCTCCAAGTTCATCTCTCTTTCCCTCCCTCTCTCTACTCTCTCACATCATCTCTCTTCCTTCCTCTCTTTCCCTTTCTCTCCCATCTCTCTCTCTCTCTCTCTCTCTCTCTCTCTCTCTCTCTCTCTTCACCCACCATGTTACTATATCTCTCCCTCTCTCCTTATCTCTCATTCTCTCTCTCTCTCTCTCTCTCTCTCTCTCTCTCTCTTCACCCACCATGTTACTATATCTCTCCCTCTCTCCTTATCTCTCATTCTCTCCCCCCTTATCTCCATCTCTCCTTATTTGTATCTTTAT
This sequence comes from Pinus albicaulis, assembly GCA_034641835.2. Classification (NCBI taxonomy): domain Eukaryota; kingdom Viridiplantae; phylum Streptophyta; class Pinopsida; order Pinales; family Pinaceae; genus Pinus; species Pinus albicaulis. The sequence continues at coordinate 306,496,243 of CM076579.1, read as the reverse complement.
CTCACCCCCAAACATACACGCTCTCTCTCTGTCTCTTCTTTGATATTATTAATTTTATCAATAATATGTAAGTATATAAAATATTAATAGAATCATTTCAAATATGCTAAATATTTCCAAGATTAACTTGGTCATTTTAATTTTAAATTTGTTGAGATGATAAATATTGTTAGTAACTTTAATGATGAAAAATTATGAAATAATTTTTTTGAATGAAAAATGACAATAATAATGTTGAAAGATAGAAAATGTGAATAATAAGAATGTACTCATGTTACAAATAGTCTTCATTGTGATCAATCTCAAACTATTCTCTTCTACTATTCTTATTATAACATAAAAAACAATGTGCATTTTCAATACCATTTTGTGGTTACACTAAAATCAATGCATATTGTTAATCCAATCACTTTAAAATTAATGTACCATCATATATCAAATTACATCAAATCAGAAATCAACATCTACATTGAAATCAATGCATTTAATGCAAGCAATCACATAAGATTATAAAATAACTTCTACACTGAAATAAAAGCATTTAGTGCAAACAATCAAATAGGATTAGGAATCATCTACATTGAAATCAATGCATCTAGTGCAAGAAATCAAATATAATTATAAATCAACATCTACATTGAAATCAACACATCCAGTGCAAGCAATCAAATAGTATTAGAAATCACCACCTACACTGAAATCAATGCATCTAGTGAAAGTAATCAAATATCATTAGAAAAGAATATCTACACTAAAATCGATGAATCTAGTGCAAGCAATCAAATAGGATTAGAAATCCCCATCTCCACTTAAATCAATCCATCTAGTGCAAGGAATATTCAATATTAAAGTTATTATATTATAATACATATAAATGTATCATGATATATATTAACTCTAGATATATATGGGAGGGAAGAACATTGATATAGAGTGATAGAGGTGGAGATATAGGGGGGTTGACAAGGGAGAGATGGAGATAAACTAAAGGAAAGGGGAGAGGAGGAATGAAGAGCGAGATAGGAAACTATTCTCTTCTACCATTCTTATTATAACATAAAAAACAATGTGCATTGTCAATACCATTTTGTGGTTACACTAAAATCAATGCATATTGTTAATCCAATCACTTTAAAATTAATGTACCATCATATATCCAATTACATCAAATCAGAAATTAACATCTACATTGAAATCAATGCATTTAATGCAAGTAATCAGATAAGATTATAAAATAACTTCTACAATGAAATCAAAGAATTTAGTGCAAACAATCAAATAGGATTAGGAATCATCTACATTGAAATCAATAAATCTAGTGCAAGAAATCAAGTATAATTATAAATCAACATCTACATTGAAATCAACACATCCAGTGCAAGCAATCAAATAGTATTAGAAATCACCACCTACACTGAAATCAATGCATCTAGTGAAAGTAATCAAATATCATTAGAAAAGAATATCTACACTAAAATCGATCAATCTAGTGCAAACAATCAAATAGGATTAGAAATCACCATCTCCACTTAAATCAATCCATCTAGTGCAAGGAATATTCTGCCCTCTCTCCACCCTCCATTTCTTATTTTTTGTCTCTCCATCTCTCCCATATAAACACACATGCTCTCACACTCCATAACTATCAATGTCTATGTCACTCCTTCCCTCTCCCCATATCTCTCTTCTTCCCTCTCTTCACCTTCCATATATATCTCTATCTTCCCCGCTAATATATCTCTTTCCTCCTTCTGTCTTCTCTCCCTCTCTCTCCATCTTCCTTATCACTCTATCTCTCTCTCTCTCTCTCCACCTTTATCTCTCTATGTCTTTCTTCTTACCTCCATCTCTCTCCTCCTCCAAGTCCATCTCTCTTTCCCTCCCTCCCTCTACTCTCTCACATCCTCTCTCTTCCTTCCACTCTTTCCCTTTCTCTCCCATCTCTCTCTCTCTCTCTCTCTCTCTCTCTTTGTCTTCACCCACCATGTTACTATATCCCTCCCTCTCTCCTTATCTCTCATTCTCTCCCCCCTTATCTCCATATCTCCTTCTTTGTATCTTTATCTCACCCCCAAACATACACGCTCTCTCTCTGTCTCTTCTTTGTCACTACTTCTCTCTCTCCACTTCTCACTCTCTATATTTCTTATTTCCTACCTCTCCCCCCCTCCAACTCCATCTCTCTATCGATCCCTCTCTCGTCATCTCTCTCAAGTCCTCTCTCTCGTCCTTCCTCTCTCTCCCTTTCTCTCCTCCCTCCCTCTCTCTTCCTTGATCTCTCTCTCTCTCTCTCTTCCCCCATCATTCTCCTCATCTCTCTCATCCTTCCCCTTTCTCTATTTCTCTCCTACCTCCCTCTCTCTTCCCCATCTCTCTCTCTCTCTCTCTCTCTCTCTCTTCCCCTCTCTCCCTCCAACTACATTACTATATCACTCCCTCTCTCCTTCTCTCCCCACTTCTCTCCATACATCCTACGTTGTATCTTTTCTCACCCCTAAACATACACACTCTCTCCATCTCTCCCTTGCCACTCCCTCTCTCTCTCTCTCTCTCTCTCTCTCTCCACTTCTATCTCTCTATATTTTTCTTCTTCCCTTCCTCTCCCCCCCTCCAACATCTCTCTATCCCTCCCTCTCTCAAGTCCTCTCTTTGGTCCTTCCTATCTCTCCCTTTCTCTCTTACCTCCCTCTCTCTTCTACCATATCTCTCTTCCTTTATCTCTTACCCCCCCCTCTCTTCCACCATCGTTGTCTCCTCTAATCCTATAACTATCTCCCTCTCCCTCTCCTTCTCTCTCTCCCTCCTCCATATTTGTGTCTCCTATCTCTCTCTTCATTCCTCCTCTCCGCTTTCCTTTAGTTTATCTCCATCTCTCCCTTGTCAACCCCACTATATCTCCATCTCTATCACTCTATATCTTTGTTCTTCCCTCCCATATATATGTAGAGTTAATATATATCATGATACAATTATATATATTATAATATAGTAAATTTAATATTGTATTAATAGAAAGTTATCAAATTTAATAATATTAATATTATAATATATTAATATGAGTATTAGATTTAACAATAATAATAATAATAATAATAATAACAATAATAATAATATTTTAATATTATATTATGGTTAAAAATATTTTTTTGCATGGTGTTAATAGTAATTTAGCCCATGGTATTTGGACCATAGGCTTCACCTAAATAAAAGCTATTTTTTTAGTGTTCATAAATATAAAGAAGATTATGAAGTAAATATGAGAAGAGGTTTTATTTACTTACAATACCTCTAGTTTATTTATATTTTTATTTATTTACCATACCTCTTTTATTTACTATGGTATTTGGCCCATAGGCTTGTTCTATAATTATATTTTTATTTATAATCATATTTGATATATTTTTATTTTTTAACCGTACCTCTTTATACCTCTTTTATATTTATTTATTTACCATACCTCTTTATACCTATTTTATATTTATTTATTTATCATACCTCTTTATACCTTTTATGTATTTATTTATTTACCATACTCCTTTTATAAATATGGTATTTGGCCCATGGTATCAATATTAATTTGTCCCATGGTATTCATCCCATAGGCTTCATCTAAATAAAACCTCGCTTTTTGAGTTTTTTAAAATATAAAAAGGTTTATGGAGTAAATATAAAAATAAGTTTTTATTTATTTACCATACATCTAGTTTATATATATTTTTATTTATTTACCATAGATTTAGAGTAAGTATAAAAATAGGTTTTATTTATTTTTATTTAATTAAATTTTGAAATACTGCAATTTTGATTTTGAAATATTTATATGTTTAAAAATTTTAATTTATCCATACAACATGGGTTTTCTGTTTAAAGATTCATTTTACAAATATTTAATTAAAAGAAATATTAAAATATTTTGGATTTTGATTGTTTGTGTTGAATTAACTCTTTTCCTTTGATTTAGGAAATGGTATTGACTTTAGTAAAGAGTAAAGATGTTTAAAATTTTACTTAATCTGGAAATTCAATGTGGTATTTTTTTTTGTTAAAGGTAAATCTATGATCCATTCAAATTCACGTATATAATAAAGAAATTATTAAATGGGTGAGATAATTTACTATCCATTCAAATTATATAAATAATACATAGTTGTATTTTAATAATTAATCTCAGCCCATTAATAAGTTAAAATTTTTATATATAATCTAAATATTCAAGTTATATAAAATTAAAGATTAGGTTAATGCTTTAGCCAACATTGGCAATTATTTTTTGAGGACGTGACATACTTGACATCAGGGTCATACTGGGCTATAGATTGCGCCTCTCGGCACAAAAATAAGTTTTATTTATTTAAATTTATTTAAATTTTGAAATATTGCAATTTTGATTTTGAAATATTGCAATATTGCAAATTTTGAAATATTTATTTCTTTAAAGATTTTAATTTGTCCATACAACATGGGTTTTCTTTTTAAAGATTCATTTTACAAATATTTAATTAAAAGAAATATTAAAATATTTTGGATTTTGATTGTTTGTGTTGAATTAACTCTTTTCCTTTCATTTAGGAAATGGTATTGACTTTAGTAAAGAGTAAAGATGTTCAAAATTTTACTTAATTTAGAAATTCAATGTGGTAATTTTTTTTGTTAAAGGTAAATTTATGATCCATTCAAATTCAAGTATATAATAAAGCAATTATTAAATGCGTGAGATAATTTACTATCCATTCAAATTATATAAATAATACATATTTGTATTTTAATAATTAATCTTAGCCCATTAATAAGTTAAAAAAGTTATATATAATCTAAATATTCAAGTTATATAAAATTAAAGATTAGGTTAATGCTTTGGCCGACTTTAGCAATTATTTTTTGAGGACGTGACATAATTGACATCAGGGTCATACTGGGATGTAGATTGCGCCTCTCAATGCAACTAGAAAGATTTAATTATATGAATGAGATAGATCCATATTGGTGCTATTTATACATATACATACACACATAAAAAATAACCAAAATATAAAATAATGAAACTTCTTTAAATTTTTTAACTATAAAAAAAATTATGTCATATATATATTTGATATTAAAATATTTTATTTATAAACCACATTCTTTAAATTGTTATATTTATATTTGCATTATTTTTATATTTTTTCCTTTTTAATATATTTCTAAATACATGTTAATATTACTTAACTCTATTTTGAAATATTTTAGTAACAACTCACCTTAAATTTTTTATTACTATTAATTTTTTTAAATGTTATATATATATATATATATTAAGAATTAAATGAATTTTACATCTATCTTTTATTAGGAATATTTTTTTATAAGTCTCTCAGTTCATTTCTATTCTATTTGAAAAAAAGAGACAAATTTTACATACCCGCCCACAAGGATTAATTTTATTATTGGCTATGTAACTATAATCAAACCTCAAAGTCCGTAAAGAAACCATGTATACATCTCAAAATTTAAAAAGCATAACCATGTTGATCATCAAATTACACATCAGAAGAGCCTTTGGGTGCCAAATATTTAATATTGGACCCCCATAATTCAAACTGTGGTAGGAAAGGATGTGATTCTCGATGCAATTGAGGCGAGCATTTTGTTGTTGGATCTCATGTTGAATGAGTTGAAATTCCATGTGAATTTCCTACAAATATGTGTATGGCTTAGTTGAACCATCATTGGAGGTCACCAAAGCTTGTTCCATTAGGTTCTTCATTATCCAATATAAATATATTTTGTACTGTAATTGAGTATACCGACCTCTAGAATGGACTAGGGTTTTCCAGTCCTCCAAGTCTAGGTCAGTATTCTCATCTACATGTTTTAAATCTGACTCCCACCTTGAATTCAACTTTGGACTTGTGGAGGCGTGTTCACATGATATGCCTGGGTGGCTTTCTGAGTAATCCCTGTGATGCTATGGTTTCCCTTGCCCCTGGACTAGCTTAGTTGAGATTACCGACCACCACATCCTTGATGATGCAGGAGCATCCAAGCCAAATTTTCATTATTCAATTATGTAATAAGAGGGGTGAGATATTTTAATTATTTTATTAATTAAATTGCTTATTTTTAATAAATTAAGAGAAAATTATAAATGTGAGGATTTTTTGTAAATATTCTTTAATAATTAAATGATATGAGTGGAGTGGAATTAGGTAGATAATATAGGGAGTAGAAATTCCATATACGGTATTTTGTTGTGTCCAAAAATAGAATAAATTTAAATTAGATTTAAGTTGAGATTTGTGTGGAGGAATTTATGGAGGAAATAAATTCATTATTTATGTATATATAGCAGGGTTTTGTGAGGATGAGAGACAGTTGAGAGTAGTGAGGAGTATAGTGAGAGTGAGAGATGGTTTTAAGGGCCAAGATCCAAGAGGCCGTCCAATGTAATATTTGGTCAAAGAGTTTTTTGATTTATTGTCAGTGTTTTTTGATGTGGCTCTCTTTCCTTCATATGTATTTTTTTTTCCTAAATATATTTATGGTTTTAATGAAGAATTATTGATATTTTTAATGTTGGGTGAAATACTCATGTTTATATGCTAGGATTCTGATTTAACCCAAAATCCCTGCATCATTTGGTATCGGTGCTGAAAAATGCCTGTTTTGAATCTTCAAGTATGTTAACATGAAATTGTAGGAAGAACCTGGAGTTTACATCATTGGTGAAGTTGAGTTGGGCAATGTACCAAAATATTGAGCTGTGATTTGAAGGAAGGATGACATTAAAGTGAAAATGGATAAATTGACAACATTAAGTGAATTGAGTGCAATGTCACGGCAATGAACGTTTCCAGAAATGCAGAACAAACGATTTTGTTTGTATCAAAATTTCAATTACAGTCATCGTGTTCTTTATGTTACCATCTAGCTAAAGCAATGGTTACATTTTGTTTTACTGCATAACCTTTAAATGGAATCGAAATTATGTGATTGATAGGTTTCTTGGCTATGTCGTAGATTTATAGAAGTGTTGGGCTATATGAATGTGGATTCAAGAAACCAGTGGTACTAGATAAGTAGTTCATCTTTGTTTTCATATAACATATGGATGAGTAGTGCGAAGACCAGCAGTGATAAGCAGCGTATGGTTGAAGGGACGGTGTTAGTGGAGCATAGCTAGAATCACAAAGGTAACCGCAGACATTTGAATGTAACTGTGTTGTCGGGATATTCCGAACCCAAACCCACTGCAGAAAGTAACATATAGCCACGATTGGAGGAGTTGTGAAGTTTTGCGATATATGAAGACGTGTGTGGTAGTGAGCGTGGGAGAAATTTGACAGGGTTGGAAAACCCAACCTACGATACATACCATACCTGCATGCGGTTGTAGAGACTGCTATGGTGACTCTTGAAGTATGGACACAACCCAATAGCACTTGTTTTTGATTGCCGGCATTCAATAAAATCAATGAGTTCTATTTTCTTATGGCATATTCAAACAATGAAATTTTAAAGATCCCTTTGATTTGTTTAATGGCATTCATATAATTTGTGCTTGAAAAGAATTTGCATTCGTACAGTGGCAGCAAAGGTATATTGGTGTGTGTAAGCAAGGGAGCACTGAACGTGAAGACCATGCATATTCCTTCCTCAGGCAACTAATGTCAATTAAATGTGACAACCCTGGCAAGGTGCATATCAATTATTTTTTGGTAAAATACTCATCCTTATGTGAATTTAGCTTCATAAGTAGATGAGAGCGGTGCGTGAGTTTTTATGGTAATAGTGTGATGGTTTTTTTGGTGTAATTTGGATTATAAAAGCATTCTATTTTCAAGAGAGGAATGAATCGAATAGAGTTAAATCTCTAGTTATTTAAAGATATATTTATTTAAACCATGGAAGATTGATTTATGGATTAATTTCATGAAGAATTTCATCATTCAAAGAGTAAGTGGTCATGGAAACAAGCGAAGAGATTGAAAAGTTTAGGTGAAATGGTATTTTGGTAAAAGGGATTGTATTGAGTTGGAGGTATGGTCTTCCTGAAATATATTTTAAGTGATTTTCTTATTCAAATTCATTTTACAAGAAGCTATTCATTTAAACTCACAAGAAGCCATTAATTTACTTTCACATAAAATTTGCATTGTTAAATTTGCACGGTTAAACTCATAAGTGACTATTAAATGAGGTGAAAGTAAATAATAGGAGGTAAAGGTGAAAGTAAATTGATATTATAAAGCATGGTGGGGAAAAATGGTGAGTTATTGCACACGGTTTTGAGTGGGTAATATATGGTTTCATAAAACCATGTGTGGGTTTTGAGAATGCATAATTTCATAATTTAATTTTATATTTTTAAGTAGGTGTTATAGCATCATTTTTCACCCTCAGATGATTCATGATTGTCTTTATGGCTTTGGGCACCCATTCCCACAGACTTGAACAAAATTCATTAAAAAACAGTGTTAAAATTCCCATACGTGGGTATGCCCAGAATTTTCCGCGTGTATATGGGAGTCCATATGTACTTTTCCGTGTATGCCATTAAAATCATTAAAAAATATATAAAAATTCCCTATTTTCGGGCTGGGTTGATGGTTACTCCAGTAGTTCAACCACCCCAGCACGTGGCAAACTGTTTCCAACTGATTGAAACTACCTTGAGGGAGTATAAAATCCCCTCATGTGCATGGCCTAAGGGAGAGAAAATTTTAATAGACATTATACCCTGTTGGAATCCCAATTCAAGTCTGAATTCCCGTGCCTCCTGCACTTTCCCAGATTTATACAGGAAACCCTTGTTTCCTGGAGATGTTCATCCATTTATATGTCATCTCAAGTGCACAAGTCCTGAAAGTATCTTAGCGAGGCAAGGGTGGGACGGATCCGGACGACGGTCTGTTCGAAGATCGTGGAAGGATTCATGTGATCTCTACACTTTTACTACTGTACATGCTGTTTGTAATAATGAAGAGCCATCTTGTTCCTGAACTTATGTGTTAATGTTTACTTATATGTGTGAAAAGATTATCATTTAAGCATTTATTATGGTTTATATAATGTTTCACATGGATTGCACTAACGTTTAGGAGAAGTATATGCTGTACAACTAGGTTTCCGTGCACGTTCTTTCTTGTTTCACAGGTTGAAGGAGGAATAAGGGTTGCTGGGGGTTTGGACCCCGCGGGATCTACTTCGAACGTAGGACTATGGGTGAGTTCTACTATCGACACAGGGCTAGGCCTGCAAAACCAGGATCTTCAATAATAACACATATCAACCTACTTCTCAGCATTTGCCCAAATTAAAAACACCAATAGCTGGCAATTTCACAACTGTACCTTTTGCATGTGGAAACTATCTTCAACATATATTCAAAATCATTCACTATTGATTCCATTAAATGCCATCATATATGAATTATATCAATTCCACTATCTACTCCTCTTCAGGCAAATTCATAAACTTTTCATCAAACCTTATCCATATACACCCAGATTTTATTCATTTCAATTACCAACATCCAAGTGTGTTTATACACATCATCCAATTACAATCTGCATTCTCAATCCAATTTAGAGACTTCATTCCAACCCCAATGTCAAATCTTGTACATACTCATAAACCCAATAAACATGACCAAAATTCAATGAAGCAATGGACCATGGTTTAATATTAATTTGACATTATTTTAAGCAATGAAATGCTTAGACTAATCCTTACTCAATGCACCCATACAGTCATTCATATTTTGAAAATCTGTCTTCAATCTCTATTTAATACAGCATAAGACATTCTTACCACTTGCCAATCTGTAGTCGAATTCATCAATTGCTTTTCTGATGCCTTTCACCTTGATATGCCCTTACTACCATCCTACTCTGCGTTTCTGCAACAAATTGCCAGCGCTTCAATCTTTACTGCGCCCTCTTATTCAATGTTCTATCCATCAGAAAATCCTCCATCACAGCATTTTTTCTACCATACATCGACTTGTTCCATCGCATCGCGTTCAGTTTTGTTCACACGCTTCTGCAAATAGGTTTTTGCTACGGCAACCAACTGAAATTTCACTTCAAAGCCAAAGGCTAACAAATAAATCAATATCAGTCAAGCGTTACTTAACAATTGAAAGTACTCTCTCAGATTTCAACGCTGTACATGGGTTTCAATTACAACATTCCTCATACCATTATTAATTCAATTCACGATTACCAGATTCAATTCTGGTTCCACATCTTACCAGATCGATTAGCCATAAATCGATTTACCAATACAACAATTTGCTACTGTTTCTCTGAACGCATGCCATTTACCTCTGAATTTATACAGCGTGCAATCTTTCTCCCATTTGCACTCGAGCCACCATCAATTTATATAAACAACGTTCAGTTAACAATTCAAACAATACATTCATTCCGGAATTGTGAATATCATACCTTCTAGTGACAGCGTTCAGGATGACAAATACAAACTTATGGATTCAATTTCAAATTGGAATAATTATTACAGCAAATAGGGGTTTTAAATCAACACTTTGTGCAATGCTCATTGATTTCTTCAATCGATTCCCATAGATTTACCACTCTATTTATGAACTCTACAGATTTATATTTGCTGGCGCTCCACACAATTTTCCTCCACATTGATATTAATCAAAAACACAGATTGATATACCATATACAACATAATCTCTCTCCTGAATGTCAATTCCACAACTTCAATTAAATTTCCACTTTAAAGTTTCAACACAAATGATTATCGATTTCCACAAATCGATGTCAGCAAGTCCTTTGCCACAGATTTATCATTTCACTTCTTTATTCTAGATTCCAATCATTCATAAAGACTCAGCTAAGGCGCAGGATTTAACTCTTAATCACAAATTTAACACTCTCAAACCATAACCAACATTCGAAAACTCCCTTATGCAGAATTTAACCATACATAAACCAGTCCATTAAGGCGCATAACTCAAAATCACACTTTCATAAAAAATTAACATACTTACAAACTGATCTTCTTGGCCAAATATTCAACGTTCTCGACCCTTACAAATTGCCAGAGGCTTATAGCCTTGGCTGTTCAAAACCAGCTCTCTACCACACTGTCACTCACAATCTCAATGTCTTTTCCTCTCAAAACCCCTTCCTATTTATACAATTTAAAAAAAAATGATCTAATTAAATGTTCAATCCCCTTAATATCTCAACAAATCCCTAAATCTCTCAACATCCCTAAAAGATAGATTCTCATCCCTAAAACTTAGAAACTAATTCCAACTTAGGCTCCCTCATTAATTCTAAATAATCTAGAAACTAATTTCTCTCACATTTACAATTTCTCACAAATAATTAATTAATCACTCAAAATAATATTAATATTTACATGAAATTTAATATTTCTTTCAAAACATGAAACCCCCTAGCTTAGATAAAATACAAGGTGTTTTTCGGAGCTGATGCTCCTACATCAACTATCGTTGTTATCTAGTTTTTAACATTCAAGTGTGGTTGTGTGTGAGTCCTTCTAAATAGCATGCCCTGATCTGTGGAGGTTTTGACCCAACAAACATCTATGGTGTTTTTCCCTGAAACAGAACTGGCGACTCTGCTAGGGAACACATTATTATGATTCCCCTGTTGGGTGGTTTCAGCTATTTGAAAGGTTTCCAATAGTTTTAACTTTCATTTCCAGTCCAGTTAACTCTTTCTCAGTCAGACTGAAGACCTGGTTCCTTATCCAGGCTTGATCTTTTTTAATTTTTATTATTTACCTTTTCATATGCGGGTTTGTCTGTACACAGACGCGTATACACGCAGTTTTTGTTAAAGGTAGTCGCGTATACGTGAGTTTCCTTTAACACAGTCGCGTATGCATGCTTGTTTCATAACTGTCAAGTCACGTATTTCTGGGTCAATTTTGAAATTTTAGGTTTCTTGGATTTTTAGTCTTGTCTGCCTATGGAGACCTGTTCTTGCAGTGTCTTTGTATCCTCTGGATTGTGTTGAAAGTGGTATTTGGTCTTTTCTCTCTCTTGTTTGGTTGAAAACTAGCTTATTTGGCAAAGTTTGTTTCTTGTGCTTGCATTTCTGGTTCGAGTACCAAGATCTCTTCCTGGGGGTTCTTGGCTGTTCTACTTCATCAGAACATAGAGATTCTGCTCATTTACTCTTTCCTACCTTTGTGTCTTGCTTTGCACTTCGATTTTTGCCCATTTCTTGGTTGTTTTTCTTGAGTTCAGTTGACTAGGTCTTGTTGCAACTTTTGAAGAGTCTTTCTTGGTTCTTTGAAGTTTTTGTTTGCTGCAAGGTTGTACTATTCTTCTAGACTGAATGGCTGAGTTTCTTGTCTTCTTTTGCTCATATAAGTCTTGCTACTAGGTAGCCCTATAAGATTTGGAGCATTTTTGAAGTTTTTCTTGAAATTCAGAGTTGTTTGGCTTGGGATTTGATAGTTTTCTTGGTATTTTCGAGCTCTCCTCTTTATAAAATTCAAAAGCTCAAAAAACATTTTGTTTTGGCATTTGCTTTTGTTTTGCATTTTTTATTTCGTTTCGTTATATCTTTTGAAGCTTTGTTGAGGTTTCTTGCCTTTGGTTTTTGACTTGATTTCGGAAAGGAATTGTCATTGGTTTATTCCTCTTGTTTCAAGCGTTTTTGGTGTCTTTATACTAAGAGTTTCTGATTTTGGGAACTAGCTTTCTGGACAACCAAAAAGAGATAAAACTGAAGGATTTTTGGGAAATTTCTCTCTGCTTTAGTAGATTTTGCATCTTAGAATTTGCATGCTCTTAGTGATTTGCATCAGGTGCACTTAAGCATTTAGTCATTTTCATAGTTTTTGTGAGTGTGAAGTTTGTTATCTGGAAAGAAAAATAAAATTTTTAGTCTCGTAGAACCTGTGTAGAAGTTGCTTTTCATCGAAAGACAATTACTGCATTTGCATGTAGTTTGGTTTTTATTAATTTCTTTTCTGCGTCAAAACACCACAAGTTTCATTTCCATATCCCTTTGACTTAACATAACAGCCGATTAAAATAAGCGCTATAATTTAAAAGCAACTAGCAAGTTTTTATTAAGTGTCATACACCAACTAGCTAGGTTGTAGGGCCTTGTATTAGGTGAGTGGAGAGTTAACTCTCCAAGGCCGCTCAAACAAAACATAGAAGTTGATTAATTGAGCGAAATCCAACTCCGTTAGGTGGACCAGGAAAGCTCTCCTCCAGAGAGTCAAGCGCGAGGGGAAGTGAAGGTTGAGAAGAGAGATACCCCCTCTCTGATTTGCTGAATCTGACTTCAAGACCGTTCCGCCTGGCTTCTGACACAGATTGGTGCCCATAGTTGCCACTCCTAGGTTCCACATAGGTGACTGCGGGGGGGAATACCCGTGGTACCTGAGGCAGATGTTGTATCACTTCTAGCAATACTTTTGGGGGGTGCCCTTGCGAAGCTTGGGTACTTGTGCCTGCAAAGGTTGTTGTTAGGAGGTTGGCATAACTGTTTCTGTTACCTTCGCTAGTAGGCCTGGGCCGTAATTATCCCAGACTACTTTCGGGAGGTCCTATATTTCGCTTTCTTTTATTTTGGTGTTCGGTCCTAATCACACGGAGCGGAAATACCTGGAGGTTGTTTTCTTGATTGTATCTCAGGGATTTATTTTTAGTGAGTGCTCTTTGCTCCTAGCTTGCCTAGCTTTATACTTTTTTGAGTCTAATTAAAATTTGTTAAAGTGGCTGATCAAGCGCCTTGTCGATCGAGGAGAATCCAGGGGTTATCTCCCGAGAGTTTAGAGCCTTCTTCAAGAAGGCGTAGGAGTAGTTTAGCAGGTGAGTATCACCCTGTGGCGTCTGACGCAGTGGAGAGAGATCCTCCACAAGGGTCTAAAGGTTTTGGAATTGGTTCCGGTGTTGGTTCCGAGAGGAGCGTTCCGCTCACCTCGCGAGTTTTATTTCTGCAGGAAGAAGAAGTTCAAATAGAGAAAGTACCTGAACCCTCTGTGTCACTTCCATCTCCTCTTCCTCCTGATTATCTGTTCATTGTTGAATACATCGGACCTGAGTTAGAGAGACCAGAAGATCCTCCGTATTATTCATACCTTTCGATGGCCACGACTGGGAACACGGCTTCTACTGTGAGTGCTGCAGGCATTCAGACTCCTTCTTCTGTTGAAGGAGGAGGCACTATTGCTATATCTTCGATTGCTTCTAGTACTGCTGTGTTTGGCTATGGTTTTACCCAAGCACATGCTTCTCATTCTGGTCCCTTTTGTTTTGGAATGCCCACTAGTGGGATTCCTCCTTTTTCCTTTTCCGCTGCTGCAGTTGCATCTACACCCATGTCTTCCATGGCTAGTGGATCAGCTTCTTTTCAAGGGTTCCCCTTTGGAACTGGGCACATTCCTAGTTTGAATCCTTCTTTAGGGTCCTTTCCGTTTACTTCTCAGACCTAGAGTTTCAACCCCTGGTCTGAAGGTCAAAATTCGACTACTTTTATAGGTTGGAACCATGTATTCACTACAGCAGGGGCAGGGAATCAGTTTTACGCTGGTCACTAAGGGAATGCTTCTTTCCCTTCGTTGAGTGCTTATCAGACCTTTTCCCCTCTTTCTAATGCCTGGAACCCCTATCAGGGGCTTTCCTCTTCATTTCATACTTCAGTGGGGGGAACTGGTCCGGTCTTTGGTAACTCTGCATTGGGAGGAGGTTCTTCTCCTTTTTCTACGAGTTCTTTCTGGCAACCTAGTGCCTTATCAAATCCATGGTATTCTTTTCAGAATGTTGGGAATTCATCCCATCAAGGATGGAATCCTCAGGCTCCGCCTCGTTTACCTTTTCTGGCAACGTTAAACTTGCCAAATCTGTCGAAATTGACGAATGATCCGATCCGGTACAATCCGGGGTGGCCTCCGGTTCCCACCAAAATTCCTTCAGACATGCCAAAGTTTGAAGGTAAGAATGGAGAGGATCCAGCTGATCACATCACCACCTTCCATTTATGGCATTCTTCTAACTCCCTGATCGATGATTCGATTTGTTTGATATTGTTTCAACGCACCCTAACTGGAAACACTGCCAAATGGTATATTGAGCTAACTGGGGGCAGTTTTGCTACATTTGGAGATCTGGTTGTTACATTTCTAAATCATTTCCAGTTTCCAGTCCGTTATGACGCCGGGATTGAACTCCTAGCTAATTTTAAACAGGACGACGCAACCCACATTTCTGACCATATTCAGGAATGGCGGAGAAGGAAGAGGCTTATTAAAGCTCATATTCCAGGAGAATTCCTTTTGGAATGGTTTCTGAAATCTCTGCAGTCAGACATTTCTAAATATGTATCCCTGTCTGGGGTATTTTCTAGGAACAGGCCATCTTTAGGGCCCAGCAGTTGGAACTGATATATTCTCAGTCTGGAGTCCTCCATAAATATTTGCCCAATGCTCCTCGCTCCAAATTAGATTTATCCAAAACTAAGCCTGGTCCTCATGGTGATGGACTTATTGGGTCGATCAATAGTGGTGCAGCCAGCCTGCTTACTCAATTGCAGCAGTTGTCTATACAATCTGCTCCTTCTGGTCAGGCTGTGCTTGCTGAGTCATCGCCTTCCCAATATTTGTCGATAAATGCTGTCCAAACTTCTGATCCCAAAGGAAATCAACAATCTGAATGGAAGAAGAAGGGATGAAATAATAAGAAAAAGGGAAAGAATGGGAAGGGTAATGCGAATAAAACCAACGAGCATGTTGGTGAGGGTCCAAAGGATAAAAAGAAAGTGAAGTTTCCATGCAAGCTGTGTGCTGGAGACCATCTTATGCACCTTTTCCCTAAAATTCAAGATGTGCAGCGCTTGTTAGCTCAGCAGGGTTCTTCCAGTTCCCAGGTTGTGTTAACAAACCCTTTTCCCCAAGGGCAACAACTAGTTGTTGGCGCGAATCAAAGTACTGGGGCTTCCTCTGGGGGCACCCAGGAAGGGGAAATTTCGTCAAACATATTCATGATGAGTGCTCACGCGAATGTCACTACGAGATCTATGATTATGGCAGAGAAGAGTCTTCGAAAGCTAAGGATGCTCTTGATGCTACTGAGCCGCTTCATATTACGAGGCCTACTATTGAGCCTATACCCCGGATGCCCAAAGCATCTACTAAGTGCACGACGATTAATCCAAACGCTAGGGCTGCCCAGAACTACTCTATTGTGGAAGATCTGGCGCAGAGTCCTCTTGCCATGTTGGCTTTAGAGGTGCTCCAGTCTTGTCCGGCTCAGCGCAGTGCTTTGCTCACTGCCATTGGGGCTATTGATCCAAAAAATTCTCTTATGATTACATTTGATATGTCTAATTTTAAAAAGAGACTCCCCCATCATATGGATTTTCATATTAAATCATCGTACCGGAAGTGCAACATCTTTCGGACAGTTGTTGATGAGGGTGCTTCCACATGCGTGATGTCTCTCACATGTTGGAAGATGATTGGATCTCCCAAAGATGTTCCATCTACCACTCTTCTGACTGCATTTTATGGTCATTCTCAAAGACCACATGGTATTGTCCCAGCTTTGCCTATCTGTGTTGGGGGAAAAAATGTGAATATAGAGATTGAGGTAGTTGATGCAAGCTTGGACTACAACCTTTTGTTGGGGAGAAACTAGATTTATGAGATGGATGCCATTGCATCCTCATTATTTTAGATTATTTTTTTCCCTCATGAAGGGAGGATTGTTACAGTGGACCAATTGGACTGTCCTCCTGTAGACCCGAATGCGTTTACTGACTCAACTATTCCAAAGTTGGATAATACTAAGGTGCCTGTTGATAATTTAGGAGTTGGAATGTATTCTTCCTTGATGGGTACTTTCGATATTCCTCCTCCTACGGTTCATATAAATGCAATTTCATCCTCCAAGGCTCCTCTTCGAAGAGAGTTCTTCAGAACTCATTATTTTTCAGACCCTTGGACCTTACCTTCCCCTACCACCACATTAGCGGAAGGTCAAGTAGGTGGAATGGAATTTCCTATGTCTGCAGCTGAGATTTCTTATCAGTCTATTGTTGACTCTGCAGAGTCCATCCCAGCTCCTCTTTCACTGGAAGAGTTGGATGGAGATGTGGCTCCGACTTGGACTCTTAGTTCTTCTTCTGCCCAAGATTTCCTTGATACCACTCTTCCATCTCAAGAGGTCATCCTGGAAGCTATGACTGGCATAGATAGACCGTGGAATGATTTGCATCATCGGTCTTACTTTTTACCTGATTTGAGCGAAGTTGAATCAAGTTTTCTGAGTCCTCCGTCTCCTACTCCTGTCCGCCCAGTCCTGAACCCTTTAGCACCAACACAGGTTTATGATGAAGGGAACATGGCTGTGATTTATCAAAATATCCCGGTGAAATTTTCCAGGGATCCCATTATTATTGAGAATGTCTTCATCGGAGCTGAATGTTCCCCTGAAGAGATTCAAATTTACACCGAGCTCTTTAAAGAGTATAGGGATGTATTCGCTTGGTCTTATGAGGAAATGCCTGGTATAGATCCATCTATCGTCCAACATGAGATCAAGACTTACGAAAACGCTAAGCCTGTGAGGCAAAAACTTCATCCGGTCAATCCTAGGAAGGTAGCAACTATCAAAGCTGAGGTGGAGAAGCTGCTTAAGGCGAGAATCATTTTCTCTGTTCCTTTGACTGAATGGGTTTCAAACCCTGTTCCGGTAGATAAAAAACAAGGAAAAATTCGAGTTTGCATTGATTTCGGAGACCTAAATAAAGCATTTCCTAAAGATAATTACCCCACACCATTTATAGATCAGATCATTGACGAGTGTGCCGATAATGAGATTTTCTCCTTCATGGACGGTTTCTTCGGATATAATCATATTACTATCCGTCCTGAAGATCAGCATAAGACTGCCTTTATTTGTCCCTGGGGTACTTTTCAATACAAGAAGATGCCTTTTGGTCTTAAAAATGTTGGGGCTACGTTTCAGCAGGCCATGTCATATGCCTTCCACGACATCAAAAAGATTATTGAGGTGTATTTGGATGATTTAGCTGCTCATTCTCGAAAGAGGATGGATCATCCTGCTCACCTCCGACAAATATTTGAACGATGTCGTTTCTATAAGATTAGGTTGAATCTGAACAAGTTTGTTTTTGCGGTTACATCCGGATGGTTATTGGGATTCATTGTGTCTAGAGAAGGGATAAGGGTAGATCCCTTCAAGGTTGAGGCAATACTTCGGTTGCCTCCCCCGTCCTCTATTCGTCAACTTCAAAGACTACAAGGAAAGTCTAATTTTCTTCGGAGATTTATCGTAAATTATGCTGAAGTTACCAAGGGATTTATGAGATTGTTGAAGAAGGGAGTTCCATTTCTTTGGGATGACTTTGCTCAACGCTCATTCGATGCTTTGAAAAAAGCATTGACCTTTGCTCCTTTATTGAGTCCACCTGATTATAGCAGGGATTTCCTTTTGTATCTGGCAGCAGCAGAATATACTATTAGTATGGTTCTGGTTCAGGAAGATGATGCTCTTGTAGAGCATGTTATATACTATCTTAGCCGAGGATTGGTAGGACCTGAACTCTGGTACACTTCGATAGAAAAGTTAGCTTTAGCAACTGTTCATGCTGTACAGCGACTCCGACATTACATTATTCTACGAAAAGCTTATGTTTTGGTAGCAGCCAATCCATTTCAGTTTTTCCTCAGTAGGCGAGTGATTGGGGGAAAATACAATAGATGGATTGTGATTTTGCAGGAATTTGATCTTGAGTTTATGTCTGCCAAGTCCAAGAAATCATTGGTTTTCGCGGAATTGATCTCCGAGTTGCCCTGTGGGGAAGAAATGATCTATGATGAATCCTTCCCGGATGAACATTTGTTTCTTATCTCTCCATAGGATCCTTGGTATGGAGATATAATTGTGTATCTTCAGACTGCGAAGTTTCCCTCTACTTTTTCGAAAGATGAGCGTCGTAAGTTGCGTCACTTGGCTAAGAATTACTTGATTATTGGTGATGCTTTATACCATCACGGGGTTGATTCAATCCTGAGATGTTGCTTAACTCTCGAAGAAGCTGAGGCTGTACTGAATGATTGCCATAGTGGAGCTTGTGGTGGTCATTTATCTGGGCTTGCTACAGCCCAAAAGATCTTGCGTGCTGGGTACTTTTGGCCTTTGATTTTCAAAGATTGTATGGAGTCGGTCAAAAAGTGTCATCCATGTCAAGTTTATACTCGAAAAATGCGCGCTCATCCAGCTCCGCTTTTTCTAGTCATTACTGTCGGTCCCTTTACAAAGTGGGGTATTGACTATACTACTTGTAACCCGCCTTCAGCTAAAGGTCACAAGTACATTATTGTAGCAGTAGACTACTTTACGAAGTGGGTTGAGGCTATGCCTACTTTTGGGAATGATGGTGAGACTGCAACTCTTTTTCTTTCCAACCAGGTTATTGCTCATTTTGGTATTCTTAGAGAGATTGTCACTGATCATGGCAGTCATTTTCAGAATAGCATGATGGAATTGGCTCTAAAATTAGGTTTTCGGTAGGAGCATTCATCTCCATATTATCCTCAAGCCAATGGGCAAGTGGAAGTCGTGAATAAATCCTTGAAGACAATTCTTCAAAGGACAATTGATAAGGCTAGATCCAACTGGCATATTATGCTATATCCTGCACTTTGGGCATACAGGATGTCAGTGAAAACTGCAACTGGATTTACTCCGTTTCAGCTAGTGCACGGGTTGGAATCCTTATTTCCCATTGAATGTGAGATTCCTTCTCTTAAGTTAGTTGTTGAACTTCTTCCTGACACTTCTAGTCTTGAAGAACATCTCCTTCATTTGGAACATCTTGATGAGCAGCGTCGGGATGCCGCCATGATGAATGAGGCACATAAAAACCGAGTTAAAGTTCAGTACGATAAGGCGGTCAAGCCTAGGGTTTTTTCGGAAGGTGACCTTGTTTTCGTCTATGCTCAAGAAAAAGATGCCCTGGGGGTAGGAGAGTTTAAGTCTATGTGGTATGGCCCCTTTATCGTTGAAAAAGTCCTTAAGAAAGGAGCATATACCCTGGTTGATTTTGAAGGGAACGAGTTGTCGGAGCCCAGAAATGGGCTATATTTGAAAAAGTATTATGCCTAGGCTTCGTCTTGGCATGTTGCTTTTGTATATAGTAGTTTTGTTTTGTACATATCTGGTTTCTTTTCGATCTTTGATGGGTTGGTGATGTTTTTGATCTGCTTTGGCAAGTTGTGTCGGATGTCATGAGTCATTTTGGTTTCAACATGTAGCGGTTAGTAGTATACATCATGAAACTTAGCTCAAAGGGTTGTGCTTCGCTATCCATCCCGCCACCGTTAGTATCAAGAGGTCTGATTATCCATTTCAATAAATACAGTTATAATACACGCTTGTTTATCTACCTTTATACACCACATTCTTTGATGTTGATTCGTTGAAGCCTTTTGAAACCTACACCGTAAAGCCTAGTCGAACAATACCATCGGTTCAAGATCACCACTCTGTTTTTTCACAAGTAATGCTTTTTTACAGCATCATTTCACTTTTTATCCTCTATTCATATTCCTTTAGGTGTCGTTAATTGCATACAGACTCATTAGCTAATCAAGCACTGGATTGGCATATTAATCATTCCATACAATAAAATTTAATCATCAAAAACATCATACATTTTGATACATTTGTCACATCACATCAAACATCGCTGTATATATATCATCAGAGTGTTCAAAAAACTATACAAAAATTTGGATCCATAGGTCATACAAAAACTTGGGCTTATGCCCGATCATGTTCAGTCTCAAAAAATATACAATCCTCTGATACATCATATCTCTCTACTCCTGAGGTCCCTTCCCAGAAGTTGTGTTCCTATAGAACACGATCACGGTGGAAACTCGATGGAATAACCGTACCCAGTCTCGAGACACTCCTACCACTCGTCTTTGGATGGCTTCAGGCAGATCTTCCACCCAGCCTGCGTATTTAAGGTTAACCCTCCAGTTCCTCCGTACGTTTCGGAGGGTTCACCAATTCATTTATTCACTCTCACCCCCATGATGCTTATGTTGGGTGGTAAACTTGCGTTCGTATCATTCAACATCTGTACTGTAGACTACTATAAAATTGTAAGTCATTTGAATCCAATAAAAAACATCTTTGTTTTTCACATTTTTTCATACATATTGAAAAAATCCAAAAAAATTATATAAGTCAAAAATTGTAGACTTACCGACTGTACCCCATGCTGCGCCTGGTGGTAGGACAAGATCTGGATCGCCATGAAAGTCCATCCCAGCATAGGGATATTCGTCCACAACGATGATTTGTTCTCTCCACCATTGGAAGAACTCATCATCCTAAGTGGTCCGGGGAACTTCACTTCCCCCCAATCTCTTCATCATGTCTGCCCAATGAGCAATTCTTGGGTCTCTCGGGCTGCTGATGGTAGAGATCACTCTGGGTCTCAGCGTTGGAATCTTCTCGAAGAAGAATGTCATCAAAATTGTACCATATCCAAAATGTTTTGTCTTTGCTTTTCGGATAGAAGTCAATTGTTGCTTCATGTTCATCAGTAGAGCTGTGCACCAATCATATACATGAGTTAAGCATTCCACTGCTATACTCATTTAAGGTTCTCGATGTTTTGCATAGAGAAGCTGATCCCTGCCATCGCAATGGTGAGATTTTTATGTGCAAAGCTTTCTTAAATCTTTGATTATACCGTAGTTCAACTTTTCGAACCCCATAAAGATATTGCGATCGCATCTTCTGGCCCGTTAGTTTCGCTTGTTGCAGTTCATCGTTTCGCCTGGGAGAGTCTAATAAAATAGATATTTTCCATCACGCGGAGTAGTATCCGATCGCGATGAAGATCACCCCACAGTTCGGCAAAGCATTGGCGCAACCGACATTACCATATTTACGTTTTGAAAACTGATAATCCGGTGTAATTCAAGAATATTCGGGTGATACCGTCCTCGATGACTTATCGTCGCTGCACTGCGGTTCACGTCGGCAGATATACCATCTCCGCAAAATTTGAATACCTTTCGACAGCTACGACGGATTCTAAGCTAGGTACATGATTTTTTACCGCCTTTTTTCACATATAAATGCAGTATCATTATTATAAACCCGCGTATGCGCAAACCCGTGATTTTTAGCAAGTGATTCCACGGTGAAAATTCCTAATTTTTAACTTATGAATGGACAAAATGAATAGCAAGGATGGTTTATGAGCTTACCTGACAAATTCGGTGAAGTTTGACGGTCGGTTGCTCCTGTTTTGACGAAAGAGATTTTTTTCTCCAGAGCACTTTTTCCCAAATCAACAATGTAACAATGAACCAAATATGAGGTAATTTGTCTATTTATGCCCAAAAAGTTGAAAATTTTCGCAAAAATTTGTTATGCTTATTTTTTCAATCTATCTTAAGCCTTATAACTCAAGATGTTTTTCAAGTGCCCGTATTTATGTATCGCCAAAACATTTTGGACGAATCTTCCATTTTTCCCCGTTTTCGATCCGTTGACCGCCGACCCGTCATGTTATGTAAGTGTTGATCTTCACTGGCATATACGTTATGGAATCCACTTTCCGTTGCATTTTGCATACTAGCCTCCATTCTGATCACTTGCCATAGGGTCGATCCCATCAGGTCATGAGTATTACATCCATTTCACTCGCCGATTATTTAATCATGACTTGGTGGTAGAGCCTTCCTTTACATGGGCTTCCTAGTTAGTTCCTCGCTATCACTTGTTGCCCATGCTGCGTTTTATGTAGGCTCGAGAGTCCTCTTTAGTCCCGCCATGACTTATGTGTTGAAGCTTCATTCTTCTTCTTCCTCACTATCATTTTTCTGGCTATTACCCTAGAGGCTCCCTGGTGTTGCTGAGTTGTATTACTGCATTGCATATTGGCTACTTGCTTATCCTAGTTTTTGGCGCCTATTTGGACCTCAATGTTAAGCCAACTTTTTGACCGTTTGTCTATCTCGGTATGTTAACCATTGACAAATTTTATTAATGCGATTGCACATTCTTAATGGCGGACAAAATATTCCTCTAGTATCGCTGTCAGCCGCCACCTTTCGAGACTTGAGCAGACAGACTGTCTCAATCCTGTAAACTAGTATCTGCTTTTCGATATACTCGTTATATCCATTGCACCATAGCATTCTTTTATTCTTTTTCAGGCTTATTATATGAAAAAGACAAAAAAATCAAATATAACAAAAAGAGCGGGAACGGGATGTAACTTCATAATTTGATGGCAGTACAGTGTCAGTTTGTCGCCCTTGAACAAAGCATATACACTTATATATCTTTCCTCCATTTGGATGGTTTTAGTTTCGACCTAGGTTCAGCCTTTACCTTGTTTCACTTGTCAGTCCTCCCCCGGTTGGTTATCTATTCCAATCATATGGAGAGTTTGTTCTACCACCTGCATAACAGACTTATACAGTGTCACTTTTTACTGCCATGGTCATCACGAGTCGTGCTTTTTTTCAAGGGAAGTCTAACCAGAGTCGGTCATTCTGCGGTGTCTCTTGACTCATTATTCACTCAGCCTTCGGCCTCACGTATCTGCCCTACTGCTACCCAAGTTTTGGTCCTCTATACTGCGCTAGTTTGAGAAGGTTCTATTGACTTTTGTCGGCGGGCTTGTCTTCATTTCCGTACGCTACATATTGTAGAAGAAACCTAGAGCCGTACCCTGGGCCTATTTCCATCATTGATAGGTGACCTTGTGCTCGGCATTTGATCATCATCATGGGTCTTTGACTGAGTGGTTTCCCCTGTGTTCGACGTCAGCACACATTATCACACTTGGGATTCGTGCAGTACCTTGATTTCCATTTGACCCTATCGGTGGATTTCTCGCCTCTGTGTCAGCTCTCATTATTGGTTGGTTCAGAGGGTTTCTTCCGTGCGCTAGCTTCATCTTGTGCACGTCGGAAACGTACTTCGGTTTTGGTTCCATCACTCTCCTTCGTCCGATTCCTTCCAAATCTTGGCCTGCGGGTTACACTCGCGCTGGACTGATGTGGGATGCCTTAATGCCTTCCTTCCGTGCCCGTATCTTTCCCCATCGACTCCGACTCATTGCTCGGGAATAATGTCTAGAGTCTTTTTGTCAGTACCTTAGGGTTTGCAGTCATCAGTGGCAGACTCTTCGCTATCGACAGTGGGGATTCATCATTGCCTCCTGATTGGTAGATTCTTTCAAGTGTTCGACTTCAACTCATTCATTTGCACTTGCTAGATTGTATTGGGGCACCTTGACACTCATTTTCATTATTGGTGGGTTGTCTCGTGTTGGTTAATGGTATACATTATTGACCGGTAATCCAACGATTTCTCACATGGTCGACTTAAGCTCATTTATTCCCATTGTGTAGAATTGTGCCATAGTGATCGGTGAAGACCTCGGGTTGCATCAGCATTTCTCGGTTCACTTTTGACAGTCCATCCAGTTTCTGCCAGTGATGTCGTTCACCCTTATATGTTGCAGTGTCAGTACAACAACATCCTATATGTTGGCTCCCAAGTTGCGTGATTGTATCGTTTATTCCACCTCTTATGATTTGGTACTTGGAGATTCAGTTACTTATATGATCAGACATCCAGTTTCAGCATCATTGATCAGCTTTCTATATGTGATACTTAGACATTGATTATGACTTGTACTTCTGGTCCATGCTCAGATGATTCATTGTGTACTTTCAGTTCAGCTATACTTGGATACATGTTGGATCTATTCAGTACTTTCGATATGATGTATTTTTGACTGAGCATGGGTATGCCCGCCTCAGCATGAGTTGACTCTCTGTTTTCTTTCATTGGTTTTTGGCAGGATGAAATCTGGTGAAGTCCTCTCTTGTCCTTGCGAACTTCTTTCTATGTGCATAATACATTTCGGCCATCATGTACCCCTTCTGACCTCATATATTAGGGGGCATCTGTTATAGCATCATTTTTCACCCTCAGGTGATTCATGATTATCTTTATGGCTTTGGGCACCCATTGCCACAGACTTGAACAAAATTCATTAAAAAACAGTGTTAAAATTCCCATACACGGGTATACCCAGGCTTTTCCGCATGTATACGTGAGTCCATATGTTTCGGGCTGGGTTGATGGTTACTCCAGTAGTTCAACCACCCCAGCACGTGGCAAACTGTTTCCAACTGATTGAAACTACCTTGAGGGAGTATAAAAGCCCCTCATGTGCATGGCCTAAGGGAGAGAAAAATTTTATAGACATTATACTCTGTTGGAATCCCAATTCAAGTCTGAATTCCCGTGTCTCCTACACTTTCCCAGATTTATACAGGAAACCCTTGTTTCCTGGAGATGTTCATCCATTTATATGTCATCTCAAGTGCACAAGTCCTGAAAGTATCTTAGTGAGGCAAGGGTGGGACAGATCCGGACGACGCTCTGTTCGAAGATCATGGAAGGATTCATGTGATCTCTCCACTTTTACTACTGTACATGCTGTTCGTAATAATGAAGAGCCATCTTGTTCCTGAACTTATGTGTTAATGTTTACTTATATGTGTGAAAAGATTATCATTTAAGCATTTATTATGGTTTATATAATGTTTCACATGGATTTCACTAACGTTTAGGAGAAGTATATGATGTACAACTAGGTTTCCGTGCACGTTATTTCTTGTTTCCCAGGTTGAAGGAGGAAGAAGGGTTGCTGGGGGTTTGGACCCCGCAGGATCTACTTCGAACATAGGACTACAGGTGAGTTCTACTATCGTTGTTATCTAGTTTTTAGCATTCAAGTGTGGTTGTGTGTGAGTCCTTCTAAATAGCATTCCCTGATCTATGAAGGTTTTGACCCAACAAACCTCTAGGGTGTTTTTCCTCGAAACAGTAGGAGATTTATGAGAAGAAGGATTTATATAGTGTAAAAAGGAGTTTATATTATTTTGGATTTTTTTTTTTTTAAGAAGTCGATTGTATGGTATAAGAAGTGAGATAATTAATGTACCAGTGTCAAAGTTGTATATCATGAAGTAAAATGAGTCTAGTACATTATGTTAAGGTCAACTTCAATTTCTTTTTTGAGAAGATTTTTTTTCAAAATTGAAGAAAAACTCGAGAGATTGAGATGAGGAAATTTGGCTTAAGCTAAGAGGGGAGATTGTGCGTACTTTGAAGGTTTCTAACATTTGTTTGCTAGGAAAGATTTATGTTAGAAGATTGTTGGGAAGAGATTTAATTGTTGGGGAGAAAATGGACCTTGCACGTTCAAAGTAAGTCTGTAGAGGCTTGAATGTATTCCTAAAAGAATACGTGAGAGAAGGGTTGGATCATTTCAACCACAAGAAGATTCAAGGTAAGTGCTCATTGAATGAATTAATATTCATTGATTTGAAGTATTTTAAAATCTGGATGATTAAATTTCCTTGCCATACTTGAGAAGATGATCTTTTGTAGATGTTATGAAAGTGTGGAAATGTTGCAAATGCGGGGGTATAAATGAATGGGAAAATGTGCTAATCCTGGGTGATATGAAGGCAAACATGCATATTTATATGAGGAGGTTTATTATTCATAGTGTGATGATTTATTATGCATAATGTGGATTCTTCACAGTTTTGGTTAAGTCATTTTGGACCAAAGCCTGTAGTTGGGAAAAGAAGAATTCTTTTGATTGGTGATTGAAAATATAATTGCTTGATGTTGTAAACCTTTGTTTTTACCATCATATGACAACATTTAAGAGGTGATATTTAGGATGAACACAATGTACAGGTTTTACATCAAAGAGGTTGCTTGTTCTCTACACACAATGAAAAAGATGGCACAGAAGAGTGGAAACCAGAAAATTGAGACTGCAGAGAGGAAGGTTTATTAGTAGCCTTAACAAGAGCATGCGGTATGATAATTTAGGAAGGTATTTTTGAACGTTGAAGATTGAGTGGTTTATTTATTTTCACCTTAAAATAAATCTTTAAAAACCTGAATTACATTTCGACTAAAGACTTCAGTATCATGTGAAATGATAGGGGCAACTGATGATTTTTCATAAGAATGAAGTATGAAAGAGAGTGAATATTTTTCATCCTAAAAAGGTATTAGGGGTGTATTTTTGTTGGAGGATTGTATAACTTGAATTAAGCCAAAACATCCATTTCCATAATTATTGGGTCAATTCTTGAAGTGAAAACAGATGTTAGAGTCAAATGAAAGATTGGATAGTTTGATTTAAGATTGAGTATTATCGTCTAAGATGAAAAATTAGTGTAAGTCTGAAGTCAAATATTTGTAAGCTAAGTTAAGAGTCTGACTGTAATGGGGTGCATGATCGACAGAGCCCGACACCCAAAGAATTGGTCATTGTAACACATGCATTTCTTAAGTGTTGTTTGCAGCAAAGTGAATCAAGAGAGTTGCCAGAGACTGGTTCCAAGACAGAGAACTAAGAGAAGACAAGTGCACAAGGAGAACTTTCATTTTTTGATGAATGGCAAGTGTGAATGATTGGTGAGAAGTGGATTAAATGAAATCCACACATGAACATATGAAGTTCAGAAAGGAGGAGAAGATGACTGCTGATAGTCATTTCCGAAGATCTAATGAAGACCACAATAGAAGGAAGCAGAAGGAAAATGCCAAGTTAAGTGGCATATGTGAAAAGTTTACAGATGAAGAGTACGAGCGGGAGAAGGTTGAGATAAAAATTCACCTTGAATTTTTAATGGAGTTGTTACAGGAAAATGTGAAAAACAAGACACATGATTGGACCATGAGAAAGAAGGTGAAGTGGAAGAAGCTACACACAGAGAGGGAAAAGCAGGTAAACATACAATTGGAAGAAGAGCTGTAGAAGCTCGAACAGATGTTGAGTTGTGAAGAACTCAAAGAGGCTGAGTTAAAAATGGATGTTTCCATTTGTGGCCCAGAACAGGGTGAAATTCTGGGTGAAGAGATCAGTGAGGAAGATCTCATGAACTAATGGGATAGTTCAGAAGCATCTGAAGATGTGTTGGAGAGAGAAATAGATGAGGCCACGAAGCCTTAAATTTTTTCTCACAGTTTATATATGTTTGCAGGATGTGCGAAAGATGGTGAGCAGTATGATGGAATTGTCACAAAGGAGAATGAAACTCTTGAGGTAAAGTCTGGTAGAGAATTCCTTTTAGCGAAGGAAGGTATTGATTTGTTACAACTGGAAGAAATCATAGATGAATTCTTATTTTGGGTAAGACAGCAAGTCAAAGCTGTTATTGAATAGGAACAAAGTGGAAATGCCGAAGAAAAATTCGAAGGAGGTAAAAAAATGTATTTGTTTAATGAAATTGCTGACGAAGTTTTACAATGTAATGATGCTGAAACCAGGACAACTCAGGAAGATTTCTAGAGGAAGAGTGAAGGTAGTGATGAAGTGCTGAAAATATTTCATATAGAAATCGAGTTTTTGGAATGATGGCTGAAGGGACCTGATGGAGAAGAAAAACTTGCAGAACTTGATTAAGATGAAATTACAGTTACTATGCATGATAGAGATGAAATGTTTTTAACATTTATGGAATTGAATGAATGTTATAAATTTTCAAATAATGATGTAACTGTAGGTACAGAAAACGAAATTAATAGATATGATGTCGAAATCAGAGAAATCGAGAAAAATCTATTTGGCATTGAGATGGAAGATCAGAAGCAGCAAGGAAGTTGTGTCTATAAAGACATAAAGGAAACAGTGAATCAACAGGATGAAAATGGAAGTAGCTAGCAGTTCAAAAAAAAATATATTGAAATCCAGAAAGTCGGTGATGGGAGATTGATGCCTGAAGCATCAAAAGAGACCGAAAGGTCCACCTTTTTAAAACTAACAGTTTGTTGGTGAATGCAGCTACAGAACCAGGCGAGAGGGTTGTTGCTATAAAAGCAATCCAAGACTATAGTTGTAATCAAGAAGGAGTTCTTGATTATTTTCTATTGAAGGAAGTTGAGTATTCAGCTCAGTTGGAGACGAAAGAGTTCTATAAAGAAGTATTACTTTGAAGAATTGACAAAATAAAGTGTTGGAGAAGCTGATGGAATCTGATTGACAGAGTGGACGATGAGTTATCAAATCAATTTGATACTTCAAAGGACCAAAAACAGAACAGAGTATGGAATCCTGGAGGGAGCAAGTCATCAGGACTTGTGGCTGTCGCATTGTTACATAAAAGCGACGGACCTCATAGACAGGAGTCTATGGAAACTTCTTTACATGAAGAGTCTTATGCAGGAGCATCCAAGCCAAATTTTCATTATTCAATTATGTAATAAGGGGGGTGAGATATTTTAATTATTTTATCAATTAAATTTCTTATTTTTAATAAATTAAGAGAAAATTATAAATGTGAGGATTTTTTGTAAATATTCTTTAATAATTAAAGTATATGAGTGGAGTGAAATTGGGTAGATAATATAGGGAGTAGGAATTCCATTTACGGGACTTTGTTGAGTCCAAAACTAGAATAAATTTAAATTAGATTTAAGTTGAGATTTGTGTGGAGGAATTTATGGAGGGAAATAAATTCATTATTTACGTATATATAGGAGGGTTTTGTGAGGATGAGAGACAGTTAAGAGCAGTGAGGAGTATAGTGAGAGTGAGAGATGGTTTGAAGGGCCAAGAGCCAAGAGGCCATCCAATGTAATATTTGGCCAAAGTTTTTTTGGTTTATTGTCAGTATTTTTTTATGTGGCTCTCTTTCCTTCATATTTATTTTTTTTCCTAAATATATTTATGGTTTTAATGAAGAATTATTGAGAGTTTTCGTGCTGGGTGAAATACTCATGTTTATATGCTAGGATTTTGATTTAACCCAGAATACCTGCATCACTTCACCTCTACTCCGGCTCCAATATTGGTCCCCCGAGCCTATGTTCCCTATGCACAAGGAGGGTAGTGCCATGGGGTTGAATTGCAAACCACCAGAGAACAAAAAAAACTAGAAATTGAAAACCACAAACACTGTCGCTCAAAAACTTGTTCAAATTGGAAACTAGCTCCCAGAGAGACATCCTGGCATGGTAGCCTTACGAAAGTAGAAGAAACGAAACCATGTAAAATTTAAATGACATAAAAAAATAGGATAACAAAAAAGATACCCATGAAACATAGCATTCCTCACAAAGTTTACCCACCCCTGCCACAACGGGCCACTATCTTCTGCCCTTGGCTCACATAGCCCCCTTGAGGATGTGACTACTAATCATTCATGGGATTTCATAACACCCCCTTCCCACATCTACCCAATTAATCGACCAACAAGGTAAACATGTGACGAGAGGCTCCTATAATGAGATTCAACCTCATAGGTGATGTTAAGGAAGTGGAACTGACAGAAAGACAACATACAAACCTTGTACATCAACCACAACACCCTAAGGAGGTAACCCACCCGTTTAGGCCTCTTACCCATGGGTCACATTGATATTTTTACCTCTTTGACCATAGCCGCAGGAACAAGATTGCATGCATTCATTCAAGAGGCTATAGCTACAGGCATAACACTACATGCCAATGACCAGGGCCCTAAATAATTAGTTCTATGCCAGCATCCCCGAAATTTTGGACACCTTTTTAAGCCCAGAATCCAACACTTTTCCCATAACTTCATGAAAATTTCATAGATGATAAATAACAACAGGACAATGATACAGAAGAAATCACATCAATAAGGACTCATTTGGACCCCTCCTAGCCATGACAAGAATTTTATCAAACATGTCACAAACATGAAACTACAAGTTTAAACAATAGAACAAAGCATAGGGGTATTGTACTTATCTGATAATATCTAAGAAGCATTGCTCCCCTACATCATTAACTGCAATACAATATGTTTTACCATAGATACATTGTGCATTCATTTACAAGGAAGAACATGGATAGATCCATACATCATCACTAATAAACTACATGCTTATAACCAACATAATAACAACATAAATAAAGTGGATACAAAAAAAAATAGAATCCACATAATAGCTAGCGCAATTATACATCAAATAACAAAGGAATGAATTTCTTGTTAATGAATATAGAAACTGACCAGGGATGGGACTACCACATTCCACCTGAACATACATTGGCTAAGCCAAATATCTCTTTAGCCAATCATCCCCATGCCATATTCCATGCATGAATGTGGGACACATAACCAACCAAAAAGAAGCAAACAAGAATGAATTCTATTGGATTTCTCCACCTAAATAGTGAGGAATTTTAGTACCTCCTAGTCTCCTAGGATTTACCATAATCCACAGTCTGATCCAATGATCATTAGGCCCTACACCGAGACCTAGTCTCTATGATTTACTATACACCCCATCCCAGGACTACTAGGCCCAATGGAGAGAAATACACCCCTTGGCTTTACTGTATATCCTTCCATTCACCAACAAGGATTCCTAGGCCCATCGAGGAAAACAATTTTGCTATAACGCAACCCAAAGTCTCATTCAAGGGCTACTAGGCGAGTGGCTTTATCATGAACCACATTCCTATTTAGGGACCACTAGGCCATGTGTTTTCATTTCACAGATCTAGCCCACTCAGCTTCGAATCCATCCAGAAATCGAGCTCAATCGAAGTATGAGAAACCCATCTCATCAAATTTATGCAAAAATGACAAGGCTAGGATGAAAAATAATGTCACACCTGGAAAAATCCATGCCAAGACATAAAATAACCACATGTAATACAATGCATCCTAGATCTAGCAAGGAAATCACATGAAAATCATTACCTGCAAAGAATCCCGTTTTAGCTACTTGGTCCTGTTCTTCTTTTCTTTATTTTCCTTTCTTTCCACAATGCCAAGTTTCTTCAATAAAATCTAATTGTCGAAGAGTGAGAGAGAGAGAGAGATAATAATGAGAAAGAGCCAAAACTAAACTGAAAAAATGTTCCCTACTAATCCTTAGAAGCCTTTTTATTGATGAGGCCTCTATTTTCTTCATTTTCTAATATTTTCCTTCATTTTCCTCCTCACATGAAACTTGCAACCTTTCACCTTCATTTTCTCCTAATTTCCATTATTTTCATAAATAAAATGCCAATTAATGCCTCATGCCTTTCCAATTCCTTTGCCAATTTCCTTTAGCCATAATAAACCGAATGGCCACCCACTCGGATGTTTTTCCCAACATTCAACTTGGAATATGTGTCCCATCAACCATGGTTATTATTTTTGCCCTTATTAAATTTTATTACATGGAATTTTCACCAGGGTTGTTACAAAACCCTCCTCGTTGGGGGAGCACTTTCCATTTGTTCAATAACATCTACAAACCAGCAAGATTGGAAAAAAAAAAAATTACTAACCATGGATATTTATAACATAGCTCATTGTACTTTTTACAATGAATAACCTGTTTAAAAGAAAAAACCACCATGAAAATCATACCGTTTACTGGATTTTTATAACACAATTCATTACGGTATTTACAATAATATACACATATGCACATTTTCTCAACCAACAAGTAAAAGGATATGATGTCCATATCAACGACAAGGGAATCCAGAGGCTCACACCTCCACCCTCAAAGTAGTACTAGGATTCAATTCCTTCCTAGGAAGTCCAGAATCCACTGTCATAGTCAAAGTCTGCATCTAGTGTCCAATGCTACAATACTATGCTGCTGTACCCTCAATGACTAGTTACTGACTCATTGTTATAGGGTACACTCCTAATGTGAATCTAATTCCATTTGGAAATGCTAATGACCAAAACAAATACACCCCCAACCTTCCCTTCTTTACTACACAGTCCCTCAAGAAATCCAATCACCCCCTTCCGTGCAGTTACACAACTTCCAAGTTTAGTTGGAACCCCCATCCTGGATAGTCCATCCCTTGGCAAGTCTTCCTCACATCAGAAGGTCAAACAACCAAGGCATATACATGCCTCAAAACCATCATACATATCATAGCATGCTCATGGAAATCAATGGACACTATTGAGTACCAATGTCCCATAATGTCCCAACTCCAGAAGTGCTTTACTAGCATACTAATGTATGTCTCGATTCCTTTTGTTGTTGTTGCTAATTCTTGCAATCAGTTTCAACCACCAGCTAGGAATTTCCATGCTTTCCTGTACCAAGCACATAATTTGAATTATATTCAAAATAAATTGAAATAATTTCGAATCATACCTCATTAGTAGATCATCAATAAGGTACAATTGCAATTCTGTTAAGTTCTTGTCACAGAAGCCAAACTTGTCATTTGGTAAAATCATCATGTATAACATATCACATTTGGTTAGCTCAAAACACAACCATCATAAGTTAAAATCATGAATCACATGAAATCACTATAAACCATATTCATAAATCAAATGTAACCATTATAAATAAAAATCACAAATCATATGCATAGTAAAAATGAAATAAAATATCGTTACGTATCCTTCATCGATCCTTAATTCTTCCTTTTTTCTTTCTATACACACACCAGGTCGGTTGCCACACTTGGAAAACACTAGTGCCTTCTCTTCAACTACGTACACATACACATAGTGTACATCACAACACGTCCACCCACACACGGTGTAAAATACCACATAATACGTACGCCCACACCAAAATAAAATACATACACCTACACCTGACATACCATAAAACATGATACATACACCTACATCCAATGTACAACACATACACCTACACCTAGTGTACCATACAAAAAAATACATACAACAACCTCCAGTGTACAACACATCCACTTACACTCAATGTACCATACAACACAAGACATACACCTACCTCCAGTGTACAACACCTACACCTACACATGGTGTACCATACAACACAATACATACACCTACATCAAGTGTACAACACATACACATATAAAGAGTACAATACAATGAATACACATGTCACGATACCACGACTACACCATGAACATACATAGTACTACATGCCCATGACATAGCAGGAACGACATGGACACAATACCATATGTATACCAATTCCATATGCACAACATGTACGCAACAATACCTACACAACATGTGCACAACATCACATGTACACGACACCACATGCACAATGTGTACACAATGCCAAATGTACACCACACCACCTATACAATTTGAACACAATATAACATGTAAACAACACCACATGCACGACATGTACACAATGCCACATGCACACCATGTACAGGACACCACCTACACACAACACCATATGTACAACATGTACACAACACCACATGCACACATCACCACATGTACAATCATGCACACGACACCAAATGTTCATAAAACGATATGTAGAACAAACACACAACACAATATGTACATAGCACTGCATATACAACAGGTATATAGCACCATATGTACATAACACCACATATCCAACATGTGCACAACACCATATGTATAGAACACCACATATCCAACATGCACATAGTACGGTAGGTACACAACACTGCATATCGAACATGTACGTAGCACCATCTATACCTAGCATTTCATATTCAATATACAGACAACACCATATATACAACATCATAGGTACAAAATACTACATATGTTACATGTAAGCATCACCATAGGTAAATCACTGAATACACAACATGCGCAACATATAATAGAAATGTACATCCATAGACCACACACTGACCCCACAAGCAACCTTAATTTTAGTGTCTTTCCACTATCCATGTTTATCCTAGCATGCCGCATATCACAACACTTTCACTTCACTGATTTACCCATGAGCATTACCTATCCATAACATAAACATGGGCATGGTACAATCATATAATATCAATTCATAACCCTAACCATCTACATAGGCCAATCCAATTTAGCATGATACACAAAACATCAAGATATCAATTTTATAACCCTAATCATCAATTT
This sequence comes from Pinus albicaulis, assembly GCA_034641835.2. Classification (NCBI taxonomy): domain Eukaryota; kingdom Viridiplantae; phylum Streptophyta; class Pinopsida; order Pinales; family Pinaceae; genus Pinus; species Pinus albicaulis. The sequence goes on along the minus strand of CM076579.1, from coordinate 306,461,317 downwards.
AACTAACATATAACAACACTAAGTTAACATATAACATGCTCATTGACAACTAATAACATAATCATTGAGCTAACTATAAGTTACCATATAACATATTCATCAAGTTAATATCATGCTTGACTAACCAAAGCATGTACATATGATCACATGAATTAAACAACATTTATCATGTATGTAACCATAACAATAATATAATGAAAAACATATAAGTAACCCTAATTCTTACAACAACCATGAATCACATACATGCATGCCAAGCATACAAACTTGTATGACAGTTCTCTCTTACCCCAAAGTCCATTGTTGCAACTTCACTTTAATGATCTACATCTCCTACTCTATCACATCCAAAACATTAGCATCATAACGTACCAAATAATCATGATGACCTAAATGCAACAATGACCTTATGCACAAAAACCTCAATCAAACCAATGCAAACTTGAATATATGCACCCACTTGACATGTATAACTAATCATGAATGACCAATGCATGTTCAAGATATGACATCACACAAGAAAGCATACACGGATAACACTGCAACATGACCAATATGTAACCCTATCATAAGAAATAAATGCATGTAAAATATGTAACAATATGTAAGCAAGCGTGCACGAACAAAACACAAGCATGAAAAACACATAACCAATCATACACTCACGACAACATGTTGACAGCAACACCATTAACAATTCTGTGGCAACACCACTGCCACCATGGTCAACATTACACAAATCCAACAAGAACATACACCCTAGGTATGGTAGGTATGACAAACACATATGCAGTGAATAGAAAAGCATGGCCAAGACACCACCCATCTAGTCCAACGGTTGAACCATGCTCTGATACTACTCTGTCAGACCCCCTTCCCACATCTACACAAGTAACTGGAAAACTAGGGTAAACATGTGACGAAAGGCTACTATAATGTTATTAAAACTCGTAGGTAACCTTAAGGAAGTGGAACTGACAGAAACACAACATAAAAATCTTGCACAACAACCACAACACCCCCAAGAGGTAACCCACCCTTTCAAGCCTCTTACCCATAGGTCACACTGACATTTTGACCTCTTTTAGCCATAGCCATAGACACATGCTTGCATGCATGTGTGAAAGAGGCTATAACCACATGCATAACACTACATGTCAGTGGTCAGGGCTCCAAATACTCGGTCCTGTGCCAGTGTCCCCAGAATTTGAGCCACCTTTTCAGACCCAGAACCCAATGCTATTCCCATAACTTCATGAAAATTTGAAATATGATAAATAACAATGGGGCAATGATATGGAAGAAATCACATCAATAAGGACTCATCTCGGCCCCTCCTAGGAATGACAAGAATTTTGTCAAACATGTCAGAAACATGAAAATTATAGGTGTAAACAACATAACAAAGCATACAGGTCTCATACTTATCTGAGAATATCTAAGAAGCATTTCTCCCCTACGTAATTAACTGCAATATAGTCTATTTTACCATAGATACATTATGAATTCATTTACCAAGGTAGGGAATACCACGTTCCACCCGACCATAGATTGGCTGAGCCATATTCCAAGTATGAATGTGGTACTCAAAACCAACCAAAAAGAACCAATCAAGCATGAATTATATTGAAGTTCTCCACCTACACTATGATGAATTTTAGTGCCTCCTATTTTCTCTAGCTTTATCGTAATCCGTTGTCTGATCGAGGGATCACTAGGCCCTACACTGAGACCACTCTCCAGGATTTACTGTACATCCCATCATGGGACTAAATGCCCAATGGAGAGAAATATACCTCTTAGCTTTAACGTATATCTCATTTTTCACTGATAATGATTCCTAAGTTTACCGAGGCACACATTCTCAATTTACCACAACCCAGGGTCCAGTTCAGGGGTTACTAGGCGAGTGGCTTTACTGTGATCCACAGTCTGGGTCAGGGACCACTAAGCCATGTGTTTGTCATTTAGGAGATCCACCCCACTCATTTTCAAATCCATTAGTAAATCCAGCTCAACCTAAGTATGAGAAACCCATCTCATCAAAGCTATACAAAAATGGAAAGGATAGGTTGAAAAACACTGTCACACCTGGCAAAACCCATGCCAAGATGGAAAATAACCACATGTAATACCATCCATGCTAGATATAATAATGAAATCACATATGAAAATCAATACCTACAAATAATCCTACAATAGCTAATTGATCCTATTTTTCCTTGCTTTATTTTCCTTTCTTGCTCCAATGCCAAAGTGCTCCAATAAGCTCTAAGTGTCAAAGAGTGAGAGAGAGGGAGAGAATAACAAGAGAGATCCAAAATTGAACTCACAAAATGTTACCAACTCATCCTCAAAAACCATTTTATTAATGAGGCCTCTATTTTCTTCATTTTCCATTATTTTCTTCAATTTTACTCCTCACATGCAACCTGTGACCTTTCACCTTCCTTTTCTCCTAATTTCATTTATTTTCATAAATAAAATTCCAATTAATGGCTCATGCCTTTCCAATGCCTTTTTCATTTCCTTTTCCAATTTCCTTTAGCCATAATAAACCGAATGAATACTTTCTAGGATGTCTTGCCTAGCATTCAGCTTGGAAAACGTGTATTACATGAAATTTTCACCAGGGCTATTACAAATTTCCTCTTCTTGTTTCCCCATACCATCCTAAGAAGATCGTTTATCTCAAATATGAAAAATTGGGATAAAACCCATAAAAAAGAGACACATAATAGAGCCCCATACCCATTTGTAGAATGCATAGACATTAAAGAAAGAAAAATGTCGTAATAAACATAAATACTAGGAAGGTGTGCAGACCATTTATCAAATAATAATTTCTCGCCTCCCATACATCCCAAAAGTCATTTTGAATTTCCCATATCACCATCTCAGAAACATCCATACGAATATTTAAGAAGTTACAATTAACCATACCTGGAAGGGTGTGCTTAGAGAAAATGAAGAGGACATACCTACAAAAATCTCTCATAGACTGAGAGGTGCAGCTATGTTGGAGAATTCCTTTCGTAGTCACCCTTGAGGTTGCAGAGAAGCAGTTTACTGTAGCACCAGACCAAACTAGATTTTTTGAGCCAGATTATAATGTTCTCTTTCTATTTAGAGCCCACACCCCACAAAAACTCTTTTAAAATTCCTCCCCTCTTTCCAAGAAGTCTTCCTAAGTAGCTGGGTTTCCATTTCGACCTTTGGATATGGTCTCGTCCCTGGTACATTTTCCCCTGACAAGGAATTGGAGGCTATTTTATCCTCATATGATAATCTGGCTCCACTTTGTATTAAAAGATCCCCTTTCCATAATCCTCAATGTTTTGATGGTCAATCATATAAAAATGTCACAGATAGGAATAATAAACCCCTAAATATAAAATGTTTCATCCTGTAACAAGATCGAATTTGGTTATGTTGACGAGGCTGGATCTCCCAATAAATGGTTTTGATATTGATATAGATTGCATTGTTGGGAATGTCTCTATTTATGATTTTGATGGAGTTTGGATCCTTAGAGGGGATGTAACCATGCATGTGGTGCCTCCATGATTATTATTCCGATTAACATCTAGGGTTTGGGAGTGACCCCAAAATTAAGCTCCCTTAAAGGTATTGTTCAGGTTCATAAACCCTCTCTAATCCTTTTCCAAGAAACTATGGTTTGTAGAGATAAGGCATATGAGGAAATATTGTTTGTGTGCCCTACATGGCATGTAGTTGCAACTGATGCTATTGGATTATCTAGTATTCTGGGGGTTATGTGGGATCCAAAAATGATTGAGATTTATGCATTTATGTCATGTGTAGGGATTAGCATGACCGGACATATGATGGGAAACTACCAAAGGGTTTGAATTTTAAATCAATTTTCTCCATATGTGGGTCGTAGACTATTTTGGGACCAAGTTGCGCAACATGGATTCCTTCGATTAATTTCCATGATCATCGTAGGGGATCTTAATTTTTTTATGGGGAGGGAAGAGATTTAGGGATATAAGTCTAGAATAGATAGTATGTATGGTTGTTTCAAAGGTTTGATGGGGGATTTTTCCCTATTGGATGTGACGCCAGATCCTCTTGGGCCCACTTGGAGGAATGGGAGAACTAGTGAGGAGGGTATCTAAAAAAGAATGGAAAGGTTTCTGGTTAATCATACTATGGTTAATCATCCGACAGATATAAGATCTCTTATTATTCCAAAATTTATTTCTGATCACTTGTCCATTATCTTGACATGGGACGAAGGGGAACAAAAGAGATCGTACCCTTCAAATTCAACCCAAAATGGCTTAAAATGGATGAATTTGGTGATCCGGTTTGAAATTTTTGGCCTCAGGAATTGCTTCTTTCTCCACAAAATCACATGACATCCATATGACAGAAGCTTAGAGAGCTTGTTAAACACACACATGGTAAACACACAAGAATATGAAATATGATAAAGAGAAGTGGGAGTTCTCTTATTATTCACATGATGTACATTTATAATACATTATTGTGACCCTTGGATTCATCTTCCAAGGTCTCTTGGACTTCTTATGTCCATTCTCATTCCACACTAACCCTTAGAGGATTAGTGTCCAACATTACCCCCTTTAATCCAAAGGTGTATGTATGAGTCCAAGAAGAGAGCTGTAATACAAATCTGCAAAGTTTGCATGGAAGAACTAGGATGAATGAGCTCTCTGAAATGTTGGTAGAAATAGGTGGTTTAAGGATGACCACCAACACTAAAATGCTTAGTGTTGTTCTCGGAACTCTTCCAAATCTGGCAAGAAGCTGAGATCTTCTACAAGAGGAAGTGCTCCTCATATTTTGAAGAGGGAGACCTTCGACCTAGAAGAAGGGAGGTCTACAACTTGTGATGGTTTAAGGATGACCACCAACTCTGGAATGCTTGATGCATTTCCCGGAACTCTACCAAAACTAGAAAGAATTCGAAGTCTTCTACTAGAGGAACTGTCCAAAATTCTTTGAAGAAGAAGAATATCAACCTCGCATAGATGGTTTAAGGATGACCACCAACCAAAGGCATTCTCATGGGAATTTTTGTCTCTGGCTATAACTCTGAATCCGAAATGGTAGGTTGTGGCTTAGGATCACTTGAACGACTGTGTCTCTGGCTACAAATATGAATCTGGAATGAGAGGTTGTGGCTCAAGCTCGCTTGAACGTTTGTGCTTCTGTCTTTGAAGCCTGTAGATGACCATCATTTCCCCCCTGTCAGATACAAGGTGAGATGATGGTGAAAGCTCAACTGGAAAACCTTTTAATATTTTAGAAGAAATTTTGTCATATGACTAAAACATCTTCTTGTTTGTTGATGCTCATTGTCAAGAAGCAATCCATCCAAGATGAATTTTTGTTCTTTTAGGAGGCTTATTTTTGACGCATATGTGTGAAGAATGAGTGTGTTGACCACCCTTCTTTCACGGGTGAAGATCAAAACAATTATCTTTCATATGGCCAACTTGGTCACAGTGTTTTCATTTTACAAGCTGTTGTTGCTGTTGTGGAAGAGGAGAAGAATCTAGAACAATTGAAGGTGAGCTATCATGAAGAAATCTGGCACTCTAAAATTTATGGGCTTGGAGTAGTTCGGAATATGAAAGGACACCTTGTCATATCAAAGACCTATTTTTTGCTTGTTAAGGACAAGCTCTTCGCAAGGTTTGATGATGGGCTTGGGAGGTGTAGGCAAGATTTTTCTTTCGCGTTCAAATCCGCTCTTTTACTGGGCTCAATGACCTGAATAGTTTGTTGTTGCTGATGGGAGTTTTTCTCAATTTTTTGAACAAAAAAAAGCTCAAAATGATGACTATGCTTTTGTTTCTTCTCTTGCTATAGCAGAGATTCAAGCTATAAAAATTCAATTTTCTCATGTGTGTTTTGCAGACAAGTTTGAATTTTTGAGAGAGACTCTTTGCTGATTTTTATCGTATCACAAGTAGTAGAAGATATCATAGTTTTTAAAAACTCTAATGCTTCACTAATTGCAACCATTTTATCTTCTAATTAAAATAACGCTCTTTCACAAGAAATATTTGTACGTCTTTCCTTGTAAAATTAGGAGGGCATACATGCATTCACCGTAGCGTATAGAAATTCCAAAAAAAATTCCAATGCAGCAATTTAGGGCTGACCACCAGATAACAGTAAACGTATCAAGTTTCCACCAATAACTTACCAATACATCATTGACCAAAAACTTAGTAAATCAAAACAAAACCACAACAATGCTACTCTAAACAACCCAAGTGTGTCGTAAGAATTTCCTATGCTATTCTAATATTACTCCACAAGGGTCCAAGTTCCGTTCTGGTAGTAGCTACAGAGACATAATCAGTTAGTTATCCAAAGATAAAGTTCTATTTTGGTGCAGGATTACTGGCTTTTAGGTACTGAATTTCCTTTTTGAACAACCATTTATCCCGTAATTACAAAAGGCCACAGAGCAATATTGAGTTCGTTCCATGTGAGGAAGATGATTTATCGTCCGGAGTTCGAATTGCGCGAAGGCAGCTAGGAGACCAATCAAACCCACCTCGTCCTAGAACCGCTTTTCATGGTATCATTGTTGAAAAACAATTTATCTTGCAATAACAAATGATACACAATAGATTTAAGATAAATCATTCAATGCATAAAGTTTTCATTCCCGCAATAAAGCCTCCATGTAATTCTGTAAAGAATTAAAAGTATTCATTGTGTCTTTGTCCTGCATTTTTTTTTGGTGAGGAAACCATAAATCTCAAGGGCTGGTGGACCACAAAATAAGACAAATTTCTTATTCAAATTTTTTGGCTTTTACCCACACAGGTTAGGACTCTATTGTTGAAAAATATGTACTACAATAATGGTCACAAATTGCATAGAGTATTGCAGGTCACGTGGGAAAACTATGTCGTGAAATATGACACAGTCATTTAGGAAGTGGAGAAGAAATCACCAAACCACTTTCACGTAGAACAAGGAACACCAAAAATTCATTGGAATGTATAAAGTTAATGTAGGCTAACTACTCAGAGAATATAAAGGAAAACTAATAGATAATAAGAAGCACAAAAGTTAAATTTTAATAGGCTACTTCAGGAATGAAATAAGCCAATAAGACTGATGCTAAAGGTTTCCATTGTGTCTACTACAGGCTCATATATTGAAAGGAAAGCCATTACTATGCACACACATGATAGACATCATATGTTGTAGTGACAATAGTGGAAAAGTATATGGGTGAGTATGAGTCGTCCTCACACAACTATGGAAAGGGGTTTGAGAGCTCTCCATAGGATGGGGCTCCGATGTGGAACATCTTCATCTTCCAGCCTCCCCTATCCACTTTCTTAGAGATTTAGCGATACCCAAAATTCCCTACATCATCAAAACTGGGCTCCAACACTAGCTTGCTCTCACGAAATGGATCAACACCAACCTTACTCATTCAGTAAGAAGGTCGGTCATCATACTTTCACATAGTCATGGGGAACGAGGCGGGTGGTTTCTAGAATCCCCTGTCTTACTAGATGCATAATGCATAGACCTAGCCAAAGACTAATTTTATACAAGGAAAATTCGGTCCTTCTCAGAGTCTCAGCTGAACTCTCATTGCTACTCCACCTTGTAATGGTTCCTGAGATTTAGAGCACGCACAGAAGAGGTGGAAAATATTGGACGAAGTGCTGGAAAAGAATGACTGTCAATGGGAGCATTGAGCATAAATTCCACTATTGATGGGATGAGGGATAAACACACAATAAGGAAAAAAAGCATTTCTTAGACCAGCTACAGAACCAGGCAGAAATCGAAGCTGGAATATAGCTGACATGACACTCATGAAACAAAGAAGTAATGGTAGAAAATAAATTCAAAGAGAGAGCCCACAAAGTCACAAAACGCATTGCTTAAATTGGAGCAAGGCCAGAATTCGACCGCTCTGATACCATGTAAAACACACACATGGTAAACATAAAAGAATAGGAAACATGATAAATATAAGTGTGGTTTATCTTATTATTCACATGATTTACATTTATGATACATTATTGTGACCCTTGGATTCATCTTCCAAGGTCTCTTGGAATTCTTATGTCCATTCACCTTCTACACCAATTTCTCCCTCCTCCATCCCCCTAATCCATTCTTGAACAACTAAAAAGGGTTGCTCAAGAATCAATTAGGGGGATGGAGGAGGGAGAAACTAAATATTTATCCTTGTACATTATCTGCAAATAAATTATTAAAAAATAGAAAATAAACAATAGCAAGAGCATAACACATAAAACATATATACATAGACATTTTTTCCCTGAATCCCAAATCAGGACTACAAGCTTGATTTTTCATTATATTCCTTTTAGTGTAAAAAACATATATATACATGTTGAATCATTCATAAACCCCAATCCATTAACCCTATATTAGAACATAACCGTAGTTCCCTTGGCCGGATATACAAAATACTAGGGGCAGAAAACCATCATGCCCCAAAACAATGTGAAAGCCCATGCACAAAACCATAGGCGTGTGCGAATATTCGTCGAAAGAATATAAGAACACCCAAAATTATCCCACTTGTTGCTTTATTTTTGCAGGGGGAAAAAGGAGAGCTTATTCATTAGTCTAGCCCTGCAACACCCATTGTTTCTCTACACCAAGAGAACTTTTGAGTGGTCACAAACTTCATCAATGCCTCTGCAACATTCTTAAAAGTGTCCACCTTTACTAGTAACACCTTTTTATCCTCAACCATATATCTCAAAAAGTGATATTGAATACCAATGTGCTTTGTCTTTGAATGATAATCAGGGTTCTTAGCCAAGAAAATTGCACTTTGACTATCACAATATATTCTTATAGCTCACTGCACCAACCCCATACCTGAAAAAAACTCTACAACCAAACTACTTCCTTGCTTGTATGACTAGTTGCCATGTATTCTGCCTTTGTAGTTGAAAGAGCTACTACATACTATCTTTTACTCATCCAAATGAATGCACCTCCAAATAGGTTAAACACATACCCACTTGTAGATATTCTTTACTCCAGATCTCCAGCCATGTCTGCATCAACAAAACCACATATTTCCAAAAAAAATTCTAATCCTGGTCTTCCCTGGCAGCACAAACCATATTCACTAGTGGCACACAAATATCTAAAAATGTGCTTTACTACTATCGAATGCTCCTTCCCTGGTTTTGACATAAACTTGCTCAATACTCCAACTCCATGTGCAATGGCTGGTCTAGTACATACCATTGCATACATAAGGCTACCTAATGCACTTTCATATGGAACACGGGACATATCCCCGTCTTCTTCTTGTGTCTTGGGACACTATTCAACAAATAACTTTACATCTACAGGAATAGGAACCTTCGCCAGTTTACTATCCTGCATATTGAACCTCTGCAATATTATCTTAGCGTACTTCCTCTAGTTTAACTAGAGCTTCCTCTTTGCCCGATCTCCCTTAATTTCCATGCCCAAAATATAGTTTGCAGCACCAAGATCCTTCATGTTTAACTTGGAGAACAATTGGGTCTATGAATCTTGGATAATTTCTTTGTCATTTCCAACCAGGAGATCCTCCATCTTGAGCTTCCGATTCAAAATCTGACCATTAAATTTCTCGATCTCTATCTTTCCACTACTCTCCATCTTCTTTCACCGCAAGAATCAATCCCGCAGATCTCCCACTGAATAGGGTCTACCACAAGCCTGCTAAAAAATCCCCTCAATAGCAAAGGCATCACCTTGAAGCCGAAACAACTTTGATACCAAATGTAGGTTTTAACCATGTACATAAATTATATGCAAATGAATTCTTAAAAAACAGAAAATAAACAATAGCGAGAGGATACAACATAAAACATATATACATAGAGATTTTTCCCCTGGATCCCAAATTAGGACTATCAGCTTCATTTTTTATTATATTCCTTTCAGTGTTACAACACATATATATACATGTTGAAGCATTCATAAACCCCAATCCATTAACCCTAGATTAGAACATGACTATAGTTCCCTTGACTGGATCTACAAAATACTAGGGCTGGAAAACCATCATGCCCCAAAACCATGTGCAACCCCGTGAACGAAACCATAGGCACGTGCAACTATTCGTGGAAATAATATAACACACACTCAACACTTAGGGAGATTTACATTTTCCTATGTTATTCTAATGATTCTTAAGTGTTGGACACCTAATCCTCTATGGGTAGGTGTGGAAGGCGAAGAGTCACAAAGGATTCCAAGTGACCTTGGAAGATGAATCCAAGGGTCACACCATTGTATTATAAATGTACATCTATGGTGAATAATATGAGCAACAAATGCCTATCTTTCTATGTTTGTTTTTACCTTATTTACCCACCATGTGTGTGTTTAACATGGTATCAGAGCGCAGGCCAGGCCCTGGCATCTTAACATTATGTCAGCTCCATTTTTAGGTATTCGGCCTATTTTTTTGCAGAATTGACACCTATGCACCTTGAATGTGTTTAATTACATTTATGTGACTGCAGTTGAGCTTGAATGCATTTACCTGATTGTGAGTTTCAATGCCCGTCGATGCATTGAAAGGTCTACTTCCAACACTTCAATTTTCAGGAGGCACTATGAATAAACTATCACATCCATAAAAATTACCCTATATCCCATTACACACCTTGATCTTGAAGACTGAGATCATGATAGCCCACTGATTCGTCTTATCATGACACGAAAATGGAAATATCAATGGAGGAAGCGCTAATAACACATTGTCAGAGAAGTTAATTTCTTTCCCTCCCACTATATTCCTGGTAATCCATAATAGAAATAAGACGGTCATTTCCTTCTCCCTGCTGCAGGAATATGTAGTAATGTAGATGGAGGCGGGGATTTTCCTTCTTACTGGTATGGGAATACGCAGTAATGGAGGTGGAGGCAGGGGTTTTCCCTGCTCCTGCTGTGGGAATATGCAGTGATGGAGTTGGAGACAAAGGAAAACCCAATCGCACATTCACGATGATGTGAGAACATGAAATGCTATTATTTGAGCTCAAGATCATGCAAGAAGCCCGGAATACATTCAAAACTGTAGCTGAGACACAGAAATCAGAGTATCAGGGTGAGAAACGATGCATCTCTCAGTGAAAAATAGTGCATTTTATGTGTTATTTTTTCCCTGGTCATGCAATTGATGGAAAGACGTTAGAATTTGAGAAATGATAATGCAAAGTTCCAGCGTTTGAGTAATTTGGCCACAACTCTTCAAAGAGGTAAGGCTATTTTTCGTGATATAAAGGTCGGTGATTATTTTCTAGTGGAGATTGCTTTTATTTTTTGATTAAGCTCAAAATACTGTGCGAAACAGGCTTCGAACCTCAGCGGGTTGTTTAGGCATATACATTTGTGATATTTTCTCGTATATATCTGGAAAGATGGGCAATGCAAGCGAGATCTAAAAGTCTGTACATAAAAGCTTTATATAGGAACTCGAGAAATTTTACGAAGATATTTGTATAACTTATCAAATATATAGAATCTTTGAAAACCTTTGGTCTGAAATTTGTGCTGCATATTTGAAGCATTTTGCCGTGCATAGAGGTAATATGAGAAAGAATTTATAATATTTGAATGAAAATTTGGGCAACTGTGAGTTGTAAGGCCGGTGAAATATCTTCACAGTTAAATCTTTGCACAAAAAACCTTGCAATGGTTTTTTTGGGGACCGAGTTATAAGGGCCATGTTCATGCTACCCTTTGCAAGTAGTATGATGTATGGTGGTTCTTCTCTTTGCATTGAAAGCTTGACTAGTATGACAAATAACAAATTATAAGTGTATATACTTTGTGTTGATAAGTTGAACCTCATGGAAATGTTGGAAGTAGTTCCATAAAGTGTCATTTATGGATTGAGACAAGGTGGTATAGTAAATTTTTTGTTCCAGATCGTGAGTTGTTTTCTACACTTTATACAAAAGTCTTTTGTAAAGGAGAGAAGACATTTGTATTGAATTCCTGCACATTGGTTGGTGTTGTTCCATTTTTTGTGAAATGGATCAAATGGGTAATATATTAGAATTATTGAATAATTTAATACATGCCAATGTTGATGGGATGGTAAACATCAACAAAGACACTATCTTTGACATTCATACCTGCCTACATAATGCACAAGAGAAGATTGATTTTTTGCAGCTTGAATCTCAGCTTCAACAAGGAGAGTTACTACAACAGAGTCATCATTATAAACTTGCTTCTGTTCAGAAAATTGAAACAAACTCCCATAAAAAACAAGTCAATAATGTTGTAGTCGATTCACATTCAGTTCCTTGTACAAGAGAAAATTTATACACAGATTCAGCAGCTCAGTCTGCACTTTCCAAGCCCATAATTAGACCTTTGGAAGAGATTTTTGATAACAAGCACAAAACTGGGCTTGGATATGACAATGAGTTGTCCTTTCATATTCCATACTACTCCAAGCCCATCAAATTTCAGAGTTCCAAATTTCTTTATGACAGTTCACATTCAACTGTTCCAGATCCTGCTCCTCTTCCACAGAAACAACAACAACAAATTGAAAAATGCCAACACTATGATTGAGTTGGCCATATGAAAGATCATTGTTTTGATATTCACCATGTAAGCACTGTGGTCGGCACACCCATTCTTCACATAGATGCTTCAGAAAGAAGCCTCCTACAAGAACAAGGATTCATCTTGGATGGATTTCTTCTTGGCAATGGGCATCAACAACCAAGAAGATGTTTAAGTTGCATGTCAGAACTTGTTCTAGAATATTGAACAATATTCCAGTCGATTTTTCGCCATAATATCACCTTGTACCTGACAGGGGGGAAAATGGTGGTCATCTACAAGCTTCGATGCCACATCAAGCGAGCCTGAGCCACAATCTCTCATTCAAGACTCAGAGTTATATCCAGAGACACAAAAATTAAAGTGAGCCTGAGCCACAATTCGTCATTCCAGATTTAGAGTTGTTGCCAGAGACAAAGATGCCCATGGGCATGCCTTTGGTTGGTGGATAGCCTTAAACCATCTATGTGAGGTTGATATTCTTTCTCTTTCAGAAAACTTCCTCTAGCAGATGTCTTTAGCTTCTTTCCAGCTTTGAAAGAGTTCCGAGAAATGCATCAAGCATTCCAGTGTTGGTAGTCATCCTTAAACCATCATAGGTTGTAGACTTCCCTTCTTTTAGGTTGAAGGTCTCCCTCTTCAAATATGAGGGACACTTCCTCTAGCAAAAGCCCTTAGCTTCTTGCCAGTTTTGGAAGAGTTCCAAGAACTGCAATAAGCGTTGCATTCCAGTGTTGATGGTCATCCTTAAACCACCTCTTTATGCCAACATTTCAGAGAGCTGATTCAGCCTAAGTGCTGCCATGCATACTTTGTAGATTTATATTACAACTCTCTTCTTGGACTCACACATACCCCTTTGGATTAGGGGGGGAATGTTGGACACCTAATCCTTTATGGGTAGGTGTGGGAGGTGAAGAGTCACAAAGGAGTCCAAGTGACATTGGAAGATGAATCCAAGGGTCACACCATTGTATTATAAATTTACATCTATGGTGAATAATATGAGCAACGAATGCCTATCTTTCTATGTGTGTTTTTACCTTCTTCACCCACCATGTGTGTGTTTAACATTAGGACCCATTATTATTCTTAGAGGAATATCGACACACAATCATCGAATTGGAGTGTAAGAGAAGGGACATTGTCCTTTCACGGGAAGAAGACATCAGCATGAAGAGTAGGGCATCATGGAGAAAACTTAGAGATAAAAATACCAGATATTTCTACACACATTTCAATGCCAGGAAACAGGTCAATTCCATAATTAGGAGGATAAGATATGACGCTGGAAATAGATTTAGTTCACAGAGATCTATTGAATAGGCGAAAATCACATATTTCAAAGGCCAATTCTTGACACCAGAGACATATTTTTGGTCACAAATGAATTTCATAAAAAAATTTCCAAACATGTTCACATCGGAGGATGATTAAAAATTGGGATAACCAATCAAAAGGGAGGAATTTACGAAGGTATTGAAGGAATTTGCAAAGGAGAAAAGTCCGGGCCCGGATGGGTGGGGGCTTCAACTTATTTTTCACTTCATTGATTGATGATCCCGATTTTGTTGGCAGTATCTAAAGAATATATGATTCATGAGTTCATCTTGGGGGCCATAAATGTGACTTTCATAGCATTAATCCCCAAAAGGGTGGAACCAAGAACCTTTGCATACTATCATCTCATATATCTATGTAACTCGATGTACAAAATGTTATGAAAATTGATTGCGAGTAGGTTGAAGTAGGTATTATCAAAGCATATTATAGAGGAACAATTTTGTTTCTTAGAAGTTAGACAAATACAAGATGTAATAGGTATTTCCCTAGATACGATGCACTTTATTAAATCACAGAAACAAAGATCTTGCCTTCTAAAGGTAGATTTGAGAAAGTTATATGATTGCATTGACTCATAATTCCTCTTCTTGGTCCTGTTAAAATATGGTATGTCTCTATTTAACATTAAATGGATTTTGGCATGTTGGAAAACAATTTTATTTTTTAATTATTAATGGATTTCCTTCACAAATTTTCAATGCATACATATTAATTAGACATGGTTTTCCATGTCTCCATTGCTCTTTGTCTTAGGTATTGATTGTTTTAGTAGAAAAATGAGGGTGTCAAAGGATAATGGAATTGTTAAAGGGATCAAAATAACCAAAAATATTTCCATCTCTAATTTAATGTCCGCAGATGATATGTTACTCGGTGGGGAATCCACGGTAGGGGAGTGGAGAACCATTAGAGTCCTCATTAAATCATTTGGAGTTGCGTCTGGTTTGTGTATGAATGAAGGTAAATTGATATTGTTACATGATGGAAGTGAGGAGAATGTAACAAAGGACATATCTGATATGGTTTCACCTACCTTGGGTTTAAGATGAAACCAAAAGGACACTATAACCATGATTGGGCATGGTTAATTAGAAAATTTCACAAAAAAATGGACAATTAGAAGTACAGAGGTTGATGATGGGAGGAGGGATAGTAATGATGTAATAAATTCTACAAAACATTTCAGTATATTGGACTCACCTTTATTTAATACCAAGGGATATCATCCATAAGGTATAAGCTACCATTAGTTGCTTCTTATGGGATGGAACACAATTACAAGAAAAAATTCATGTGGTATTATGGTCAACACTTGCAAGGCCAGTGGAGGAAGGAGGTTTGGGTTTCATAGGTACATCCACTTTTAACAAGGATTTGACTATAAAAAACATGTGGAGGGCAGTGCCTGGAAATTGTGTGTGGCCTCATATCGTTAAGGAATAATATATGTTTGGTCAAAATTTCTCCTCATGGATTAGCAGTGGTACCAAGAACAAATCTATTATATGACACATATGAAGAAGTATGATGCACACTCTATTAAGAAATCTAGTGCATAACAATTAGGTGATTTCTCTTATAATAATAAATAATTGTAAATGCTTTCTACTCCTTTATATTATGATCTTATCCTTAGTTAGATTATTATAGTGTTTTTCATAAAACAACTACGAAAGCATAAATAATAAAGAGACAAGAGGTAGAATATAGGCAATCAACCACAGCCAAAACCTCTCCCACTTGAGAGGAAAATCCAAACGAATTCTTCATCTTATAGAGACTCTAATTTACAAATACCGAGACCAAGTGTTACACGTCATTTTTTCGCCATGAAATTTGAATGTTCCTATGGGTGTATCACCACCTATATCATATTCCATTAGAATTCAAAAACATTAATGTTCCTGAATCAAGTCTTGGAATTGGAGAAAATATATGTAAAACCCTTAAAAGTCTACCTCTGCAGTTTTTCTAGCCTTTCCCTATGCATGCTCTGTTGTTTTGTCCATAAACTATAGCAACCCCAGCACTTTTTGCTATTATTACCTGTGCACCCCTGCCAAAAGAAAATTAAAAGAAAAAGTAAAATATAGAAGCCTAGCTGGCCAAATATTCTCCCAACTGGAAGCTTCTAGAGTCGTGATCAGTTCAAGCTTTATCCCTCCACTCATGGAGCTTATCCCTTGGTCCATGGAACTCAAATCCATTCATGAGAGGAATCCATTCCCTTCTTCATGGAAGTGAAACTACCTCCATTTCCCTATAAATTGAGCTCAATTTTCAGGTTCAAGGGTAGATTGTAGACACACATAGATTGTAAAGGTAATTGTTGAAGAGAATTACCAAGTGTTCATAGTTTCACTAGTACATTTGGTCAAAATTCCGACACTTTAGTTCTGACACTTTTGGCATATTGTCGGAAAATTTCCTCAATTTTTATCAATTTATCAACTCCCACCAACAACCGTTGCTATACTGAAATTTAGGGACATTGTCAGTATTACGACGTTTAAGACAGTCGTCAGAACACCAACGTTTTGAGATGCAACGTCGAAAATGCGACGTTTCTAAGACTTGCATCAGTAGTGCGATGGTTTGGGAAACACGCTGCTATTTCGACGTTTAGAGCCATTATTGGTAGTGCGACGTAATTGGGCTCAACTGTAGGTATTATGACGATTAAAGGATAATCGTCGGTATTGCGATGATTAAAGGATAACATTGGTGTTGTGACGTGTTGATTAAATGTCGTAAGAGTGACGACGGTAAACATTGTAATTTCCCTTAGATTTTAACCAATTTTTTTAAGAAATGTTAACTGAGTTTCGTAGTCTTCATTTTCGATATCCGTTCCCTTGTGCCTTCATTTATTTGGGTGTGCCATGTGAGGGCACCCGCCCAAACACGTATGGGTTGGGTTGTTTCGTTTGAGGAAGGTCATACCAAATTTGCTAAGTTGTGACCACATAGGTTCCTTTTGCATGTTCGTGCGGTCTGTTTTCCTTTTTCTCCCTTATGCCTTCATTCAGTCGGGCACGCCATGTCAGGGCACCTGCCAAAATGCATTCAGGTCTGGTTGTTTTCTTTGAGGGTGCCCGCCAAGACGCGTTCAGGTCGGGTTAGGTCATTTCATTTGAGGGTGCCTGCCCAAACGCGTTTGGGTCGGGTTGGGTTGTTTCATTCAAGGGCTCCTGCCCAAAAGCGTTCGGGTTGGGTCGGGTTGTTTCGTTTGACGGCGCCCGCCCAAACGCATTCAGGTTGGGTCGTTTCATTTGAGGGCACCCGCCTAAATTCGTTCAAGTCGGGTCAGGTCGTTTCGTTCGAGGGCGCTCACCCAAACGCGTTCGAGTTGGGTCTGGTCATTTTGTTTGAGGGCACCCACCCAAATGCGTTCGGGTCGGGTCGTTTCGTTTGAGGGCGGCCGTATTAAATTTTCTAAGTTGTGACTGCATGGGTGCCTTGTGCATGTTCGTGCAGCCCATTTTCCGTTTTCTCCCTTGTGCCTTCGTTCGGTCAGGCACACTGTGTGAGGGCGCCCGCCTAAACGCGTTCGAGTAGGGTCGGGTCGTTTCGTTTGAGGGCGGCCGTATCAAATTTTCTAAGTTGTGACCACACAGGTGCCTTTTGCACGTTTTTGAGGCTCGTTTTCCATTTTCTCCCTTGTGCCTTTGTTCGATTGTGCGTGTTGTGTCACGTCATGTGAGGGCACCTGCCCAAATGCGTTCGGGTCGGGTCGTTTCATTTGAGGGCGACCGTATCAAATTTTCTAAGTTGTGACTGCATGGGTGCCATGTGCACGTTCGTGCAACCCATTTATCATTTTCTCCCTTGTGCCTTTGTTTGGCTCGACGTGCTGTGTCGTTTTATTTGATGGCGCCCACCCAAACCCATTTTGGTCGGGTCGTTTCGGTTGAGGGCGCCTGCCCAAACATGTTCGAGTCGGGTCATTTCGGTTGAGGGTGCTCGTATCAAATTTGCTAAGTTGTGACCGCATGGGTGCCCTATGCACATTCATGTAGCCCGTTTTCCAGTTGCTCCCTTGTGCCTTCATTCGGTCGTGCGAGCCATGTCACATCGTGTGAGGGCGCCTGCCCAAACGCGTTCAGGTCGGTCATTTCGTTTCAGGGCGACTGTATGAAATTTGTTAAGCTGTGACCGCAAGGGTGCCTTGTGCACATTCGTGTAGCCGGTTTACCGTTTGCTCCCTTGTGCCTTCATTCAGTCGGGCATGCCATGGAATTTTGTTTGATGGCGCCCACCCAAAATCGTTTGGGTCGGGCCGTTTCGATTGAGGACGTCCGCCCAAATGCATTCGGGTCAGGTCATTTCGGTTGAGGGCGCCCACCCAAATGCGTTTGGGTCGGGTCGTTTTAGTTGAGGGCGCATGTATCAAACTTTCTAAGTTGTGACTACACAAGTGCCCTATGAACATTCGTGCGGCCTGTTTTCCGGCTGCTCCCATGTGCCTTTGTTTGGTCGGGCATACTGTGTCGCGTCGTGTGAGGACGCCCGCCCAAACGCTTTTAGGTCAGGTCGTTTTTTTTTATGGTGCCCATATCAAATTTGCTAAGTTGTGACTGCACCGGTGCCCTATGCACATTCGTGCAGCCGGTTTGCTAGTTTCTCCCTTGTGCCTTCATTCGGTCCAGTGCACCGTGTCACGCCGTGTGAGGGTGCCCGCCCAAACGCAATAGGGTCGGGTTGTTTCGGTTGAGGCTGCCCCCCAAACACGTCTGGGTCAGGCCTTTTCGGTTAAGGGCACAGGTATCAAATTTGGTAAGTTGTGATTGCATGGGTGCCCTGTGCATGTTCATGTGGCCCATTTTTCGGTTGCCCCTTTGTGCCTTCATTCGGTCAGGCGCGTTGTGTCCCGCCGTGTGAGGGCACCCACCCAAACATGTTCCGGTCCAATCGTTTCAGTTGTGGGTGCCTGTATCAAATTTGCTAAGTTATGACCGCATGGGTGCCCTGTGCACATTCGTGCAGCCTATTTTTCGGTTGCTCCCTTGTGCCTTTGTTTGGTCAGGCGCGTTGTGTCACGCCGTGTGAGGGTGCCCACCCAAACACGTTGGGTTCAGGTCGTTTCGGTTGAGGGCGACTGTATCAAATTTGCTAAGTTGTGGCTGCATGGGTGCCCTGTGCACATTCGTGCAGCCCGTTTTTCATTTTCTCCCTTGTGCATTTTTTTAGTCGGGCACGTCATGTCGCACCATGTGAGGGTTCCCACCCAAATGCGTTCGGGTCGGGTCATTTCGGTCGAGGGTGCCTGTATCAAATTTTCTAAGTTGTTACTACACCGGTTCCCTGTGCATGACGTTCGTGCAGCCCATTAGCCAGTTTTTCCCTTGTGCCTTTGTTCTGTTGGGTGTGTCGTGTGAGGGTGCCTGCCCAAATGCGTTTGGGTCGGGGCGAAGCCACAGCAAGGAAACAGAGTCTGGGTCGAGTCGGGTAAAAAATCATTCAGCGTTCACGCGCAGGTGGAGTTGCGTTCCTTCCATAGGGCACGTGTAGAAAAGTGTTCAGGGCAAGGTCGAGTCGGGTTCCTTCTGTAGGATGCGTGCAAAACATTGTTTAGGGTGGGCGGGTTCAGGTCGAGTCGGGTTTGTGCAGCACGTCCGTGTTCAGCACATCCGGAACAATGTTTGAAGGCACGAAGGTCATTGATCAGGGTCTGGCCGGGTCGAATTCGACCTGAACATGTTTAGGAGATGCGTGGAGGGCATGACCCTGGTGACCTGCGTGCAGACCGTGACCCCGGTGACTCACGTGTAGAAACACGTTCAGGGTGCCGAGGGCATCTATGACCCGAGTGACCCACTTAAACCAGAATTCGTGCAGACTTTAGAAACATGTTATAAAAGGGAATTTTGGGGTTCATTTGGATTGTTTGCACTATTGGGGAGCTGTTAAGGCTAGAACAAGGTACAAGCACATTTGGAAAGAAGCATAATTAATGGTTTATGCAGGCTTGGTTGTATAATTATTGCAGATTGTACATACTTATTGAAACATAATATCGAGCAGACTTATTAATGGGAGTTGCCAATCCCTAATCCCTTAACCTCTAACTCATTATTCAGGTACCTTATAACCCCTAACTGTGCCTAAATCGCCTACCCTCGTCTAAGCCCCCAATCCCTAATCCCTTAACTACTAACTCATTATTCGACCCCTAACCCCTAAATGCACCTAAATCCCCTAACCCCTAACCCCCAATCCCTAGATGCACCTAAATCCCCTAAACCCTTAACCACTAACTCATTATCTCCCTAACCCCAATCCCTAGTCCCTTAACCACTAAATCATTACTCTCCTAACCCCTAAATGTGCCTAAACCTCCTAACCCCTAAGCCCCCAATCCCTAACCCCTTAACCACTAACTCATTATTCTCCTAACCCCTAACCACTAAACCCTAAACCTCTAATCCCTAATCTCCTATTCATCGAACCCCTAAGCCCCTAAGCCCTAATCCCTTAACCACTAACTCCTTATTCCCCTAACCCTTATAATAGTCCTTAAAACCTGTTGGGGTTGGCCATTCAAAACGAGAGCAAGTCTAGTTGGGAGCTACGATCGGGTGATTAATTCCCCCTTGTTGGAAAGGTGGAATTTTTCCCTTTCAAAAACCTTAATCCATCTAACATATACTTATAAAATTCTCTTTTTTTGTAAATTTGGCCCTTGACTATGCCATGAAAACCCTCCAAAAAATTCTAAATGATGGGAATTCCTATTCATGCATGAAGCTAGTCATGGAATGTGACAAGTCATCCAAGAGACATCCAAATATTTGATTTTTGCCTTGGGGAATGTGAAATAACGGGTCAAGGGGACATAAGGGTTGCATGGATGGGTATAATTTAGAGGTGCAAGCATGTTTTACTATGATCTATAATCCTTATAGCATTAGAGAATGAGAAGGGGGATTAGGACCTAATTTCATATAAGGGGCTATGGGACCCAGAGGGAAGGCAGCGAGAGAAATCGATAGGGGAACCCCCAATAGTGGTGATAAGTCAGGGATTAGGAGTCCAATGATCACAAATCATAAGCCCTTAACCCATAGCCATTGAATTCCATATCCCCTTAACCCCCAATCCTGCATAATCCCTTAACCCATACACTCATAACTCGTAACCCATATTAAACCCCTTGACTCATTAAATATTAAGAAAATAACTCCTAACCAGCTATAATCCATGAACCTTGTAAGCCATAAATCCTTATCCTCTTAACCTGTGACCCTTAACCCCCAATACTTCACCCTTAAACACCTTAATTAACTTTTAATCTCTTAAACACCTAAATCCCCTAAATCTTAAGTCCTTAACCACTAAATCCTCTGACCCTAAATCCCTTGGAACTTAACCCTTTACCCTTGAAGCCCTTAACCACTAAGTATCTGAGGCTGAAAATAACACCCCAAACCAACATATTGACCTCCTAGGAGAATCCTTCACCTCTAATTGAGAATATTGGAAACATTTTATTTTTAGATAACTAGGTATTGGTTATGAGGGTATCATGTGTTTGTGGGTAATGCCATTATTACCATGTATACCAAACATAGAAAAATTATATAATTTTCCAACCCTCGATTTGAATCACTCACAATATCCACACTTCATGTTCAAATCGATCTTGTAGTGCTCTCTCACACAAGGAGTTGGAAATGAATAGATCACTCAAAAATACAAGGCCTCTCTAGCGATTAAAGTTGTAACACAATTCATCAAGGGATTTACAACACCAATATTATAAATGACATGATTGTATGTTTGTGTCAAGTTGTTAGAAAGGTTATTTATAGACAATACATTCAATGTACTTGGACTTCATCTAATTTTTAAGGCCTCGAATATAATATGGATTTTGTATCAGGAACACTTAATGCAAATGAAAGGGTGCCTTTATGTTTAACCACATATGCACAAGAGCATCACATACTGCCCTTCAGACCCCCCTTGGTTGATGTCGAAATTTGAACTTTCTCAATTTAATCAAGGGAAAATAAAATTAATAATTTCCTGTTGTGTTTTTCAATAGAAAATCACAATGGTTTATCAGTAGCAACACGTGCCACGGTTTATCAATATAAGAAAGCACTTAATGTATGTTCAATCACTCATTGTTCACGCTCAAGCTTTGCTATATATGGGAAAAGAAAACTAATGAAGGAGGAGCCACTATTTGGTGTAATTTCCCCCGTGTAATGTTCTTGCATAGGTTTACTTCCTGAGAATACTCTTAAACACCAAAAATTTTGGACCCCCTGTTGAGCTCCTCATCTCTTGTATTTAATGTTGTTTGGGGTTACCTCCAAATGTGACTAAAAGGGCACTCTTACCCCTAGTCCCTTGCATTTCATTACCCAACAAGTTACCATTTTAGGGAATGAAACATAGATGACACCGCCATGCATTAATGGCTAAATTGATCAAACTCTAACCTGTGTGCCTCTTCGTTGGGTTTTTAAGAGTCACTTAAATGTTTTATTACATGTATGTTGGTAAATATAACATAAAAAAATTAAGTAATTAATCAATTAAAAATATAGTCTAATTATCAATTTTTAATTAAATTTATTAATTCATAATTAATCAATTGACATTAATTATTTTAAAGCATTATTCTTTAACTTAGCATTAATACATGATTAAACCATTGATGCACAATGAATAGTAACACATGTCCATGCCTCAATATCATTATAGGAACATGAATGAACTTTTAATAGTAATAATTTTATTAGATTAACCACACTGAGTTTCCATGCAAGCAATCTAAAATTATGATGAGATGCTCAATTACACAAAAGTGTATATAGAGATCATATTTAATGTAAGGGTGTTACATCGATCAGGTAGATCATCCGAGGAGGGGGATTGTCTAGACCTAAAATGGAAAACAACTGCTAAGAAAAGGAGACTTATCACACACTGATCGAATCGAGAGTGTTGATAGGTGTGTTCGATGTAAGAATTAAATTGAACCTTTTACTCGTGGAAGCTTTATGAAGCGAAGGGTACATATGCAAATAAGTATTGATTCAAAATTTCATTTGGTGAAATGTAAGTTACCTTGTGGAATTTGAAACCCCTAGATTAGCCTAAATGCAACCTTTTTTTTTTTAAATTCCAACAATGTTTAGCCTAATTACGTCCTTACTACCTTTTTTCCAAAAATTCTTACCTAATTACCCTACCGCATTTTTTCCAACATTAATGCTTAACCTAATTACCTTATGGCTTTTTTTCCAGCAATGCCTGACGACTACAATCACATTATAGAATCAATGAGACAGTAGCTGATCAGAAGACATTGGTTTAGGGGTTTAGTAGGGGACCTATTGGTTCAACCACCAACCACTAAGCAAAGACAACTACTGGCCCAACCAGGAAATCAGGTGCAATCGGCCTTTTTCAACCCACAAAATGGTAAGGATACACCAATTTATCATCTTTTTGTTTAAAAATACTTGTCACGTTGGTTCAATTTTAGATCCATCTTCATTCAAGTAGTGGAAAATAGGACATCATCCTCTTTTCTGAACACAAAGTGTGTTATTGGTCACGGGCATGTGAAAACAAAGGAACAAAATGAAAATTTAGAATCATATTTTTCTTCAGGATTTACCCAAGGTAATGATGGACTGCAAGAAGTTCAATACGTTTTTCTTTCCATTACACACATTTCAGGTCATGGGGTTAGAGATATATTCCTTGATGGAGTTATTTTAGGATAGTGTAAAGGTTCCTTGAAACATTGCTTTGTTGAACCCCCTAGTGAATGGGAGTTGACACACTCCATATAGGAGATGGTGACCTAAATGGAGATGGTAAACTCATAATGGCTTATGAATTGTCCATATACCCAACCACGTCCATATTAGGAGAGGCTTATAATCCACTAACTAAAAAATGACCTTTTGCAACTGCCATGTGAACTTACCTCATGCCCAGCTTAGAGCAGCTTCATGTGCAACCTTTGTTGTTGTTGTTGCTACTTTTGTTACTGCAACAGGTACAAATGTTGCAGTGACAGAGGATGCAGGCCTTGCTTCATATTCAGGACTCACCGTAGAGTCTCTTTGAGAAATTATATGGCTCAAAATGAACTGACTGTGCTTGAATCCAGTTGTTGGGAAAGAAGCAGCCTCTTCAGAATCTAATCTAGCATGCTCTATACAACTTATTGTTCCTTTGGTAGAACTAAATATGTTCTCTCCCCCTCTTCTTCATATGATTTGATAATAATAAGGAGAATGTAAAAATGGCATACTTGAACCTATGGTCAAGAAATAATTTTAAATTTGCACATCATGACTATCTCGAACAAAAACCACTGACCCCTAAAAAAATACCACATGAGACGTAGGAAAAGGTATAGAACCACTAGAGGTATCCATTTTCGACCTTCTAAAAGTCAACCTGATAGTTTAAACAATCCCTTCTATTATACAACAATTACTCTTCTTTTTGTGTCTATTCTCAATGCTCAACTTTCCTTAAATTCCCATGCCACCATTTTGGGAATCTATCTTATCATTAGTGCCAACCCAAGAAATATTAGTTCTAGTCATAGACAAAGAAACAAAAGAAGTCAAAATTCTGATCATTTTATAAGGCACAAAAAGTGGTAACAAGCTTCGACCGTTAATGGTTCCATGAATAGGTTTGGACACAACAAAGGGACAAAATGACAATTTAGAATTATATTTTTCTTGAGGATTTACCTAGGGTAATGATGGACTGCAAGAATTTCAATATGTTTTTCTTTCCATTACACACATTTCAGGTCATGGGGTTAGAGATATATGCCTTGATGGAGTTATTTTAGGAGAGTGTAAAGGTTCCTTGAAACATTGCCTTGTTGAACCCCCTTGTAAAAGGGATTTGACATACTCCATATAGGAGATGGTGACCTAAATGGAGATGGTAAACTCATAATGGCATATGGATTGTCCATATACCCAATCATGTCCATATTAGGAGATATTTCTAATCTACTAACTAAAAAATGACCTTTTACAACTGCCATGTGAACTTACCTCATGTCCAGCTTAGAGCAGCTTCATGTGCAACCTTTGTTGTTGTTGTTGCCACTTTTGTTACTACAACAGGTACAAATGTTGTGATGACAGAGGATGCATGCCTTGCTTCATAGTCAGGACTCACTCTAGAGTATCTTTGAGAAATTATATGGCTCAAGATGAACTAATTGTGCTTGATTGCAGTTGTTGGGAAAGAAGCAACCTCTTTAGAATATAATCTAGCATGCTCTATACAACTTATTGTTTCTTCGGTAGAACTAAATATGTGCTCTCTGCCTCTTCTTCATATGATTTGATAATAAGAAGGAGAATGTACAAATGACATACTTGAACCTATGGTCAAGAAATAATTTGAAATTTCAACATCATGACTATCCTGAACAACAACCATTGACCCCTAAAAAACTACCACATGAGATGTAGGCAAAGGTATAGAATGACTAGAGGTATCCATTTTCAACCTTCTAAAATTCAACCTGATAGTTTCAACAATCCCTTATATTATACAAAAATTCCTCTTCTTTTTGTGTCTATGCTCAATTCTCAACTTTCCTTAAATTCCCATGCCACCATTTTGGGAATCTATCTTATCATTAGTTCCAACCCAATAAATAGTAGTTCTAGTCATAGACGAAGAAACAAAATAAGTCAAAATAATGATAATTTTATAAGGCACAAAAAGTGATAACAAGCTCCCACCATTAATGGTTCCATGAATAGGTTTTCACACAACAAAGGGACAAAATGACAATCTAGAATTGTATTTTTCTTGAGGATTTACCCAGGTTAATGATGGACTGCAAGAATTTCAATACGTTTTTCTTTCCATTACACATATTTCAGGTCATGGGGTTAGAGATATATGCCTTGTTGGAGTTATTTTAGGAGAGTGTAAAGGTTCCTTGAAACATTGGTTTGTTGAACCCCCTCGTGAATGGGAGTTGACATAATCCATATAAGAGATGGTGACCTAAATGGAGATGGTAAACTCATAATGGCTTATTGATTGTCCATATACCCAACCATGTCCATATTAGGAGAGATTTCTAGTCTACTAACTAAAAAATGACATTTTGCAACTGCCATGTGAACTTACCTCATGCCCATAACTCCTGAATTAGAGAAAATCATATAATGGATGATATTCCTCATACCATCTCCAAACATAGTGCTAGCTAAAAATGATGACATAATCAATAGTGAAGTTTTGGGAGTGTGAACCTCACAAGCATTACTAAATATTTTTCCCATGATTTTTTGTTGCTGCCAAATTCCAAGATTGTTCCCACAACATCTCCCTCTGATTGGATGAAACATTACCACTACAATTTATTGAAAAAACACATTGGGGACATTATCAGATTTTTTGGACCACATGTATTTAGGAATTTCAAGTTCTACGAAGAGATTCTTCAGAAAAAATACATTTCAATAATAAAAGTAACCATAATTAGGAATGATAACAAACATTTGAGTAGAAAAAATTAGGCCAATAATATCATTGAAAGTTTTTGTCATCAAAGGTTATTCTGGTAGAGATCCCTAGTTAAGAAAATAAACTCATTATAGCATTAGCATTAATCTCTCTGAGGAGCATTGGGGACATTATCCTATGGTTAGCTTGAAAACAAAATTATGACATGGGAAAAATGTTAAAAAAGGAACATGTAGGGTCCATAAAGATCCGCTCTGTGTAAGGGTAATGTGGAAACTGTGGATCACTTGTTTGTTTCTTCTAATTTCTCTAGAGTAGTATGGGTTGAACTGCTTCATATAAGTGAAAAAACAAGTGGGAGAAGAGGACTTTGCTATATTGTTTTCGTTCTTGGATTGGAGACATGTATACAAAAATTTTCAGGGCTTTACCATGTTATGTATTTGGGGGTATTTTGACCTCAAGGAAAAAAACCATATTCCAAGGAGCATAATTAAGTCCATCAGAAATAGCTCATGAAATTCGGAGTGCATGTGATAGTAGTTGGAATCCATTGATAGAATTTTTTTCCAGAACTCAAAAATAATCTTTTATAAACTATGATCAAGTCTAGGATTTTGTGATGGATACTACCAGGGTTACCTAGGTTTGTGGGGTTGATGTTGTCTTGCTTCTCAATCAATCTCATTTTTCAATATGAAACTAGCTGCTGGAAATGGTACATATAATATGGTTGAGCTATTTTCCATGTGGCTCCTCTTTAAAAAAATTGTAGTTAAAGGCTTAAATAATTTGAAAGTCTTCGGAGATTTGAAAATAATGGAGAACTGGGAAAAAAATCAATACAAAATTGAAAATATGACCTTAGAACCTATAATGACCCAAGTGCAAGAGGTTAATAGGTTATTTGATGAAGTTTCATTTTTCATGTTTGTTAAGAATTCAACTCCCTAGTTGATCATTTACCTAAAAAAAATATTTATTACACACGAGGGTCAAAATCCAAAGTAGGAGATCAGGGAATTTTCATAGGTCTCAGTTTGTGAGAGAGTCTTGTATTGATGCAGGGCCACTTTTCCAGTTGAAGTTCATTAAAAAACTCTAGTTTTGTTTATTGTTAATGTATTGGACCCGTTTTGAAAACAACAGGATGACTGAATCCTTTTACTGAAGGCTACCTTCTAGGAGCCTATGATGAATGTAATAAGTAGTAATAGGACAAATGCATATCTTGTTACTTTTCTAATACCCAACTGCTAATTTGAACAGTGTTCTGAGATGCAAGAATTAGAAAACTGAACTACGAAATTCACTGATCAAATTTACTAAGTATTCTAATGAATTTGTAGCAGAAAATAAATTTATAAAGACACAAGTATACAATTAACAAAACACCACAAAACACTAGATAGAACTGCCTCCTTGCGCAAGGTATCTCAACCTCCTTAAGTGATGCGCTCTCCCTGACCTCACACGCTGATCTGGAAATGTTTTCCTGACCTCAATACAAAAATTATTTCTAGTGCATATTGATGTATTGACCAAGTCTACACTATTATCTTTATAGGATCAAACTTCCCTTCAACTCAAGAAAACTAGCTCCTTGAACTGAAGTCGAACTGCCTTGCCGAAACCAAGCCTAACTGACATCTAGAACTCAAGCGAACTGGCCTTTTAAACTCGAGTCAAACTGTCTCACTGAAGCGAAGTTGTAGTGAGATAAAATATCCATGCATGTTCAATTACATTTTCTATATTTTATATTTTGATTATAAGAAAATTAGAGAATTTTCTTAAGTCAACACTCAGAGAAAGTGAGATTTCCCCTTTGCTTCACATGTGGGTTTTTTTTGCCAAACTACTAAATTTAGTAGAACCCTTGCATCTCTAACTTCAATTAATTGATATTTCTATGGTTAAGCCTTAGGACTGTTTATTTTTGTTATCATCTATCGGTAGTTCAACGTATATCTTGATTTCACACTTGAAATATCGAGTATAAAGCCTTTTTCTTGGAAAAGAAATGCCTTGTTTGGCTCTTCCAGAAGACTAGTCACTCTGCTTCTTCCAATAATAAATAAAGTGAAAAAAGGGTATGCCTTTAAAATTATGTCTTTTTAGTCATCCAAAGAACCATGGTGAAAGGAGCTAGGTTTGTAAATGAAAAAAGAGATGTTTGAAAATGGAAAGCAATATAAAATTTCATATATTCTTCCACATAGTATTTTCCTCATTTCTGTGTCTTTTTTCTTCCAAGAAAACGAATGTGTTTTTGGCATTTGTTATTTCTAGTAGAAATTAAAGTATACATTGATTGTGCCTACGCATAAGAGCTCCTTTCAAACAATTTCTAGATTATCATCAGATTCTGCAAAACATATTTCTAATAAACGTTGAACATCAAAAGAAGATTTCCACCCTATAGTGCTAACATTGCATACAACCCAAAATAATATCTTAAAACTTCCTGTAAAATGATTTTAAAACAAAATTTTTGGGAAAGCTGAAACCAAAAACCTCCATATGATTCTCCATGCGTAATCTATTTGCTAATTGCAATGGGATCCTTTGAAATATGATCTGCCTGAGAATTAAATTCTCTGTGAACATGCTGAATAGAAACTGAATGAAAAGCTTCATGGAGTTCCTTAATTTAGTGCTTCCAGTGAGAGAGAACCAGACTATCCAATGTCACATATACTTTAAAACTCAAATTACCACTTTTTAGTCTCCAACAACATGAATATTCTAAACACCTTTAAGTGGCCCAAAGGGCCACTTACCTTGCATGAATATTAGTACCACTACTAGTTCCAATCTTGAGTTAGAATTAATGATCATAACTGTAATGAAGGACAATACCAAAAACATAATCACCCAACATTTGACATGCACCATAGAAATAACTCCAAGTAATATTAGGATTGAAAGAGGGAACATGCCTAAGGTTGAAACTCGAAGCCCTTGCTTTATGCACTTAGTTACACTTTTTATCATCATCTTATTTTCGTAAGTATTATCATATTTGTTTGTAAGAACTTATAAGATATTGGGAAAATCTTGCCATCCTTTAGAAATTCTAATCTATTGTCAAGTGATTAGCACAAGATAATGTGCATTTATGACCAATCCAAGCTAATTGGAGTTGGGATGAGTTGAAGTTGGTAACTTTTGTTCCTTTTCCAATTGAATCAAGGGAAGGTTATTTTGGTTTCCATTATCAATGACCATATATGCTAATTTGTGCTTGATTTGACATTCTATGTACAAATAGCTTCCTTGTTGCTGGAAAGGCTATCGTTGGGAAGTAGCATCAAGTGTGGATCAATGTAGCTGGGATTGTTGACATCAACCTCTAAGTCTCCAACCTCTCAATAATTCTTAAAAAGGAAGTGAACATTGCATTTAGGGTTGAGTTCATTCTTATTCATTGTTGTTCAGGTTCTTCACAAGGAAGAACAAGTTTAGTATTGTGAAAGAGGCTGAAATCCTTTGTTCCATGGGTCAAGTTCAGTTTTTCCAAGGGGTCGAGTTATCCATTGCAGAGGTCCATATTCACTCTTACACTCAGCTGGTCGAATTCTGTAACAAAGGAAGTAAAATAACCAGTCATAAGGGAGATCTAATTTTTTCTTTGTCTTGTGGGCATGTTTTTGGAAGGCAGGATTGATATTTTTCTCATTTGCTAAAGTTTTTACCTCCTATGAGCAACATTATGTTTAAGGACAAGTTGCTAGACAAATTTCCTTGCTGGCTTTAGCATTATTGTGGGTTGATTTAACCTCTTATGGATGCTATCGCAATATCTGTGTGTGGGTTATGGAGATGCCTTAATTACATGTGTAGAGGGTGTCATTTAGGAGAAGAAGGGAGCCATAAATGCTGTTGGGTTTGTACAGTGAGTAAGAGTTAGTCATACTCTAGAAATTAAGCTCATAATTCAAGGGGTCAATGCTGGTCCATTTTAGCCTTAAGAACTGATATTTTTCACTTATTCATAAGCCTCCAAACCTAGGTTCAATTACCCTTATTCGCTCACTATATATGTTGATTTAAATCTAAGAAAGTCACTGTTTATGACTTGGAACTATCTTCATATTACCTTAAATCAACAATTTATAAAACTTATGGGTTTAATATTAGTTTGTGTATTGAGAAATAAATGCCTATGGATGATTACTTTCCATGGCTCTCTTATCAGTCCATAAATTTTGGGCCAAATTGGAATATTCACTGTGCCAAATTCACCAACCAATATTACTAAAACAACATGATGTCCCAAATTTAACATGATTTTTACCATAAGCACCATCCAAAAATACAAAAACATAAAAAAGGCAGTGAGCACTACTAACATCAACCAGTTATCAAAATTATTATGATTGTTTTCTAATGATAGCATCAGGTTGTTATAATTTGTGGTTGAACTAATCCCATGATGGAAGAAACTGGCAAGGAGATACCTATCACTAGCACCAGTGAGTTAATCTTAAATATCCTCATCTTCACCCTCAAAATCATAAACCAACCTAATCAATTTGAAAATTTTATTTGCAACACATAATCACTTGCATGCTAGTAGGTGATTATCGTTGGATTAGAAGTAGAACAACTTGCTTTGGTACTTTGCTAATTCAACAGGTTTAAATTTAATTTGATTTCTAATGCTCTCTCTCCTTGTTGGGTAAGTGTCAATGGAAGCTGCAAAAATAGGATATAAGGATTACTCAGTAGTGAACAAGGACCTCCAACTGAACTCACCGAATTGTGTCAGCTTTGCACTAGTAACTCATAGAAAAGACACTAACACTCGCCATATTTTAAAGATGTCATGGCACATGAAATTAAGTCAATATCATCATAGAATAAACCTAGGAACAAAGTGACAAGAAGAGGAATTATAGACTGCATAACAATGGTTTCTTCTCAGATTTCCAAATGCATGTTGTGCTACAATTCCTACACGACGCCTTTCGAATGTAGCACAATCAAATCATATCTTGAGGAAATCCTTCTTTATACTGTTTGAAGGAAAATCTCAAGGTTTTGAATACATATCTACCATCAAATATTCAAACTACCTTTTTTGAATACAAGACTTCCAGCCACGAGAAGTTAACCAAGTTGGTAAGAGCAAGGTATTGTATTAACTCCCACAGGGACTCAAATCTAACAAAAGTGGCCAGCTTTCCCCTAATATTTCTCTTTTTTTCTTCATGTAAGTTTTACACCCAAGGTGGATCAATGTAGTAACCAAGTCATATTCTCCTATCACTTCTGTTATATGCTTGTTATAATGTTTTAGACCAAGTTTGGTACGTGGATTGGTCCTAGTGATCGGGTTGAATTGGTCTATGTACACTTGTTCTTAGAAAAATTGTATGAATTGACCTTGCAGAGTTTAAACACTGTAGTAATTAAGAGAATGATGATTGGTATTTATGATAGTTGTGGCAGTTGGCTAGTATTGGCATGTGTAACTATTTCATCTCTCCTTAGTGAGATTCAAGGGTGGCAAATAGAGTTGTAACAACACCCCCTAATGTGTGAGGTAAGAAGAGGAACCAATGGTCGAAGCACATTCTAATAAACATAAGTTATGAGGAATTCCAAGGAAAGAGCTAAAGGTAAAGGAACTAGTGAGTACTTGCAATAAATTGTCAAAAAATAGATAGGCATATCGATGCTTAGAAGAGAAACAAAACATGGCTACCAATATAATACACTGTGGATCCATGTAATAATATGCAAGACCATGGCCATGAAAAAAGTACACAACAGGTCCATGTCATGAAAATGAGCATAGCCATGAGCAAATTCAATGTGGATATGTCATAATATACATCACGAAGACAACTAATACCAATGGGAAGATGTAGAAATCGTAAGATAGTCATATACTCCATCACAACTTAGGAGGGGTAGCATGAGTGAAGTGCCTCCAAAGCCGAAGGTCTTTGTTCCAACCTCGATGGTATGATACTACATCATGTGAATGGATAAAATATTGGCATACAACAACGTATCAAGTATCAATACTTAGTGCTATTCTTCCCTCTCCAAAATGGGAACTATACATTTTTTGATCCACACTTAGAAGCTGAGAAAGCTCAGCTTGAGATCCTAAATATTGGGGATAAAAAACATGAATGGAATCCCCATCAAAATCTGCACCCAGTGGCCACCATATTAGAGGGTTAATAATCATTATATATCCCAGATGTACGTATGATTATAATCGATGTAATGAATGTTTGTGGATACTTGGAGGACCATTAATCTAAACAAAATCGTTATCATGCAAATCTATTTAAGCTAATATCTAGGAAAAGTTTTCCTCCCTTGAAACATTTCAAGCCCTAAGAAGGAAAGTTGTTGAACCACTTTCTTAGCAGATCTTGCATTTCCACTCCTAGCTCATTGATAAATATATTTCTTTGAGAATCACAACGAGAAAGAACCAAATCATCCAAACATGCACTAAAATCATCTAAGGATCAAAATTCAATAAAAAATAGTTCAACTGAATTCAAGCACTTCACTGCTGCTTCTGAACCTTTTCACTTAACAATTGCATTACAAATTTGAGTAAGAAAACTCAACAATTGTGTTTTATCACCACTGAATAATAAAATTTAAATATTTCTTATGAGAAGCCCATTCTCCTCACAGTTCAAATCAAGAGGTAATTCCTTCTGAAAAAGTTGCCTAGTTGTCCAAAACGACCCTCATCATGCACTTTAGTGACTACTAGTTCATGAAAGTTTCCATAAGTCCACATTGATAGTTGATTCAGTGTAGTTTTATCCAACATAGATTTGATATATTATGATGTAATCAAATTTTGGAGGCCCAGGTGTAACTGTAGTTTTAAAAACACACAACCCAAGTTCACCTTGAGCTAACTACTGACTAGGAAAGTTAATCGTCCCACAAGTAATGCGACCACTCGTTATAAGGATCTGGCAAGGGCACCGCAGATAAGAAAGCATTGTCTTCATATATAATTCATAGCCCTTTTCTTCCATTTGATCATGCAACTTCAAAGCCTCTAAGATCTTGTTCTCTTTTATTAGCCCATAAATTATGGTACTGTATGTAATTATGTGAGGCATGCAGTCATTCTCATTCATTTCTTCGAGGAGAAGGAAATATTCATCCAAATTCCCTCTCTTGCAATATCCATTGACCAATGCATTATAGGTCACTACAGTTAGCTTTAGTCCGCTCATTAAAGCTTCACTGAAAATCTCTTTAGCCTCATCTAATCTACCTACTTTGTAGAAATTGTCTACTAGCAAGGTGTAAGTATAAAAATTTGGCTTACAGCCCTTACTTTTAATTATGTTCAACCACTGCAGGGCCTCTTTAATGTAAAAAGTTTATGTATTAGAAAGGTAAATTTAGAAATTATTTCCATTTTCATTTTGTGTTTTCAAGTTAGATATTGTTTTCAATTTTTCACGTTTCTAATTTTATTGCAATGTGGAAGATTGATCGTGGCAGTACAAGAACAACCCCAGGATAGGATGATCGAGGAAAGGGGCCAACCGAAGAAAATGTAAAGTTCTAGCCTTGCTCTATCTTCAGGTATTTTAGTTATTTACATAATTGAAATAATGTTAATTTCATTCAAATATGCAGACGCATGGCCATGGTGTGCCTGATAATTCCGTCAATGAGGAAGAGTTTTCATCATCCCCATGTCCATTGATGTTGCTACAAAAAAAAAAGCGAAAAGCAAAGTTGGAACTTGAGCGTTTGGTAGATTTTATGCCTCAAACACCTGAATTAGGAATGAGGATAACACAACATCTGACCCAGCTACAAACATATATAGTAATAATAAAAAATCAAAAGGATATTTTTTTTGTTCTGCATGAGATCAATTGTGATAGTTTGATTTTTAATTTTTACATTAACTAAACTAAGAAAAAAATTCTTTTGTATGTAGCGTTATCTGACACCTTTTGCCCTCGGTGTTGGTGGTAGTGGGACACAAAGGTAAGAGATTGCTGAGGAACCCTCTCATACACCTTCTACGCCTTTAGGTGGCAGCCAAGAAATGCACCCTGCCCAAGAAGACACCCAGCCAACCACTGAACATGTTGGCAGTGATGAGGCTGGTATGGCCAACTATATTATTGAATTTTCTGGAGCTACACGTGTCACCTCCACGGGGACAATTGATGGCACATTTTTGGTGAACGATGAAGTTGTTCCTATAAAGAATGTACAACTCCTGGTAAGTTTTAATATTTTAACTATTTCACGTACTCTATCTAAAACATATTTTATCATGATTTTTATTTTTAAATTAATGATAATATCTTTTTTTGTGTATGAAACAATGAGTTCTACAGGTTTTTGGAGAGCAAGGCATTGGTAATTTTTGGCCCAACCATATGCCAACCTGAAAAAAGAACTTCTAGATTATCTAGAAGCCCTTTTTGGGGTGGGCACATTTGATAGAACAACGATTGCTCGGGTAGTTGGAAAATTCTGAAATATACCAGGGACACCTATAGGACACAATTTCAAATTAAATCTAGATACCAGTGTCCTCTCATAGTTCCAGAGAGGGAGTGGAGAGCCTCATCGATGCCAGAAAAGAGAAAAAGGCCAAGAAGGAAGGAAAAATGCTAACTGGACCCGCAAGGTAAATTACAACTTTAATTCAATAGCTTTAATTTTCTCTATGTTTGAAATATAAGTGTGCTATATCATATCTGACTTCAAGATTTTGATGATAGGTTGCTAGATACCTCGAAGGAAACCAAAGCTAGGATTGAAAAAAACGCCATCACAAGCTAGGACAGGGCGACTACTTGAAATTAGTTGCAATAATTGTAAGTAGCTAAACATATTATAATTAATTGTATCGCCTTCAAAGATTTTTGTAATGACATAAAAATAACATTAAAAATACACAATCATATGTAATGTTGGGTGATGAATTTAGAACGGAAACCACAGAGGAAGAAAGAGAGATCGCTTTTCGTTCTGGCTATCAAGCCATAGTTGAACATCATAGAAGCTTGGGAGAGGTCCCAAGATCCAGAATGCCTGATAAGGTAAAACATTAACCTTTCAATATGTTTTTTTTTGTCCATAAATTTAATGTCTAACAACTTTGTTTAAATAAGGGGAGAAACACTTTCAACGAGCCAAAGAACCAAGTTGTAGAGCAGTGCGTTGAGAGTGAAATATTTCCAGAAGTACATGGTACTCATGTGCAACCTGATCATTGTAGTGGGGACTAGGCCGACAATGCTACTATCAGTGAGGGCCATGACGGTAATTAATTTCCACTTATATTTTTTTCTAATTATACCTTGATAGTTGTGTCCTTATAATTTTTTTTGTTTAAATGATAGAGAATGTTGTACTTGAGCATCCTACCACCAAAGAGGAACATAGAGCAATGGTTCCAATGGTGAAAACTAGTGCACTAGGTAAATAATCTCATTGAAATGTTTTTTTTATTAATATTACCGAACTAGTTCAATGATATTTAAAAACTGACAATTAAAATTTAATATTATCTGTTTTCGTAGGCGATGCTCCATCACTGCATGAGACTCGACATCATGAGTCGGCAACTAGGTTTGCTATGTGGGAAATACATCAAACAAAAGTAGAGCACAATGATGTTGATGATGTAGTTAGGAGCTTTAGAAGTAGGAATAAGAAAAAGAAAATTTGATAATGTAAAATATTGTATTATTATAATACAAATGTTACCATACTTGGAACCTTTTTTGCGTTATATAAAAACTCATTTATCACACTATTTTTATGTGAAGCACTTTCAATGTTTTCTTGCGTACTTTTTGTTTCATTTCGTTTTTATTAGTTATTGAATATATTTTTTTTCTTCTCATGAAAGTAAAAAATGAAATATAGATTGGGTATTGGGGAATTAAGAGTGATGTGGGGGGGGGGGGGGACGGGGGCGAGGGGCCATAAGAGCTTCCAACTTCATGTGGCTGGCCCTATTTAGTAGAGGATAATTTATTGGAGCGATTTAATCTTGGAGAAAACCTCCCTCGATCCAACGTAGCAACAAAAAGTCATTGTTGACTTAGTTGCTACTCTTTCATATCATGGAAGGCTTGTTCCAAGTTCATACGACTCCAATAAATTATTCTTGAAACGAAGATGAGCTTATTTAGGTAAGTTTTAACATTGTCAAAATATGTTCTAACATTATCATAAGAATGCATCTTAGAGTAAAAAATACTACATCAATTACTTGTATTTATTGTATAGATAATTATGGATTTTGAATGACTTGGAAATGCATGTACAAATCCTCTTGCATCATGAGCAATACAACTTGTCAACCAGGGTCATGTCCAAGATAGTTTTGCTTGTGCGATTGACCATGTTCGTAGTGTCACATTTTGTATGTTCCTTTACAGTTCATAATTCAATATGAAGCTTGTTCATGATTATTATCTAGTTCTTTGTATGTGTTTTTTCCTCTATTTGATTGTAGGTTTGAACATGCTTTTATACATTGAAATTTTTTTTTTTATATATACTACTTTTATACTTACTTGTTCTAGTTATGGTGATATAACCACCATTGTACCGTATCCATGTTATCACATTCCCTTGTGTTGTAGTTAGGTACAAAGGAACTCCAGGTGCAGGTTAGAAATTTGGACCTAGATCTAACAAATTACATTGATTACTTGAGTTTTTTCTAGGGGTTACTCCATGTACGTAAAATTATTTCCACCCAGGATTCAAACCTCCCCACTCAGCCCAATCTTGCAATGTTGAAGGGTTCACCCAACACAAGATTTATCATACTAAGTGAACACAATGAGAGCTCTGGTTTATGTCTGTGTGTGTAATCTCTGTGTGTGTATGTGTGTTGGCTCACACAAAGACACAACGTTGAGCCATCAAAGATGAATCTCAAAGGTGTTTTTCGAAATATAAGCACACATGGGCATTATTGAGCCAACAATGCCTGCATATTTCCTTCTCATGAACAAGTACCAGTGTGGAAAATCCATGAAATATAATTATGTCAACTTTTTCACCTAATTCTTCCACATTTTTCCAAAAAAAAAGCATTTCCACGTGCTCTTTTTTTCTTATTTTTCTAAGCAAGGAAATGGGAGCATGTTATGCTATTGATGGAGAAGGTTGTTGTGTCTACCTGTAGGTGCCCTCCTATGAGTCAAGGCTTACTACTTCTGTCTTGTCACCGAAAAACCTCAGAGATAGGTCACTGAAAATCTCAAAGAAGATGTTTGAAAATCTCTGTTTGTAGATTGTTTGAAGATCACAATCTCAATTCACAGTGAAGAATAGTAATATATTCATTGGTATGTGGACCACCCACATAGAAGATAACATGTCATTGTTATTTGGTTCATGATGTTGTGGCACTGAAGTAGAATTATGTGGCACACCTATGTGGTATATGGTGTATCATCATGACATGGCTCATTGGTGATGTGGTGATGACATAGTGAAAACATTGCACTAACGTGGCCCTGACATGGAGAGGAAGTGGAAAGTGATTTGGAGCGCATGTCGAGGAATTGATTCTAATAAATTTGGAAGCCAATATTTGGCCTATCTCCCAATACTAATAGAACCTAAACTTTTTCAGTTATATTAATTGTAGCTACAAATCCAAAAGAAACCTAATACAATATGAAATACTTGTAGCTTCCTAATTATGTAGCCAACGTGTGATATTGTTATGCATTACGTTGTTAGAAGCATTTATACAAATTGATAATAAATGAAAATAGGTTATCCCAGTTGGGCATGATGTTAATTATTAGTATAAATTTAACATTAAACACGGTGTATTTTTTAATGGACATAAATCTTTGCTGGATACCCTAGATTCTTCTTGAATGAGAGGAATTACAACCGAAAAAATTAATCCTGATCTCTTCTTCTTGATATGATGAAGTACTGAGGTTCCAAAGAATGCTTCAATTGTAGAATGATTCAAGAGAGATTCTCAAGGTGACTAACTGTAGCTTGTTTTGAATATGAATTTAGATGTCGCTACAATGTTTCAAGCTATTAGCTTCAAAATTTCCTTCTTCTCAAATCAACAGGTCTGGAGACTATTTATTTGGATATTTGAAGCCCTCTTAGAGATGTCATACTCTATAGGACTTCTTCTTCCATTTGTTAACTTCTGAAGTAGATCCATCTCAGCCTTGAACCTTTGAATAGGGCTTAACGTAGTCACTAGAGACAAGGACTTGAAGGCTTCCAATATGAACTTCTGGAATAGGCATATTTGAGATATCTTCCCTCAAACTAGTTCTTCACATTATTCACTGTATAAGCCTTCACATTATTCAAACTAGGATAGTATTTTTTTTCCCTCCTTCTTTTCACTTGTTCCATTCATCACAAATGGCAGAAATTTGGACAAAGAGAGTAGCATGCCAGTTTATAGTTCACTAGGTTTTTCCCTTCATGTCATTTTTTCTTTGTGTACATAATTCTCCCAATGGTTCCTTGTGCTCACAATCCCACAGGTGTACATCAAACAAAGGAGAAATGGAAGGAAATTTCTTATCAATTTAGGGTATATATGGGTGCCACTTTATTTGTTTTTCTTATTAGTCCACTCCTTTGGCTTTCTTATCAATGTATCTATGTTAAATGTGGATAGGTGAAAAATCACTATCCCTTATTTGACATGGCTTATCAAGGTTTTGAATGTGGTGACACTGTATTTTCTGTTGATTCTTTCAAGTATATGCTTGCCACTGACCTTGGATTGATGTCCTTATAGCTTCACAGGTCCTTATGCAAAACTGATAGCTATATGCATGTCACTGTTTATTTCTAGCTTCAACATTTGATTAATGACTATATTGCTTCAGGCCTGTTTTCCTTCGATCTTTAAAACTTCATGACAATGATCAAATATATATGATATTGGTGACTACCACATGTACTCGGTCACCAAAGGATTTTAAATTTGTAAGAAGAGTACATTACCAGTGTCACAAGGACACATATTTGAAGAAGAGATGTATTTTATCACAAATATAGAAATACCTATGCTTAATAATTTTGACAAGTTTTTTATTCTTGACAGGCCCAATCAACCGTATGCCCAGAAGAGAACCTTAATTAATTTGGATTGTTGCTTTTTTTTAGAGTTTCACTTTATTTGGATTGGTGCTTCTTTTAGTCATGTTTTATTGTTGGGAAGTTTGTCTTACTACAACATAAAGAAAATGGAGTCATGTTTTAATGACTGGGCAATTTGCCTTGCTACAACAGCAAATAAATAGGGCTTTGTTTTAATTATTGGGCAATGTGTCTTGCTACAGTAGAAAGGAAATGGAGCCATGCTTTAATTACTAGGAAGTATATCTTGCTACAGTAACAAGGAAATGCCCATCGCTAAACTTCACATCTAGTGTCTCAACACTATTACCATCACTAACTTCTTGCCCATTGACCACCAAAGTAGTGGACTTATCTAACTTTGGTGTTTGTGTTAATGAACTGAAATTAGTTGAGCACTTTTCCTTTAAAATTTTTCAAAAGATAGTTGAGTCATGGAGTCTTTTACACTGTAATGGTATCATAAGACTAATTGGTACAATTTGTGTGATTATCATATATAGCTGGTCTTTATATGAGATATTCCCATCACTTGAGTGTGTAAGCATGCTAAGCACTAGTACAAAGACATTCCATTCTTGATATGGTAAGATTCTTGGACATGTTAATTCCTTTGTGACTTGGCATTTACATGGTTCTTTTGATGTTTATTTCACAAGGAAAGCTTCATGGATGGTAGATCATAATAGGAATTTCAATTATGTGTACACTCGGATATGAGATTAAGATTGTCATGTCATTGTTTTTTTTCTATCATAATACCTCTGTTGTATGTAGTACAAGAGTAATCACCCTATTTAATAGTTTATAATTGGGTATACACTTGATGACCCTTCCCACATGCACCATGTATTAAATGAATGAAGGTATAGCAACATATAGAGGCCTCCCTTTGAGGCCAAAAATAAAACTTCTTTAGAGGTGGCAGTATGAAATGATAGTTGTAGGTTTCATTTCCCTCTTTACAATCCTCTTGTGTTGACTCCCTCGGAGGAATTTCAAGCATAGCCTTCCAGTCTTGTAAATGAAGCCAACGGGTTTCAAACCTATAGAACACATCTAATAGAACAATTTTGTGGTCCTTTTCATTAGGTTGAAAAATAAGTATATGGATTGGTCTTATTCACGCATGCATAAATCCTGGATCCTTATGTTATTGCTGAGTAGGGTGCCATTGTAGGTAGATCAAACTTGAGGTGATAAAATAAGTTCTTTGACATATGAAAAAGTATCTAGCACCCATAAAGCACAACTGAATATCATGACCATCAAGTACTACCAAGTGACATATCATTGATGTCTGATACTCTGTTGAGTATCAGTTATTACCTTGGAGAAATTCCACATCAGAGTATAGAAGGATTGCATTTATCCAACATTCTTTAGTCCAACATCCTTTCCATAACCATCTATCAGATTTGCAAAGTCTTCTTTAGCACTATGATATATATCAATAGAGAAAGGTACATCACATCACCATGATTTAACTTATAGGCTCAACCTAATTGGTAAATAATTTCTTTGGCATTAATGATTCTATGAAATTAATACTCTCGGCCTTCTGGTGGAATATTAAATCAAACGAGAGATACTTTATAATGATTTACATCTATTGTGGCTCGTTAAAATTTCTTTAGTTAATATTTCTTCTATCTAAAAAACTCTTCAACCTCTTTGGTGAATGATATTCCTTTATTCAAAAACTGTGTGGCAAGGTATGCCACCTTCTTTGGCATGCTTGCATGGTCTCAACTCCCAACAATCTAAAGGTATCCTCAAAATGAAGTTTTTCCTACTCATATTTTTTTTTTTTGTAGACAGTTGTCATCGGTCGATCTTATAATATAATCATTTGGTTAATAGTGATAATGTGAGGGCCTTGTAGATATTACATGATCCAAAAAGGTTATTAATCTCTTTTTCCATGATTCTTTTGATTTATTCTGCCATGGTCTCTTCACAGGTCATCCAGGAGTCTAAATAAATAAATTTCACATCACCTAGCTGAGAGTTTGGGTCCCACACATTCATAGCAAGTAGTATTAAATTATCCATATAAAATTCTGCCATCTTATCCCTATCTTGAATGTTACACCTAAGGAAAAAATCAATGAATGTTTTGATGTTTTGGAAAGTAGGGGATCCTTGTTGGGAAAATACTCTAGTCTAAAATCGGCACAATTAGTATTTGACGAATAGAGAGTATGTTTTTAATGGATGTCTAGAGTGTGTCTACTAATTTTTCCAACCTTTCTTTTGATCATCCAAATACATTTCTTGAAAATTTCTTAGCCGCCTTATTGATGCCTGTGAAGCTTCCCCCAACAAACCAATTTGTGAAGAAGGTAATGATCCCATCTCTTTTGATCTAGACCTCAGAAACTTGATGGAAAGTGTCCATCCTCATAGGATGCGCATTGATATATAAATTCACTGGGTTGTATCATAGTCCGATTGTAGTAGATATATGAATCTCATATTTTCGGGCTCCAAATATGTAGGGACAACTCTGTGTTTTTACACTTTGAAGAGGTGTATTTTTCTTTCTTGTTCATATCTGAAGAAGATTAGGATTTAATATTTTGACCTTCAGAGATTTTTCATAACTTTAATTTCTTCGAGGGCTGTGACTATCCTCCTTATGCAAGGAACCTTGGCAACCCAACCAGCTTATACATCTCCCTAAAAAAAAAAGTCATGTTACCAAATTTGATTATAGAATAAAATATACTTACTTGACAAGTGAAGAGTCTTCAGCTTGATTTCTTTAATGGTGGTTGAGAAAATATGTATCAGTGCTCTCCTTTTGGATGATCTTCTTTAGGGATAAAGAAGTGGTTCTTGCTTCAATGAGAGGAAACTTGTCTTATATTCTTTAAATATAATGACAGTACCTTTAGTTGTAATAGCACTGAGAGTGAATGGATTTTTACCGAATTGTGGTCTTCATCATATCACCGAATCATATCTTGATGTA
The DNA here is from genome assembly GCA_034641835.2 of Pinus albicaulis. Classification (NCBI taxonomy): domain Eukaryota; kingdom Viridiplantae; phylum Streptophyta; class Pinopsida; order Pinales; family Pinaceae; genus Pinus; species Pinus albicaulis. The sequence goes on along the minus strand of CM076579.1, from coordinate 306,418,764 downwards.
TCATTTGTTAAAATTGTGTGTGCACTTAAAAAAAATAGAGATACCATCGAGACATAGAGACTTTTGTTTCAAAGCTTCAGTTACTGCAATTTCACTAAATATGAAATGATGTTTGAGTTGTATGTAAGTGATCCGAGTATGTATCCCCAAGAATGCAATTTCTGAACTGTGTTCTTAGGACTGTATTTGATCTCTAAAATTTTTAGGGAATTCGATCTATATTAACCCATCCAAACTATACCAAGAAAACTTCACTGTGTTATAGTGATGAAACAGTGAGGATATTTCACTGTGATGTCAAAATTTTGCCCAGGTTCTAAGCTTCAATTGGCACTGAGATCTACAGTAGAGAATGGCACCATACATTCTCTTTGAAGATATCTGAATTGTAGTCGAACTCAGTGATCAGAAAATTTTATGCTTGTTGCTTTGACACCCTTTAACTTGCTTAAATGCCATTCTTGATAACTGATCGTTGAGTGTGTATTTGACTAGATGCCCTTCTTTAGCACCATAGCTCCGAAACCATGTTGAGAATTTGAAGGGGTTATAAATTGTCTTCTTGATAATTACTTGTGAGCTTTCTTATGTCTTCTTAGTTAATTCTTCATCAAGTCAATTATCAAAGCACTTATAAAAATATAGAGAAATATTTGATTTTACTTATAACTGAATATATTGTGATGAATTTAGAAAGGTAAATCTCTTATTTACCTTCCTTTTTTTCTTTTACCTTTAGATCATAGGCTTTACCTTGACAAATTCTTACAATAGAGACTTTATAACTCAATGATATCTGCAGTTGTATCCTCCTGCACCCATCCAAAAAATGTTCTTTGCTAATCCGCAAAACTGTTCTCTTGTTGTAGCTATCCTTCTTGTTTCTTTCGCAACGTTGTGCCCTTCAATCTGTATTAGCCCCTTTCCTTAGATCCACGCTTTAGATGCTACCAAAAATCTTAGATGGATCTGCAATAATTTCTCCCTGTTCCACACTGTCTAACCTCATTCTTGTCCGGAAAAACTTGTATATATATCACAGCATATGTTGGGGTATTTATAGTTGTTCTAGCTAGATATTAAGCCGACCTTTCAACAATCATGTAGGCCAACCTATGATACTGTTTGTAGGCCGACTTCATAACAAAAAATAGGCTTATCTTCAACGATGAATAAGGGCAGCCTTGAATGCCACTCTTCTACAATGTCTTGGAGGATATTCTTCACACCATTTACATGACTCTTAATTACACATATGTTCCTAATAGACATCAAGAAGAAGTCTATAGACCTGTACTAAGAATCTTGCTCATGAAACCCATGAAACAAATAAACCAAAAATACCTTTTATTACTTTTTACTTCTTCTTTACATAAGTACATAATTACATGGTCATCATGAAGACCAATCTAGTTACACTTTTCAACATTTATCCCTTCATTTTCTATCCAATATCCCCTTAATGTTATCTACCTCTCCGTTATCAACAATCTGGAAAGTACTTGTAATGGAAAAAAATTGATTTACCCTAGGGTTGAAACCGAGAAATTTATTTCAAAAATAAAATATAGTTTATAATAGTTGAAAAATGTCTATTTTTACCCTAGAAAACTGATGATAAATATTCCTAAAGATGCTTATAAAATATCACGATTAATTGTTGGCAGGATTTTTCCTATTATAAATGCCAAAAATGTTTTTTTTTCTACATATTCAAATTATTGCAGCTTTAGCTACAATATGATTGTTTATTCTTTGCTACTCTTGTGGATATTACTATATGTATAATATAGAAATAATTTTCTTAAATATAAATGTGGCATAAATTTTTCTTGACCTTGGCATGCAGGAACATCAAGATGCAGGAAATCCATCCCTAGAAGTTGAATGCAATGGTGTGACCTTCAAAATAGCCAAGGATAGTAGAGTCTCAAAAAATTTGAAAGCTGTTGAGGTGTGATATTTTCCATTATTACAGTTAGTATGAGGTCTGAAAATTCACTAAATTTGTAGATAAGTGAATGTAGCATTGTTCTCAATTTTCGACCTTGAAAGCTGTAGGATTATTGCAATTTTGTGAGTCCAGAGTTTTATTTTAGTGGTAATAACAAACATTTCTAGAAACAGAAGTAGATTAAAGTTATAAATAATCCACAGATGAAGTTCAGTTACATGTTCCAGTGATGGAGACATTGTTTATGTATCTTTGTTTATTGAGCAAGTATTGAAGCATATATTAGCACATAAGTACGATGGAAAAATTTGATCGAATCCTTCTCAACAATGGCAGAGACCTTCACATGCAGCTAGTCCCTTCCCATCATTAGCAGATAAGTATGAGACTTTTGACAAAAAAAGAAGGGGTGAAACTTCAAAATTATCGAAGACTGCCAAGGTAACATACACTTCCGAGTAAATATGTTCAACAATGAATATGCATAAAAATATTTCGGTTGTAATTCTTAGTAAAGGTTTCCCCTGACAGAGGATATTACAAGTAGAGGAAGTTTCTCAACTTGGCATTACAAAGTGATTGCATCCATATAGAATTCAAAGAATTAAAAAATTTTCTTGTCACCGCATTAAAAAGTGTTTACATCCATCTAGAATTTGAAAAATCATAAATCTTTCCTTGTCACTTCTTTCCCTAGTTTCCATGGTGCTTTTTATGTTTATTTCACAAGGAAAGCTTCATGGATGGTAGATCATAATAGGAATATCAATTATGTGTACACTCGGATATGAGATTAAGATTATCATGTTATTGGTTTTGTTCTATCATAATACCTCTCTTGTATGTACTACAAGAGTAATCACCCTATTTAATGGTTTATAATTGGGTATATACTTGATGACCCTTCCCACATGCACCATGTATTAAATCAATGCAGGTATAGCACCGTATAGAGGCCTCCATTTGAGGAAAAAAAATAGGACTTATTTAGAGGTAGCAGAATGAAATGATAGTTGTAGGTTTCATTTCCTTCTTTACAATCCTCTTGTGTTGACTCCCTTGGAGGAATTTCAAGCATAGACTTCTCAATGCTCATAGTTAAGAGTATTTAAAATTTAGACCACAAATATCAATTACATCATAGGCTGATAGACTATGTTTCCCTTAAGAGGCATTAAGGAAAATCAGAAAAATACCACCATCTACCTACAATTCTCTCTGCGTTTTTTTCTACTCTTTTGCCTTGCAACATGAATCTAAGGTGCTTTGTGCACCAACTGGTGGATGAGTAAAATCATAGACTAGTTTTTCTATTACTTGAGATGTTTGCATTAGAATGTCATTTTCATAGAGGGATATATGATAGGATTGGTAGAATTGGGTTCATACTCCCCACTGAGGATAAATATCCGTGTCTTGTAGTTTAGTTTATTTTTCAGATTATTGTATAATAACAATGTCCAGTCTTTTGCCTTATGCTTCAAACTTGAGTCTTGACAGATAAATAGGATGGGCCAATGGGATTTCTCCCTTCTCAATATGATGAAAATCTTAAGAAAACAAATAATTTTGTCTCCCGCTTCCATAAGTGATGCAAAAAAAAATTCACACATAAATTCAACCTTAGGATCTGAGCTCTTTCTCACAAATTTTTGGTCTACTTTCTCAAATATAATCCACAGGGTCTTGGCCCCTTAGAGATACCTTTACCTCCATGCAAACATTTGTTTCACTTAATTTTCACAGAAATTACTTCATACTTTTGATCTTATGCCTCAGAGATGAATCACAAAGACTTCAGTATTTTTAGTACAGAGATGGATCACAGATAATTTCGATCCTTTAGGGGATATGCCACAAAATAATATTGTTTCTAATCTTATTCCTTATTCATGGTCTTATTTTCATTTTATTTTCTTATCTTCCACTTAATTTTTGGACGAGTGAAGGCTAAAATGGAGGAAAGTTCAACCTCTATTTATACTCGTTCGAACCTATTGAACTATCATGTCTTTTTGAGGAGGAAAAATATATCTTTAGTGGAGGAGCCAACCTTTCTATGTTGGAGCTAACCTATACAGTTCTAAAATAGGCTTCAAATTTGGTTCTTTGATCTGGCTTATTCCATCCTTAACAAATTGTAAGAGAAAGTAAACCATTAGGTCGAAAAATGTACCCAATGAATTCATTTTCCATCACATTCCACATTTTTTATTTGTTGACATATGTGAGCTCCAAGAAATGTGTTGGCATTTATAAAAAATACTTTGATAAAGTATGGTTTTAGTGCATCCAAAATATACTCTTATGTTTCAACAACGTCTCTTTAAGTATTTGTAAAAATTTTCATTCAAAACAAGTTACAAATTTCCTTAATTTTTCTTAATAATCCTTTTGTTTGGCATGTCAGGAGAGTTATGGTTCCATGCATAATGTTGGGTCCAGGTGGAAACCTCACTGCAGGTAAGCTTTACTTCAACAAATTCTTCTATAGGTGGTATAGATTGCCTCCAAGATACTTCAAATAATCTTCAATGGATTTATTTAGAAGTATTCAATGATATGTTTGACATATCTTCCAATGTAACCCTGGTTCTAGTAGAAGAAAGGAGGAGACAAAATAACATTGGAAGAATATCTGATCCAAGAATATATTTTGATATTTCAAGTAGCAATGAATATTGTCAGAAATCCTCAAGGCATAATAACTTCAGAAGTGCATCAAGATAATCCTCATCTTCCAGGTATCAAACTATATTTTCTGATCTTTGTTACTCTTGTACAAATTTTGCGTACGTCATGGAAAAATATTGTAGATCATATGACATAGAAATATGTAAGGGTCCCTATCAGTTCCCTAGAAGTAAAGTTGCAGAAATATACTCCAATGTGTTCATAAAAAAAAATCATGCTCCCTTATTCAAGTCTAGAACTGAAATATGCTTTAAATGCCATAATGTTGGGCACATAGCTCGAGATTCCAGCTTCAATTGGGTTCATAGAAAATCCAAAAAGTTTTCAACTAGGCATGGAGAAATAATCACAAAATTTTGGAGAAGGAAGCATGTTGAACGAGAAAAGGAACATTTTGAGTGTGCCTTGAATGTTCAAGGCATTAGTCCTTGCTTCGGATTAAATATGGGCATCATTGGTAGAAACCATATTCCTTTAAGTTTTTGATGTTGAAGTTCTACCAATTAGAGAGAGGGAGATCATTGACAGGGGCAACACAGGTCAAGGAATATTTGGTTAAATATTGTCTCACTGGAGTGTGAAAAAAGTTCAGAAGAAAGAAAAACTCTTGTGAGGATCACTGAAGCCTAAATTCAACTACAAGAAAGAATATGATTGGAATCTCAAAGAGATTCATTAGATTATCTCCAACCTCATCCCTACTTTTATGAATCTCAATGGAACTTGCGTCATCAAATGTGATAATTGGAGGATTTGGGCACATAAGAAAATTTGATGAGGCTTTGAGGCTCCTTCACTAATTGCAAGTTACAGGTGTGTAACTGGATCTAGACACTCTTTCCATATTTTTTCTAGCATCTGCTAATTTGGTATCCCTAGCGTAGGGAAAAGAGATCCATAAAGATGTAGTTAATAAGAATATTTAGTTGCATTTTTTTGTGGGAAGTGGATTGGTAGATATTTATGCCAAATGTGGAGAAAGTGAGAATACACATAGGGTCTTTGATGAAATGTGTAATCCAGATGTGGTCTCCTGGAATGTGATGAGCATAGATTCATGGGTGTGGCAAGAAGGCCATCAAACTCTTCAAACAAATAAAACTCTCCCACACAAAAATAGACAAGATCACCTTCATTGTTTTTCGTTCTTCTTGTTGTAATGCAGGCCTAGTGGATGACGGGAGGTGTTAATTTGATTAAATCAATAAATATTATGGTATTAAACATGTAGTGGAGCACTATTGCTCCATTATTGATCTTCTTGGCCATTTTGTGTGCTTGAACGAGGAAAAATATTTTATTGATAAAATTCCTATAAAATATGATATTGTTATGTGAGGATCCTTGTTGGGTTCCTATAGAATGCATGAAAAAAGAGAAGACTGCACCTGTTTTTTTTTTCCATATACATTCTTTTCATTGGTATTTTTACGATTGCTATCCAATTACAACCTTTGGACTTGTGACAATGTTTGTCAGACGTCAGACTTCCGACAACATTTCCAAGACGTCAGTAGAGCGACGACAAATCACAAACCTCGGAATAACAACGCCTGTTGGTCGAATTCTGAAAATCAGAATAGCGACGACTGTTGGACGAATTTGGAACCATCAGAGTTGCGAAAATTTCTGAAATATGTCGGTAGAGCAACTAAAAGTCACAAACGTCGGACTTATGACATTATTTTCAAAACTTGAGAAACGTCGGACTAGCAATGGTTATGGCACGTCGGACTACCGACGGTTATGGAACGTCGGAATAGCGACAATGATGGAATGTCGGAATAGCAACGGTTATGGAACATCGGAATAGCGACGATTATGGAACATTGGAATAGAGACGGTTATGAAACGTTGGAATAGCGACGGTTATGGAACATCAGACTAGTGACGATCTGGATAGCGTCGGAAGAGTGACGACCTTCTGGAAAATTCAGAAAAGGTGTCGTTGTTCTGACACTTAGCTGAAGTGTCAGAATTACGACTCTAAGGCAAACCACTTTTTTCCCCGCCTCAAACTGTCGCTCTTGGGATGCCTATGTGTCGCAAGAGAGACATTTTGGCCGTCAGAAATTGGGCCAAATGTATTAGTGTTTCTAGACTAGTGAGTTGTTGTTGGCACGAGAATGATCACACCCTTATGTCTATAACTCCATGCTGGTATTCAGAGAGTAAGGCTTATCAAACTGAAGGAGAAACGATTATTCAGGAACCCGGGAGAAATATGTATGACATCAAGGCATCAGGTTTTAAGATTTCTCGTTTTATTCGAGATAATACATATGGATCTCTTTTACTCATGGATTTGTTCTTATGCTTATTGAAATAACATCAATACTTAGAATCCTTGATCACTAAGTTGGGTTAGATTTTCTTGATTATTATATGTTGCAAATGCTTTGATTCTTTTGTCTTGTCTTTGATTGTAGGTTCTACTTATTGGAGAAGCCACTTTGGAGTGACGGGACAAAAGACTACATCGAACGCTTGGATAGGGGCATGTATTCTCTAGTTTCTTATAATAATTCTAAAATATGATTAATCGAGAGAAAAAGGTTTCCAAATGGATGTTTTTTTCTAGCTACTCGTTGAGTACTAGGGAGATCGCTCTTGTCCGCAAGAGGGATTAATCTGCATAACAAAATGGCGACCATACTGGGGATCTAGAGCTTAGTTTTCTTTATTTATTTTTAGTTTTACTTTTAGAGTTTTCTGATTTTGACTTCTCTGAGTCGGGTTGGGTAGATAACCTTTAAGAATCCCTAAAAAAGAAAGCTGATTATTTATTTTTTCCAATATTTTTCCTTCACTCTGGAGTTTTCAACAGAAAATAGTGCGGAAACCTCCACAGTTTTTAGTTTAATACAGTGCGCATGCACTTTGTAGTCCACTATAAACTGTGCACCCTTGGAAATTTTTTGAAAAAAGTAAATATATATTTTTTAGAGCCAGATAACTTGATTCTTTATGTTTACCCTGATCTATCCCAATTGTTAAACCTTGTGTGAGAATTTATTTTCAGCAACTTTTTCCTTTGTGTGATTTATCATCCTATTTTCATTTTATAAGTCATAGTTTGCCTTGCCCTATTGCTGCTCCATACAAAAGATATTTTCATTTACCTCAGCTTACTGGTATGGTGATATTGTATTTTTGAGCCTTCAAGATCATTGCAAACCTTAATTTTATGAAAATTGATTCCTTTTTCATTTGAAAATCCGGAAGAGCTTCTAGCTTACTGAAGCCTGATATAGCACTAACACCTTTTTGGATGTTTTAATTTTTGCTGAGATAAGTAATAATTTTTCTTAGTTCGATTATAAAATAGGAAAAATCATCCTCAAACATTCTAGATAGACTTCAGAATTAGATTTTTCTTTTATTTTGAAATTTATGCTTTTAGAGTTTTTTTTAGAAATTGTTTTTCTTTGGAAATGGTTTGGTTATTTAATTGTAGTTTTTGATTTTTCAGTTCAAGGAATTTTATTTCAAAAGAGTAATTAATAATTCTTGCAAATTTACTTCTTAATGAAATCATCTTCTTTTCCAAAAAAGTTTTGTTTATGAATGAAAGAATTGGTGTTTTGAAAATTGTTAAATCTCTCAATATTTCCTTTAAATAACATTCATTTAAAAGAAAAAGTTTCACGTCTCATTTAGATGCATTTAGAGTATTTTTGAGTTGGGTCACAAACATCATTAAAGTTTCAACTCCGTACCTTTTGTATTAAGAAACAAGTAAATTAGTACAACACGTTAATAAAATCAATCTAGATATTTTACATTTTCTAGGGCTCATTCCACGAACATAGCTTAGGCTAGTGTTTTGGAATAGGTTGTAATGAAAATTCTAAAAAAATTTAAGCAAACAAGTAGAATATTGCAGTAGGAAAATACAATTGTAGCATTTTTGCTCTAGGAAGCTCTTATTAAAAGAGTCAAGAACAAGATCATGTTGGAACCAGTGAGGTAATTTTACCTATCTCATTGGGAAAGATAGAATATGTGCACATAGTACAACGGTAAACCTCGGATTGACCATTGTTGAGGAGCCTGGGGTCACTTATTTGCAAACCTAAGATTTATCATATCGATGAGACTTCAAGGGGATTGAGCTTGATACTTTTCTCTTGCGTGTATATCGGATTGTAGACTCTTCACCTAGGTATATTTTTTTCCATTGGTGACCTTCGTGACCATAATATTTAGCATTTTTCCAAGGTGACGGTGGAGGGAAGGTCCCACTGTACCTGGAACAGATGCCATCTAGACTCACTTAGGCTTTCCGGAGGGTACTCTTCACTTTGATATGGCATAAGTGGAGGGACTTGCACCGTACTGTTTCATTAAGCATGTTGTTCGGGTAAATATTCCAACCGCCAAGTTTTCTACATTAGAATTCTACGATGTTGGATTTCATCACCAACTAGTGTTTTTAGTGTGCAAACATACTGTTTGTGTGTGGATTGTCTCTTATATTTTGTAGGCGTGTGTTCAATTTTATTGTTTCCTTAGCAAATTTAGGTCTCTGTTGTTGACATTATTTCTTTATTTTGTGTGTTAAACATTAACCATGGCTGAATGACCGAGACACTCCTGTAGAATGCAGGGGACTTGAGTACATGCCAAGTCAATTAGAAAAGCTTAAATCTGAAAGAGGTCAACCATCAGGAATCAGATCAACTGAACAAGAGGAAACATCTATAATAATACATCATGGTTACGAAGTAGATCAACCTTAGACATTAGATAGTTATCAAGAACAACTGGAAATTTCTAAACTAGTTGAAGTTGCATCTACAACTAGTGAATTATCAGCTACTGAACCCAAAATTTATGAACCTAAAACTAAATTTTCTTCATCATAACCTACTTCGGATTTCATAACCCGAACCCCTGGTCATCCTCGTTCACCTTGAGTGAAGCTTTGCATTACCTAAAACCTTCCTCTTGGCCTAATTAGTATTGAAGATATTTCTGACACAGAAGGAGAGGTTGTACTCCCTCACATCAAGAATATTTAGATCTAAGGCATAATGAATCAATTTATTATTCTATCCCTTTTAAATCCGATCCTTGGTATTCTTTTTGAGCCTTTTAAATCCGATCCTTGGTATTATTTTTGAGCCTTTAAGATCATTACAAACCTTACTTTGATGAAAATTGATTCCTTTTTCATTTGAAAATTTGGAAGAGCTTCTAGCTTAGTGAAGCCTGATATAACACCAACATCTTTTTGGATTTTTTAATTTCTACTGAGATAAGTAGAAGTTTTTCTTAGTTCGATTACAAACTAGGAAAAATCATCCTCAAACATTCTAGATAGACTTCAGAATTAGATTTTTCTTTGATTTTGAAATTTATGTTTTTAGAGTTTTTTTTTAAAATTGATTTTCTTTGGAAATGGTTTGGTTATTTAACTGTAGTTTTTGATTTGTTTGTTCAGGGAATTTCATTTCAAAAGAGTAATTAATCATTCTTGCAAATTGAGTTCTTATTAAAATCATCTTCTTTTCAAAAAAAGTTTTGTTTATGAATGAAAGATTTGGTGTTTTGAAAATTGTTAAATCTCTCAGTCTTTCCCTTAAATAAGATTCATTGAAAATAAAAAGTTACACGTCTCATTTAGATGCATTTAGAGTATTTTTGAGTTGGGTCACAAACATCATTAAAGTTTCAACTCCGTATCTTTCGTCTTAAGAAACAGCCAAATTAATAGAATGCATTAATAAAATCAATCTAGACATTTTACATTTTCTAGGGCTCATTCCACCAACATAGCTTAGGCTAGTGTTTTGTAATAGGTTGTAATGAAAATTCCACAAAAAATTAAACAAAAAAGTAGAATCTTGCGGTAGGAAAATCCAATTGTAGCATTTGTGCTCTGGGAAGCTCTTCTTAAAAGAGTCAAGCATGAGATCATGTTGGAACCAGTGAGGTAATCGTACCTATCTCATTGGGAAAGATTGAATATGTGCACATAATACAAACGGAAAACCTCGGATTGACCATTGTCAAGGAGCCTAGGATCACTTATTAGCAAACCTCAGATTTATCATATCAAGGAGCCTTCAAGTGGATTGAGCTTGATACTTTGCCCTTGCATGTATATTAGATTGTAGACTCTTCCCCCAGGTACATTTGCTTCCATTGGTTACCTTAGTGACCATAATATTCAGGATTTTACCAAGGTGACAGTGGAGGGAAGGTACCACTATACCTGGAACAGACGTCGTCTAGACTCACTTGGACTTTCTGGAGGGACTTGGACTGTACTGTTTCATTAAGTAGGTTGTTGGGGTAACTATTCCAACCGCCAGGTTTTCCACATTAGAATTCTACGATGTTGGATTTCATCACCAACTATTGTTTTTTGTGTGAAAACATATTGTTTGTGTGTGGATTGTCTCTTATATTTTGTAGGCGTGTGTTCAATTTGATCGTTTCCTTAGCAACTTTAGGTCTCTTTTGTTGACATTTTTTTTTATTCCATGTGTTAAACACTAACCATGGCTGAATTACCAAGACACTCCCGTAGAATGTAGGGGAAAACCCCTGAGTACACACCAAGTCAATTAGAAAAGCTTAAATCTGAAAGAGATCAACCATCAGGAATCAGATCAACTGAACAAGGGGAAACATCTGTAATAATACATCCTGATTACAAAGTAGATCAACCTCAGACAATAGACAGTTATCAAGAACAATCGGATATTTCTAAACTAGTTGAAGTTGCATCTACAACTAGTGAATTATCAGCTACTGAACCCAAAATTTCTAAACCTGAAACTGAACTTTCTTTATCTGAGCCTACTTTGGAGTTCATAACCCTAACCCCTAGTCGTCCTCATTCACCTCGAGTGAAGCTTTGCATTACCGAAAACCTTCCTCCTGGCCTAATTAGTATTGAAGAGATTTCTGACAAAAAAAAAGAAGTTGTACTCCCTTCACGTCAAGAATATTTAGATCTAAGGCATAGTGAATAGATTTATTATTCTAGCCCTTTTAAATCCGATCCTTGGTATTCTCAGTTAATCGACATTCTACATAATTCTCGTCTTAATTATTCGCCACCCGCTATTCCTTTTTACTCCATACCCAGGGGTAGTTATAGACCTTCATTAAACATGTCTAGTGAGTCATCCATGTTTTCTTCATCGCCAGAAACCTTTTTGTATGGTGGTCTAGTAGTTCCTTCAGGATACCATTCACATTCTGGTACTTTCTCAAGAGCATCTCCTTCTCATGAAAAAATTATACAATCACCTGGTCCCAATGAATCTCATATCAAAACATTGACAATGGAACAAGTCTACATGATGTCTGGAAATATTCCTATCCCTAACCCTCAAGGTAGAAATTTACCACCTGGGGGGCATCCTCAAGGTAGAAATTTAACACTGGGGGGGGCAACCTCAAGGATAGTATATACCTCAAGGGAAGTATATGCCGCAAGGAAAATATCAACCACAAGGGAAATACTCTATTCCAGGGCCAGCACCTCTTCAAGGGTAGTACCCTATGCTAGGGAAACAACCTTTTTAAGGACAACAAGCTCCTTTGGGGCCGTAGTTTTATCAAGAATGATAATTGTTTCAAGGAGTTAAATATTTTAGTGGAAATTATTCAAAAAATTATGAAACTTACATTGAAAATTATCAAACTGGTTATGGCCAACCTTATGCATCATAACCTTTAATGGGGGCTCCTTATCCTGGAGTTAACATAGTGTGGAATCCGTCATTGAATCAACATAATTTACAACCTACTGTGTAAGTACCTTATAATCAGCCTGGTCAGCTAAGTGTTTATCCCGATTTTTAACAACCTATCCAACCTATGCTTCAAGTTATACCTCAGGTATCTGCACCTAGTAGTATTCAACAACTTGGTCCAAGTACACCTAGAACTCTTGTCTAAACTACTCCATCAACGTCTATTAAAAAACCTAGTACACCTATCCCCGGAGATTCTGCATCCCCTATTTCTACAGCCCCTCAGGTAACGATGACAACTGTACTACAACCAATCCCTCAAGTCACTGTTCACCAACCTGGACCTACAGTTCAGACTATTATACAAACATCTGTAGGGAAACCTGGTACAAGTACAATTGTAACAAGCCAACCTTATACAGGTCAGTTTTTTTATCAACCGTATCAAGGGTAGTATCAATATGGACCTGTAGGACAAAATCCAATATACCAACATCAACCATACCATGGTTACACATATCATATACCAGCTCAACCTCAGTTTGGTATGGCTAACCCTGGTTATCCTGGAGGCATTCCAATCCCAACTACACAGGCTATTCCAGGCTATTCTGGACATCTTCCTCCTGGTATTGCTATCATTCCTAATGGTTATTAGTTTTCTCAACACTATCCTAATCATACGTTTCATATTTTTGTGGTGTGAGTTAAGAGTCGCTGAGTTCAGAATATCCACAATGCGCATTTTTGTGTCTACATTTCGGGTCTAGAACAAGACCCATCATCGGGACAAATCTTGTTGAAAAGAGAGTAGGAAAGATACCATAAATATACAAAATATTGCATGATGAAGGCCGACCAACCATAAAATAAAGGTTGGTGTAAGATCTAGATCACGACACTGCTTTAGGAAAAATAGATCTACCTCCCTTTTTTGAATTTTAACCCTTGTTTATTCCAGATTACGAATCTCAGTCCAAGTTTCCCTTTTGTACAGGCTACCAATTATAGATTTCAGATTTCTGTGGTGTGATTTTAGATTCGCTGAGTTTAGAATCTCCACAGTGAGCATTTTTACATCTATGTTTCGGGTCTAGAACAAGACCCATCATCAGGACAAATCTTGTTGAAAAGAGAGGAGGATAGATATCATAAATATAAAAAAGAGTGTAGGATGAAGGCCGACCAACCATAAAATAAAGATTGGTGTAATATTTAGATCATGGCACTGCTTTAGGAAAAAAATATCCTCCTCCCTTTTCTGAATTTTAACCCTTGTTTTTTCGAGATTATGAATCTCATTCTAGGTTTCCCTTCCATACAGGGTAGCAATTATAGATTTCAGATTTCTGTGGTGTGAGTTTAGAGTCACTGAGTTCAGAATCTCCATAGTGAGCATTTTTGCATCTATTTTTTGGGTCTAGAACAAGACCCATCGTCAGGACAAATCCTGTCGAAAAGAGAGGAGGATAGATATCATAAATATAAAAAAGAGTGCATGATGAAGGCCGACCAACCATAAAATAAAGGTTGTGTAAGATCTAGATCATGACACTACTTTAGGAAAAATAGATCCGTGTCCCTTTTCTGAATTTTAACCCTTGTTTTTTCAAGATTATGAATCTCAGTCTAGGTTTCCCTTTCGTACAGGGTACCAGTTATAGATTTCAGATTTCTATGGTGTGAGTTTAGAGTCACTGAGTTCAGAATATCCATAGTGAGAATTTTTGCGTCTACGTTTCGGGTCTAGAACAAGACCCATCATGAGGAAAAATCCTGTTGAAAAGAGAGGAGGATAGATAACATAAATATACAAAAGAGTGCATGACGAAGGCCATCCAACCATAAAATAAAGGTTGGTGTAAGATCTAGATCACGGCAGTGCTTTGGAAAAAATAGATCCGCCTCCCTTTTCTGAATTTTAACCCTTTTTTCGAGATTATGAATCTCATTCCATGTTTCCCTTCCATACAGGGTACCAATAATAGATTTTAGATTTATGTGGTGTGAGTTTAGAGCCGCTGAGTTCAAAATCTCCACAGTGAGCATTTTTGCGTCTACGTTTTGGGTCTAGAACAAGAACCATCATCAGGACAAATATTGTTGAAAAGAGAGGAGGATAGATATCATAAATATACAAAAGAGTGCATGATGAAGGCTGACCAACCATAAAATAAAGGTTGGTGTAAGATCTAGATCACGACACTGCTTTAGGAAAAATAGATTTGCCTCCCTTTTCTGTATCTTAACCCTAGTTTTTTTGAGATTACGAATATCATTCCAGGTTTCCCTTCTGTATAGTGTAGCAATTATACATTTCATATTTTTGTGGTGTGAGTTTAGAGTCGTTGAGTTCGGAATCTCCATATTAAGAATTTTTTTGTCTGCGTTTCGGGTCTAGAACAAGACCGATCATCAGGACAAATCTTGTTGAAAAGAGAGGAGGATAGATATCATAAACATCCAAAAGAGTGCATGATGAAAGTCGACCAACCATAAAATAAAGGTTGGTGTAAGATCTAGATCACGACACTGCTTTGGGAAAAATAAATCCGCCTCCCTTTTCTGAATTTTAACCCCTTTTTTTCGAGATTACGAATCTCAGTCCAGGTTTCCCTTCCATATAGGGTACCAATTATAGATTTCAGATTTCTGTGGTGTGATTTTAGAGTCGTTGAGTTCGGAATCTCCATAGTGAGCATTTTTGCGTGTACATTTCGGGTCTAGAACAAGACCCATCATCAGGACAAATCCTGTTGAAAATGGAGGAGGATAGATATCATAAATATACAAAAGAGTGCATGATGAAGGCCGACCAACCATAAAATAAAGGTTGGTGTAAGGTTTAGATCACGACACTGCTTTAGGAAAAATAGATCCACCTCCCTTTTCTGAATTTTAACCCTTGTTTTTTCGAGATTACGAATCTCAATCCAGGTTTCCCTTCCGTACAGGGTACCAATTACAGATTTCAGATTTCTGTGGTGTGAGTTTAGAGTCGCTGATTTCAGAATCTCCACAGTGAGAATTTTAGCGTCTACGTTTCGGGTCTAGAACGAGACCCATCATCAGGAAAAATCCTGTTGAAAAGAGAGGAGGATAGATATAATAAATATACAAAAGAGTGCATGATTAATGCCGACCAACCATAAAATAAAGGTTGGTGCTTGATCTAGATCATGGCACTGCATTAGGAAAAATAGATCTGCCTCCCTTTTCCGAATTTTAACCCTTGTTTTTTTGACATTACGAAGCTCGGTCCAGGTTTCCCTTCTGTAGAGGGTACCAATTTTATATTTGAGATTTCTGTGGTGTGAGTTTAGATTCGCTGAGTTTGGAATATCCACAGTGAGCATTTTTTTCATCTACGTTTCGGGTCTAGAACAAGACCCATCATCAGGATAAATCCTGTAGAAAAGAGAGGAGGATAGATATCATCAGTATACAAAAGAGTGCATGATGAAGGCCTACCAACCATAAAATAAAGGTTAGTGTAAGATCTAGATCACGACATTGCTTTAGGAAAAATAGATCTGCCTCCCTTTTCCGAATTTTAAACCTTGTTTTTTCGAGATTACAAATCTTAGTCTAGGTTTTCCTTCCATACATGGTACCAATTATAGATTTCAAATTTCTGTGGTGTGAGTTTAGAGTCGCTGAGTTGGGAATCTCTACAGTGATCATTTTTTCGTCTATGTTTCAGGTCTAGAACAAGACCCATCATCAGGAAAAATCATGTTGAAAAGAGAGGTCGATAGATATCATAAATATACCAAAGAGTGCATGATGAAGGCCGACCAACCATAAAAAAAAAGGTTGGTGTAAGATCTAGATCACGACACTGCTTTAGGAAAAATAGATCCGCCTCCCTTTTCCGAATTTTAACCCTTGTTTTTTTGAGATTACGAATCTTAGTCCAAGTTTCTCTTCCGTACAGGGTACCAATTATAGATTTCAGATTTCTATGGTGTGAGATTAGAGTCGCTAAGTTCGGAATCTCCATAGTGAGAATTTTTGTGTCTACGTTACAGGTCTAGAACAAGACCCATCATCAGGACAAATATTTTTGAAAAGAGAGGAGGATATATATCATAAATATAAAAAAGAGTGCATGATGAAGGCCAACCAACCATAAAATAAAGGTTGGTGTAAGATCTAGATCACGACATTTCTTTAGGAAAAATAGATCTGCCTCCCTTTTACGAATTTTAACCCTTTCTTTTTCGAGATTATGAATCTCAGTCCAAGTTTCCCTTCCGTACAGGGTACCAATTATAGATTTTAGATTTCTGTGGTGTGAGTTTAGAGTAGCTGAGTTCAGAATCTCCATAGTGAGCATTTTTCCACCTACTTTTCGGGTCTAGAACAAGACCCATCATCAAGACAAATCCTGTTGAAAAGGGAGGAGGATAGACATCATAAATATAAAAAAGAGTGCATGAAGAAGGCCGAACAACCATAAAATAAAGGTTGGTGTAAGATCTAGATCACGACATTGCTTTAGGAAAAATAGAACCCCCCTCCTTTTCTGAATTTTAACCCTTGTTTATTCGAGATTATGAATCTCAGTCCAGGTTACCCTTTCGTACAGGGTACCAATTATATATTTCAAATTTCTGTGGTGTGAGTTTAGATTCATTGAGTTCAAAATCTCCACAGTGAGTATTTTTGCGTCTACGTTTCAGGTCTAGAAAAAGACCCATCATCAGGACAAATCCTGTTGAAAAGAGAGGAGGATATATATCATAAATATACAAAAGAGTGCATGATGAAGGACAACCAACCATAAAATAAAGGTTGGTGTAAGATCTATATCATGACACTGCTTTAGGAAAAATAGATCCACCTCCCTTTTCCAAATTTTAACCCTTGTTTTTTCAAGATTACGAATCTCAGTCCAGGTTTCCCTTCCGTACAGGGTACTAATTATAGATTTTAGGGTGAAAATGTGAAGTTGGGAAACACTTTTTGCCCTTTTTTGACGTTGAAAATTGTAATTTTCTATGTTTTTCAACTTCAACTCCACTAAACTCATATTTTTATTGCAAATTATGCTTTGACATAAAAACAAGAATTGTAGAGAATTGTCTTACCTCCATACCCATATTTAAAAAAAAAAAAAAAATTGACATATAGAGGGGTAAATTTCTTGTTTACTAACTGCATATATTTGAAATTTTCAGGCAAACATAAATAGTCACTTTATAATCCTTTACTTTGTTTAGGGAAGGTTATTCATTTTTTGGAAAAAAACCATAGCATCATAATCTGCATATATTGCACTAGTGCACAGACTATTTTTCGGTAATTTTCGGATTAAATCACTATTTTTTATTATTTTTTGAAATGGACGAAGAAAAAAAACAGTGATGTTTCAGTACATTTTATAATCCTTTGATTTTCTTTTCAATGTGACCGTCAATAAGAAAAATGAGAGTATCCTTTTGAAGTAGACAGGGAGAGGAAGTGCAGCATGATTTTTTTGAATTTTTTGGTGTCCTCATTAGAAAGTTATTGAATTTTCATTCAGTGCAATTTTTCGAAAAATGAAATTCCATAGTGACACAGTTTAGTAAAAAATTAATAAAAAAATGAATTTTTTAATGAAACTCCACAAATCTCATATCATCAGAAACTAGATTCAGAGATGAATCTAATGATACTTGGTCCGACATATAAAATTTTGTTTTTGTAGGTGTTCTGCCCCTCCAAAGTTGCAGGTTCCTGAAAAATGCAGAATTTTCTGTGTTTTTCGTTGACCAAAAACTCTCGGCCGAGATAATGTCTTGGACGAGAAATTTATAAAACTCTCGACCGAGAGTTTAACCCACCTAAAGTTACATTTAAACGCATGGCCAAACTCTCGGCCGAAAGTTTAAAAAACTCTCGGACGAGAGTTTGCGCCTGAGAGTTTACCGAATGAAACTCTCATATGAGAGTTTTTAAAAACTCTCATCCTAGAGTTTTTTCAACTCGAGTTTTATTCCTATAATAAAACACAACAATTATTAAGTTTTTAGAATTGGTACTTTATATAATTTAAATAGTACTTTATTAAAATTAAAAAATGATAAAAAAAATAAAATTATAATTTTATTTTAAAATATTTTATTATTATTAATGATAAAAAATACATGAATATTTAATTAAATAAAATTTGTTACAATATTTTGTAATATCAATGTTATATAAAAAAATAAAAATATTTTATATAAAACTAATTGATATATTAATATAAATAAAATAAAATTCTAAAACATAAATCAAAATAAAAACAACTATATATAATTTATATAATACTTTTTTTGAAATTAATGAATAAATTTAAATTTAAAAACAATTGACTAAATGCAATGAGGTGATAAAGGAGACAATGCATAGCACCTTAATATCGTTATAAATTCTTGGAAATCTCGAGAAATTTTTGAAGTGAGATGAGCTTCTTGGAATGGGTCACTTTATCTTCCACTTCAGTTTTACACAATTAACTTGAAAGGAAGTCTATTTTCCTAGGTATGGATGTAAGGGAATGAACAATATTATTTGAACATTGAGTGAGATGCCCTTCTTGGAATGGGTCCTCCTATATTCCACTTTAGTTTCACAAGATTAAATTGAAATGAAGTTTATTTTCCTAGGTATGGATGTTTCGTTAATACTTCTTTATTTCTTTTGAATTTAGTTTCTTTAAAAACGAAAAATAATAAAAATTCTGTGTTTTTTTCGCGTTGCTGTTCCTTTCTAACGGAACAACACTTCCGCCGTTCCTTTCGAATGGAACAGCAGTTTCGCGCAGTGTTTTTGCTGTTCCTTTCAAATGGAACAGCATGTCTACAGAGCATTTCCTTGCTGTTCCTTTCGAATGGAAC
The DNA here is from genome assembly GCA_034641835.2 of Pinus albicaulis. Classification (NCBI taxonomy): domain Eukaryota; kingdom Viridiplantae; phylum Streptophyta; class Pinopsida; order Pinales; family Pinaceae; genus Pinus; species Pinus albicaulis. The sequence continues at coordinate 306,399,532 of CM076579.1, read as the reverse complement.
AACAGTTTCGCGTAGTGTTTTTGCTGTTCCTTTCAAATGGAACAGCATGTCTGCAGAGCATTTCCTTGCTGTTCCTTTTAAAAGGAACAGCAGTTTCGCAGATTATCTTTGTTGTTCCTTTTAAAGGAACATCACTTTTTGAACGATTGTTTTAAGTTTGTATTTTGAATTTGTGAGCATTTTTTTTTATGGACACCTGTGGGCAGCAGAGCTCTGTTAATAGTATTGAAGTCATACTTATACAAATCAATAGTTATTTAACCCTCTTTCCTATAATTTTTATTGAATATCAAACGAAATGCATAAAATTCCTTAAGTTCTATCCCCGAACCATCACACATGAAAAATATTATTAATCGGTCATATTACTTTAATGTGGTAAATAGCGGAATTACATTAATCTTTTGTTGTTCCTTCACCTCATACTTGAATTATTACAATGCGATTCCCTCATTATTAACGATTTATCTTACGCATCGATTTCAGTAATTACTTAATTTGATTGACTTTATCATGATTGCGCCTGTTTTTTCACTGCCGTCCTATTGCTGTTCCACACATGCCACCTTAATCGACGGTCGAGGTCGACCTTTCATTCGTTTGGGGGGCGGAAATATCTGCATGCAGATCAGATACCCAAAATTTCTTCACCTGTATCTCTGCAATAGATTTTTATGAATTAAAACCCTTGCATTTTCAGAAAATAACGAATTTTAACGAACTGTGCACTGTGATGTTCCATTAAGGTTACTGTGTGTTGAGAACAATTAACGAAGAACAGAAATGGGCGGACGTTCAATTCGCAGCGAACCTCAGACGTTGGTTGTCTCTGATGCTGCACGGGCAATATTAGACAAACTAGGATGGATTACATACTTTATGAGAATGCAGCAACCCCATGAAGCAGTGGCTACTGAATTCTTGTTAAATCTGCAGGAAGGTTCCTCCATAGTCAGAGGAAGGCAGATAGCGGTGACCGATGAGATAATTGCAGAAGTATCCGGCATCCCCGCACAAGGAACTGTCTGGACTCAGAAGAAAATCAGAATTCGGGAGGCCGTGCAAATCTTTCAAGATGAAGGACAGAGGCTAATAGTCAAAGGGAGAGGAGTACACCTAGCGTCGCTAGGCGAACCATGGACAGAATTAGCCAGGTTCGTGCAGGATTACATAACATGCGACGGTAGAAAAGACGTGGTAAGACCTCGCCATCTTAAGTTGTTAGCTGTGCTAAAACAAAAATGCACTATCAATTTACCTGCATTCTTAAACTCTTTATTGCATGATATTGCTTGTGGAATTAGAAAAGCACAGCATGCAGACATGGTGGTCAGCCACCATTGCTTGATTCGGCTAATAGTAAGTTACAGCCTCGCCCAGCAGCAAACCAGCTGGGAAGAGCTAATTTTTTCTATTGAAGGAGGGATGGCTTTACCCGCTCTGAGACGGAAAAGGATGGCCGGCTCAATAGCCGGGTCCTGAACTTACAGACAATCCTTCCAAGGGGTTACAGGTTTAGAGGTTAATGGGTTACAGGTTTAGAGGTTTAGGGGGTTAGGGGATTTAGCAGTGAAGGATTTAGGGGTTATGGGTTAGGGTTTTTGGGGTTAAATGGAATCCACACTTAAATGGGTTAGGTTTTTAGGGGTTTAGGGTGTTGAATTGGTTAGGGGTTGGGAATTAGGGTTTAAGGGGTTAGGGGTTAAGGTTTTAGAGGTTTAGGGTTTAGGGGGTTAAATGGGTTACAGGTTTAGAGGTTTAGGGGGTTAGGGGATTTAGCAGTGAAGGATTTTAGGGGTTAGGGGTTAGGGTTTTGGCGGTTAAATTGAATCCACACTTAAATGGGTTAGGTTTTTAGGGGTTTAGGGTGTTGAATTGGTTAGGGGTTCGGAATTAGGGGTTAAGGGTTGAGGGGTAAGGAATTAGGGTTTAAGGGGTCAAGGGTTATGGGTTGGGAATTAGGGTTTAAGGGGTTAGGGGTTTTGGGGTTTAGGGGCTTAAATGGGTTAAGGGTTAACGGGTTAGGGGTAGGGGTTAAGGGTTTAGAGGTTTAGGGTTTAGGGGTTAAATGGGTTAGGAGTTTAGAGGTTTAGTAGGGGTAAATGGTTTGGGGGTTAAGGGTTTAGAGGTTTAGGGTTTAGGGGGTTAAGAGTTTAGGGTTTAGGAATTAGGGTTTAAGGGGTCAAGGGTTATGGGTTGGGAATTATGGTTTAAGGGGATAGGGTTAAGGGTTTAGAATTTTAGGGTTTAGGGGGTTAAATGGGGTATAGGTTTAGAGGTTTAGGGGGTTACAGGATTTAGCAGCGAAGGATTTTAGGGGTTAGGGGTTAGGGTTTTGGGGGCTAAATGGAATCCACACTTAAATGGGTTAGGTTTTTAGGGGTTTAGGGTGTTGAATTGGTTAGGGGTTTTTGGGTTTAGGGGCTTAAATGGGTTACAGGTTTAGAGGTTTAGGGGGTTAGGGGATTTAACAGTGAGGGATTTTAGGGGTTAGGGGTTAGGGTTTTGGAGGTTAAATGGAATCCATACTTAAATGGGTTAGGTTTTTAGGGGTTTAGGGTGTTGAATTGGTTAGGGGTTTTGGGGTTTAGGGGCTTTAATGGGTTAGGCATTAACGGGTTAGGGGTAGGGGTTAAGGGTTTAGAGGTTTAGGGTTTAGGGGTTAAATGGGTTAGGGGTTTAGAGGTTTAGTGGGGGTAAATGGGTTATGGGTTAAGGGTTTAAAGGTTTAGGGTTTAGGGGGTTAAGGGTTTAGGGGTTATGAATTAGGGTTTAAGGTGTCAAGAGTTATGGGTTGGGAATTAAGGTTTAAGGGGTTAGGGGTTAAGGGTTTATAGGTTTAGGTTTTAGGGGGTTATATGGGTTACAGGTTTAGAGGTTTAGGGGGTTAGGGATTTAGCAGTGAAGGATTTTAGGGGTTGGGGGTTAGGGTTTTAGGGGTTAAATGGAGCCACTCTTAAATGGGTTAGGCTTTTAGGGGTTTAGGGTGTTGAAGTGGTTAGGGGTTTTGGGGTTTAGGGGCTTAAATCGGTTAGAGGTATGGGTTAAGGGTTTAGAGGTTTATGGTTTAGGGGTTAAATAGGTTAGGGGTTTAGAGGTTTAGTGGGGGTAAATGGGTTAGGGGTTAAAGGATTAGAGGTTTAGGGTTTAGGGGGTTAAATGGGTTAGCCCGGTTAGGAATTAGGGTTTAAGGGGTCAAGGGTTAAGGGGTTAGAGGTTTAGGTGTTTAAGGGGTTGAATGGATTATGGGTTGGGAATCAGGGTTTAAGGGGTTATAGGTTTTGGGTTTAGGGGTTTAAATGGGTTAGGGTTGGTTTAGAGGTTTAGGGGATTAGGGGATTTAGCAGTTAAGGATTTTAGGGGTTAGAATTTAGTGGTTAATGGAGTTAAATGGGTTAGGGTTTTAGGGGTTTAGGGTGTCTAATTGGTTAGGCATTGGGAATTAGGGTTTTAGGGGTTAGGGGTTAAGGGTTTAGAGATTTAGGGTTTAGGGGGTTAAATGGGTTACAGGTTTAGAGGTTTAGGGGGTTAGGGGATTTAGCAGTGAAGGATTTCAAGGGTTAGGGGTTAGGGTTTTGGGGGTTAAATGGAATCCACAGTTAAATGGGTTAGGTTTTTAGGGGTTTACGGCGTTGAATTGGTTAGGGGTTGGGAATTAGGGTTTAAGGGTTTAGGGGTTAGGAATTAGGGTTTAAAGGGTCAAGGGTTAGGGGTTGGGAATTAAGGTTTAAGGGGTTAGGGTTTTTGGGGTTTCAGGGCTTAAATGGGTTAGGGGTTAAGGAGTTAGGGGTAGGGGTTAAGGGTTTAGAGGTTTAGCATCTAGGGGTTAAATCGGTTAGGGGTTTAGAGGTTTATCGTTTAGGGGTTAAATGGGTTAGGGGTTTAGAGGTTTAGTGGGGGTAAATGGGTTAGGGGTTAAGGGTTTAGAGGTTTAGGGTTTAGGGGGTTAAATGGGTTAGGGGTTAGGAATTAGTGTTTAAGGGGTCAAGGGTTAATGGGTTAGAAGTTTAGGTGTTTAAGGGGTTGAATGCGTTATGGGTTGGGAATTAGGGTTTAAGGGGTTACAGGTTTAGGGTTTAGGGGGTTAAATGGGTTATCGTTGGTTTAGAGGTTTAGGGGGTTAGGGGATTTAGCAGTTAAGAATTTTAGGGGTTAGAAGTTAGGGGTTAATGGGGTTAAATGGGTTAGGTTTTTAGGGGTTTAGGGTGTTGAATTGGTTAGGGGTTGGGAATTAGGGTTTAAGGGGTTAAGGGTTTAGAGGTTTAGGGTTTAGGGGGTTAAATGGGTTATAGGTTTAGAGGTTTAGGGGATTTAGCAGTGAAGGATTTTATGGGTTAGGGGTTAGGGTTTTGGGGGTTAAATGGAATAAACACTTAAATGGGTTAGGTTTTTAGGGGTTTAGGGTGTTGAATTGGTCAGGGGTTGGGAATTAGGGTTTAAGGGGTTAGGGGTCAAGGGTTTAGGGTTTAGGAAATAGGGTTTAAGGGGTCAAGGGTTATGGGTTGGGAATTAGGGTTTAAGGGGTTAGGGGTTTTGAGGTTTAGGGGGTTAAATGGGTTAGGATTGGTTTAGAGGTTTAGGAGGTTAGGGGATTTAGCAGTTAAGGATTTTAGGGGTTAGGACTTAGGGGGTTTGGGGTTTAGGTGCTTAAATGGGTTAGGGGTTAACGTGTTAGGGGTACGGGTTAAGGGTTTAGGGGTTAAGGTTTTAGAGGTTTAGGGTTTAGGGGGTTAAATGGGTTACAGGTTTAGAGGTTTAGGGGGTTAGGGGATTTAGCAGTGAAGGATTTTAGGGTTAGGGGTTAGGGTTTTGGGTGTTAAATTGAATCCACACTTAAATGGGTTAGGTTTTTAGGGGTTTAGGGTGTTGAATTGGTTAGGGGTTGGGAATTAAGGGTTAAGGGTTGAGGGGTAAGGAATTAGGGTTTAAGGGGTTAGGGGTTTTGGGGTTTAGGGGCTTAAATGGGTTAAGGGTTAACGGGTTAGGGGTAGGGGTTAAGGGTTTAGAGGTTTAGGGTTTAGGGGTTAAATGGGTTAGGGGTTTAGAGGTTTAGTAGGGGTAAATGGTTTGGGGGTTAAGGGTTTAGAGGTTTAGGGTTTAGGGGGTTAAGAGTTTAGGGTTTAGGAATTAGGGTTTAAGGGGTCAAGGGTTGTGGGTTGGGAATTATGGTTTAAGGGGATAGGGGTTAAGGGTTTAGAAGTTTAGGGTTTAGGGGGTTAAATGGGGTATAGGTTTAGAGGTTTAGGGGGTTACATGATTTAGCAGCGAAGGATTTTAGGGGTTAGGGGTTGGGGTTTTGGGGGTTAAATGGTATCCACACTTAAATGGGTTAGGTTTTTAGGGGTTTAGGGTGTTGAATTGGTTAGGGGTTTTTGGGTTTAGGGGCTTAAATGGGTTACAGGTTTAGAGGTTTAGGGGGTTAGGGGATTTAGAAGTGAGGGATTTTAGGGGTTAGGGGTTAGGGTTTTGGAGGTTAAATGGAATCCATACTTAAATGGGGTAGGTTTTTAGGGGTTTAGGGTGTTGAATTGGTTAGGGGTTTTGGGGTTTAGGGGCTTAAATGGGTTAGGCATTAACGGGTTAGGGGTAGGGGTTAAGGGTTTAGAGGTTTAGGGTTTAGGGGTTAAATGGGTTAGGGGTTTAGAGGTTTAGTGGGGGTAAATGGGTTATGGGTTAAGGGTTTAGAGGTTTAGGGTTTAGGGGGTTGAGGGTTTAGGGGTTATGAATTAGGGTTTAAGGTGTCGAGAGTTATGGGTTGAAGATTAAGGTTTAAGGGTTAGAGTTAAGGTTTTATAGGTTTAGGTTTTAGGGGGTTATATGGGTTACGGGTTTAGAGGTTTAAGTTGGGGGGATTTAGCAGTGAAGGATTTTAGGGGTTGGGGGTTAGGGTTTTGGGGGTTAAATGGAGTCACTCTTAAATGGGTTAGGTTTTTAGGGGTTTAGGGTGTTGAAGTGGTTAGGGGTTTTGGGGTTTAGGGGCTTAAATGGGTTAGGGGTATGGGTTAAGGGTTTAGAGGTTTAGGGTTTAGGGGGTTAAATGGGTTAGGGGTTTAGAGGTTTAGTGGGGGTAAATGGGTTAGGGGTTAAGGATTAGGGTTTAGGGTTTAGGGGGTTAAATGGAGTTGCTTGGGTTAGGAATTAGGGTTTAAGGGGTCGAGGTTAAGGGGTTAGGGGGTTAGAAGAGGTTTAGGTGTTTAAGGGGTTGAATGGATTATGGGTTTGGAATAGGGTTTAAGGGGTTATAGGTTTTGGGTTTAGAGTTTAAATGGGTTAGGGTTGGTTTAGAGGTTTAGGGGGTTAGGGGTTGTGATTAAGGATTTTAGGGGTTAGAATTTTGTGGTTAATGGGGTTAAATGGGTTAGGTTTTTAGGGGTTTAGGGTGTCTAATTGGTTAGGCATTGAGAATTAGGGTTTTAGGGGTTAGGGGTTAAGGGTTTAGAGATTTAGGGTTTAGGGGGTTAAATGGGTTACAGGTTTAGAGGTTTAGGGGGTTAGGGGATTTAACAGTGAAGGATTTTAAGGGTTAGGGGTTAGGGTTTTGGGGGTTAAATGGAATCCACACTTAAATGGGTTAGGTTTTTAGGGGTTTAGGGCATTGAATTGGTTAGGGTTGGGAATTAGGGTTTAAGGGTTTAGGGATTAGGAATTAGCGTTTAAGGGTTTAGGGGTTAGGAATTAGGGTTTAAGGGGTCAAGGGTTTTTGGGGTTTGAGCCCAAATGGGTTAGGGGTTAAGGAGTTAGGGGTAGGGGTTGAGGGTTTTAGAGGTTTAGCATTTAGGGGTTAAATCGGTTAGGGGTTTAGAGGTTTAGCGTTTAGGGGTTAAATGGGTTAGGGGTTTAGAGGTTTGGTAGGAAATTAAATGGGTTAGGGGTTAAGGGTTTAGGTTCCTAGGGTTTAGAGTTAAATGGGTTAGGGGTTAGGAATTGAAGTGTTTAAGAGTCAGAGGTTAATGGGTTAGGGTTTAGTGTTTAGGGGTTGAATGGGTTATGGGTTGGGGTGGTTGGGAGTTCTGAGGTTTAGGGTTTAGGGGGTTAAATGATGGAGAATACGTTGGTTTAGAGGTTTAGGGGGTTAGGGGATTTAGCAGTTAAGAATTTTAGGGGTTAGAAGTTAGGGGTTAATGGGGTTAAATGGGTTAGGTTTTTAGGGTTTAGGGTGTTGAATTGTTTAGGGGTTGGGAATTAGGGTTTAAGGGGATAAGGGTTAAGGGTTTAGAGGTTTAGGGTTTAGGGGGTTAAATGGGTTATAGGTTTAGAGGTTTAGGGGGTTAGGGGATTTAGCAGTGAAGGATTTTAGGGGTTAGGGGTTAGGGTTTTGGGGGTTAAATGGAATAAACACTTAAATGGGTTAGGTTTTTAGGGGTTTAGGGTGTTGAATTGGTTAGGGTTGGGAATTAGGGTTTAAGGGGTTAGGGGTTAAGGGTTTAGGGTTTAGGAAATAGGGTTTAAGGGGTCAAGGGTTATGGGTTGGGAATTAGGGTTTAAGGGGTTAGGGGTTTTGAGGTTTAGGGGGTTAAATGGGTTAGGATTGGTTTAGAGGTTTAGGAGGTTAGGGGATTTAGCAGTTAAGGATTTTAGGGGTTAGGACTTAGGGGGTTTGGGGTTTAGGTGCTTAAATGGGTTAGGGGTTAACGTGTTAGGGGTACGGGTTAAGGGTTTAGGGGTTAAATGGGTTAGGGATTTATAGGTTTAGTGGGGGTAAATGGGTTAGGGATTTAGAGGTTTAGTGGGGGTAAATGGGTTAGGGGTTAAGGGTTTAGAGGTTTAAGGTTTAGGGGGTTAAGGGTTTAGGGGTTAAGAATTAGGGTTTAAGGGGTCAAGTGTTATGGGTCAAGGGTTAAGGGGTCAAGGGTTAGTTTTCTGCAATAACATAATTCTCCAATCCCATACACTTCTGCTTGGAATGTCACACTTAACATTCATTTCCTTTTCGGATAATATTCTTTATCCCCTTACATCCATACCTAGGAAAATTAACTTCATTTCAATTTAATCTTGTGAAACTAAAGTGGAATATAGGAGGACCCATTCCAAGAAGGGCATCTCACTCAATGTTCAAATAATATTGTTCATTCCCTTACATCCATACCTAGGAAAATAGACTTCCTTTCAAGTTAATCGTGTGAAACTGAAGTGGAAGATAAAGTGACCCATTCCAAGAAGCTCATCTCACTTCAAAAATTGCTCGAGATTTCCAAGAATTTATAACAATATTAAGGTGCTATGCATTGTCTCCTTTATCACCTCATTGCATTTAGTCAATTGTTTTTTAAATTTAAATTTATTCATTAATTTCAAAAAAATATTATATAAATTATATATAGTTGTTTTTATTTTGATTTATGTTTTAGAATTTTATTTTATTTATATTAATATATCAATTATTTTTATATAAAAATATTTTTAGTTTTTTATATAACATTGATATTACAAAATATTGTAACAAATTTTATTTAATTAAATCTTCATGTATTTTTTATCATTAATAATAATAAAATAATTTAAAATAAGATTATAATTTTATTATTTTTTATCATTTTTTAATTTTAATAAAGTACTATTTAAATTATATAAAGTACCAATTCTAAAAACTTAATAATTAATTGTTGTGTTTTATTATAGGAATAAAACTCTCGAATGAGAGTTGAAAAAACTCTAGGATGAGAGTTTTCAAAACTCTCATACGAGAGTTTTCAAAACTCTCATACGAGAGTTTTCAAAACTCTCATACGAGAGTTTTCTAAACTCTCGGCCGAGAGTTTTTTAAACTCTCGTATGAAAGTCTTCCCGAGAGTTTCCGTCAATAAAACTCTCGGACGAGAAAATGCATAACTCTCATTCGAGAGATTTTTAACTCCGGTTAAACCCAATGAAACTCTCGGACGAGAGTTTTTAAAACTCTCGGTCGAGAAATAGAGTTGACTATTTTCTCGGACGAGAAATTAAAAATTTCTCTCAAATTCTAGCCGTCCGCCAAAAAGTGTTTCCCAACTTCGCGATTTCACCCTTTAGAATTATGTGGTGTGAGTTTAGAGTCACTGAGTTCGGAATCTCCACAGTGATCATTTTTGCATCTACGTTTCGGGTCTAGAACAAGACCCATCATCAGGACCAATCTTGTTGAAAAGAGAGGAGGATAGATATCATAAATATATAAAAGAGTGCATGATTAAGGCCGACCAACCATAAAATAAAGGTTGGTGTAAGATCTAGATCATGTCACTGCTTTAGGAAAAATAGATCCGCCTCCCTTTTCTGAATTTTGACCCTTGTTTTTTCGAGATTACGAATCTCAGTCTAGGTTTCCCTTTTGTACAGGGTACCAATTATGGATTTCAGATTTATGTGGTGTGGGTTTAGAGTAGCTGAGTTCGGAATCTCCATAGTGAGCATTTTTGCATCTACATTTCGGGTGTATAACAAGACCCATCATCAGGACAAATCCTATTGAAAAGAGAGGAGGATAGATATCATAAAATTCAAAATATTGCATGATGAAGGCCAAAAAACCATAAAATAAAGGTTGGTGTAAGATCTAGATCATGACACTGCTTTAGGAAAAATAGATCCGCCTCCCTTTTCTGAATTTTAACACTTGTTTTTTCGATAGTATGAATCTCAGTCCAGGTTTCCCTTCCGTACAGGGTACCAATTATATATTTCATATTTTTGGGGTGTGAGTTTAGATTCGTTGAGTTAAATTTGAGATCTATAATTGGTACCCTGTACGGAAGGGAAACCTGGACTGATATTTGTAATCTCGAAAAAATGAGGGTTTAAATTCAAAAAAGGGAGGCGGACCTATTTTTCCTAAAGCAGTGTCGTGATCTAGATCTTACACCAACCTTTATTTTATGGTTGGTCGGCCTTCATCATGAACTCTTTTGTATATTTATGATATCTATCCTCCTCTCTTTTCAACAAGATTTTTCCTGATGATGGGTCTTGTTCTAGACCTGAAAGGTAGATGCAAAAATTCTCACTATGGAGATTCTGAACTTAGCGACTCTAAACTCACACCACAGAAATCTGAAATCTATAATTGGTGCCTATTGAAGCCCCAAAAATTGGGTCTACAACAAGGGGGATACCCACCCGGTCCGGACCTTGGTTAGCAGCTCCTTTTCCGTTTGGTATAGTGGGTCCGACTGGGGATATGGGACCAGTTTCCCAATATGTATGTGTGTGTGTTGAGAATTGATATTTCCTTTCTAAAAGTTCCTAAGTGAAATTCTTTTATTCTAACTCTAATCTAATAACATGCAATTGTATTCTAATAAACAGAAATATCTAATTCTACACTAACCCGGGATGTAATCTTTTCGTTATGCGATCTAAAATGATTTCAAATAAAAATTGGTAATAAAAATCATTCAAATGTTATGAGAAAAGAATTCAATGGAGATAAACCACTTTGTATAAAAATTTAGACGAAACAGTTGTGAAAAACATATTGCATAATAAGCTACTCATATATTAAGAAAAAATAAATAGCTATCACCGTACAGAAGTGCCATATGATAACTCAAGCATTCACGCATCAATATATAAACAACTAAACATGAATATCACTTTCACACAAAGGCAGAAATAGTTAATAGATAAAAGTACCATTTATAACTAGTTCTACTCATGAGCTTCAAGCAATAATGGCTTATCTCTTCTTAATCGAACATCCACTAAGAGTAAAAAAGTGCAACATCAGTAGTAGATATTAAACGCAGATATCAATAATTCTTGTTCCATTCATTCATCCAAACCTCCTCGGAGGGTACAAAAGTGCATGTTATGAGGACAATTTTTTGAAAACTTTCAGGACCCTTCTCTAAATGCATGAGAAGGTTTTAAATACTACTAACTAAATCTAAAAATAATTTATTACAAAAATGTAGGATACGTTTTAAATGACCGTCCTCTTTTCAGGAAAAAATAAAGCAAAATTAATACTAACACTGAATCTAAAATTAAAACTAACAACTAACTATTTGTGTATCTGTTCCTTGAAATTGCAAGCGTTCAGCATTTGTTTGAGAAGAGTCGGCTAGCCAACTTCCGACTTTAACTGTCCTGCGAAAACGGAATTGGCAAGAGATGGCACCATCTTCTCAGCAGAATTGATGATACATTTAAGAGTCATGCACTGGTTGTGTGGTTTTACCAAATATGCCCAGTAAGAATCCCAATTCAACTTAGTTAATCTTTTGATTGATTCTTTTTTATCTTGGGCCTTCTGTCTCCATCTTGTCTGCAGTTGATGTGCATATATACATACCACTTTGAAGATATTTCTGACAAATACCACTGGTTTTAGGATTCAAGTTTTACTTTTTTGCCTCTAGCATTCTTTCCTACAAATTTCTGGGCTTACAGGTGACTGAGCAATTAGAGGCTTTTTTGTTAGCAGATATAAAGCTTAAATTTCATGAAAATAACGATTCCGTGAGTTCTTGACCTTGAGTTTTAAATTGTCTGTTTGTGATGTCAGGCTGTCCAGTACCCATTTAACCATGTCCGTGTATGGAAGAATTTTGGGCCTCGCCGCTATCCGGTGCAAGAACGAGCAAGCTAGCTCTATAATAGACACCTTAGAAGACCGATGTGAGCCTGCAGTAGCTGTAGCTTCCATAATTTTGGGATTATCTTCCTCAAGTAGATTGTACATGCCGTCCCAAGTAGTAATACCAGCTTCTTTATTACAGGTGGTGTCTGTATACACGGGTGTCATTTCTTTGTCTTCAGAACTCGGAGATTTGCCTTTCTTTCCCATAATATCCTGAATACTGCTTTGTATATTTTTTTGTTCTTCGTTCCTGCAGTTTAAAAATGAGGTGAGAATAATGATAAGAAAAAGGTGACGAGAAAGCTTTAAATACCGAAGACATATAAAATATACCACCTTACGTGAAATGGCTCTTCGATCAGAACAAAACCATATTTCATTAATGATTGGCAACTAACTCATTGATTAACATTAAAGCACATAACCAGGTCTCGGTTTATGGAAAAAAAAATTTCGTACAACGAGCCCTAAAGATCTGTGATTTGCTTCGCAATATCGCAGATTGCAGTATCGCAGATCGCAATCTCATGGAATCGCAAAATCGCAATACCGCAATATCACAGAATCGCAATATCGCAAAATCGATGGAGCGTAGCATATGACAATCATCCGTTAATGTGTTTTCTGCGAAATGCGATTTGCGATATGTGTCATCGCATATCGGTAGTTTGAGGTTTTTCAGCGTAAGTGATATTAGAGGCATGCGATGCGATGAATGTTTTTAGTGCGTAGTTTCGCATCGCGATCTTGCAATCTTAGAATTCAGCTTGTAAGGAGGTATCCATTACCTTTTTTGCGATGAGATATTTCTTAAGGAATGATTTTATCCTACCTTATTATAAAACTTAAGCCTTTTTAGATTGTTCAAGGGGTATTCTCCTAATTTTATGATAGTAATTTTTATTGAAAAAGGAAATACAAGCACTAATTGATTTTTTAATTTTTTGACTAAGGGCCCCCACTTATTTAGTAGTAGTGATAATACTAAATAAGAAGGGGGGTTGTTGCTGGCCGCAACAATTGGCGATTCACTTGAAAGAACCAGTTATCTCTGCTTTTCTTTTGAATTTTCTAAACTTCCAAAACAAAAAAATTTCCAGAAAATCAAACTTTGTTATAGAAAGACAAAGTACATCATGCTTTTATCTGTCAATGATATTTCGTTTCTTCTATATTTAACTTTGATTGTTTACTTCCTCAAGCTAGTCCTTGTATCTACATCAGTCACTACTTGGTTTATAAAGATAAAAACAAAGGCTTCTCTGTAAATCAGTTTTAAATATGATTATTTTTCGTAGGTAGAGCCTCTGCTTCCAGCAGGTGTTTATAGCCTCGACAGGGTTACCTGTTACCTAGCAATGATCCTGTATCCTACTTAGAGAAATATACAATTTTCAAAGATAAATCCATATCCACACTTATTGCTTTCATTTTCTTTTTACCCTTAAAGAACAATGTCTTGGTTTGGTAGCCAATTTATGACAGTGTCATTCACTTGATTTATAACTTTGCTGAACAAGCTGGCTCATGATGAGACCCCTTGTCTTTTGATTGCAACAATCTTGAGTCATTGCCTTTTTGTGGTATGCAGTATTGGAAAAGTCAGCAAGCTGTAATATCTATGATCATGATAAGTCGGCTCGTGATGAGACCTCTTACTCTTTAAGTTAAAGTGTATCATTGGATTATTCCCTGAACGTTGTAATTTCCTAGGTGGGGAGGAAATCATTGTTTCCTTAAGATAGCTCTGGATGACAATGGTAGAGTTTTTGGAAAGAGATTTTCTACAGAGAATCTTCGTTTTGTTATTGATACCTTTTATTGGACTGATATAAAACAATTTCCCACTAAAGGTCGCTTTTTATCAAAATTTACAAGGTTGAAACTAGTATCATTTCTAGGCCTAGAGCCTTTAACTGTATCTTTCAATAATAATGATCAATTTTCTAGAAGAATTCTATTTATACAAGTGAAAAAACAAAATCTAAAAGAGAATTTGTGTCTTTTTCGTGAATTCAAAATGTAACCATTTACAACTGGTTTTATTATGAAAATAAAGAAAACTAATATACAAAATAGAAGAATGATCTCCTATGGAAAATATTTTTTGAGGATATGTCTGTTAATAGGTAAAGACTCTCTTTTTCTTGTTAAATCCTGTAACATAAAAGTAGATGGACCTATGACTTCTGCGATTTGGAAAGGGCCAAGCCACATTCGTTGAAATTTCATATGTTTCCCCTTTTCCTCATGAGCCTTGTCCCATTTTAAAACTACATCTCCCATCTAAAAGTCCTTTCTGGATATCATGTTTGAATCAAAAGAAGCTTTTACTAATGCTTGGTGATGAGCATGAGTTATTTTGGCCTGTTCTCGTTGCTCTTCTAGCTTAATTATTTACAGCTGCCTTAGTTGTAAGGAAGAATTTGGTGCTTCATCAATATATTGAACTAAGGCCAAAGAGGGAATTGCTAGATGAGTTGGAAGAACCACTTCTTTCCCATAAACTAAATTAAAGGGAGAATTACCAATGGAGGCTTTCTGCATTATTCAATCTATGCATAAAGAATATATTAAATATTTATGCCAATTTTTGTGATTTTGATCAATGGTTTGCTTAATGATTTTGATTAAGTTTTTATTTGTAGATTCAGCTAACCCATTCCCCTGTGGGTAATAATTGACAGAGTATTTAAGTTTGAAACCCCTTTTGAGTGCAAATTCAATCATAGCATTACCAGAAAAATATGATGCATTATCAAACATTAAAGCAGAAGGTAAACCAGACCTAGTGATTATGAACTGATCTATGAATTCGATGATGTGCTCGGCATTAGCCGTCTTGAGAGGAAATGCTTCTACCCATTTAGTAAAATAATATGTTGCTGTAAGGATATACCTATGTTGTTTAGAAGAGTGAGGAACGATCTCACCTATTATGTCCAATCCCCATTGATCAAAAGGCTGCTCAATGTTGACTGGTTGCTGCAGCAATGATGGTTTCTTTTGTCTCCCAGCAGAGGTTTGACAAACTTGACATTTCCTTGTGTAGCTATGTGAGTCTTTGAATAGTGTGGGCTAGTAATAGCCTGCGCGGAGGATTTTATGTGAAGTAGCGTCTCCAGCATAATTTCTGCCTGCTGGCCCATCGTGGAGTTCCTGCAAGACTTTTTCAGCTTCAGATTTCTCAGGACATCTAAGGAGAACATAATCATAATTCATTCTAAAAAGAACATTGTTCACGAGCTGATATTGTTTAGCCTTCAACCTTAGAGCTCTTTTCTTGGTGTAATCGAGATTTGGAGGAGCATATCCATTCTTTAGATAAAATATGATATCAGCTTATAATGATTCAACATCGTTTAGGCTTACCTCGTACATTTGTATCTCTACAGATGGTATTTCGGAAATAAGCGATGCTCCAGCTAGAATTTTGCAAAAGCCTTGACCTTTTACAATACTTGCTGGTTTGATTTCTACGTCATATTCTTGTAAGGCAGTAACCCAATTGGCTCTTTTCTCACCCACATCTTTCTGTACTAAGAGATTTCTTACCGCTGGAAATGGTACTATGATTTTTGTATGGGTTTTAAGTAGAAAGGGTCTGAAATATTTAATTTCTTTGAAAACAACATAAGCTTGTTTCTCTACATCTGAATAATTTAACTCAGCCCCCTGTAAATTTGAAATGAAAAAAGCAATTGGAGCTTCTGCCTTGTCTTGATTTGCTTGAGTGAGTATCGCAGCATATGATCTATCAGAGGCAAATGTATATAAAATAAAAGGATCGGAAAAATTTGGAGTTGCTAAAAATGGAGCGTTAACAATTGCTTGTTTGATCAGATTGAATGCCTCATATTCGTCTTGGCCCCATTTGAAGTTTGAGTTCTTTTTAATCATTTATTGTAAAGGAGATACAATTCTTGAAAAATCTGGCACAAATCTCTTTATAAAATTAATCTAGCTAAGGAAAGATTGCATAGCTTTCTTGTTGTGAGGTAGGGGTATTTCGGAAATCTCGTTGATTCTGTCAGGATCAATATGAATTCTAGATTTTGACACTATGAATCCAAGAAGATTTCCTTCACTTAATGCAAAAAAGGATTTTTTCGGGTTAAGTGAAATTCCATACCTTTGACAACGTTGGAAGTGTTGGCAATGCACACAGGATGGTGAGGTGTGGGGAGATTGTTGGCAATATGATGTAGAGTGTTGTCCTTGATGGCAACCCACTTTGATGAAGATGATGACAACGTACTTGATGAAGTTGTGCTTGATAGAATATGTTCTTAATGAAGTAAATCTGATGTATCTACAAAGAGTACAGAAGGCAGTGAAGAAAGGAACTCAGATTGTGCTAAATCTATGGTGAAAGAGTATGTCTCAAGGAATACGCGGATCTGTCTAAGGGAAGTCGCGTATGCACGCGGAAAAGAACGTGTCAAGTCGCGTATGGGCTAAAGCGCTCTAAAAGTGCAAAACCAGGGGTAACCACCATGGTATTGACCCATTGTATTGAGTAATGATTCGTTTATGTCCCGTCCAGAAATACCATCGGAAGTAATATTGTTTTGGCTCATGGTATTGACAAAGGGTAAACCTATATGAGATGAAATTCATTATGCAAATCATGAGTGTGGGTGCAAGATGTCTGAGCTTGAATGAATACTTCTCTCTGAAGTAGATCTGAATGGAAAGGGTTACACTTGAATGATAAATCTGAGTGTATGATGCACCAATGATAAAGAAGGGGATCTAGATCTGAAATGTGCTTGTATTTGCTAGATCTGTTTATGGAATGATTAGATCCAAGAAGAGGCGAACATCTGTCTGAAGTGAAGGGTTAAATCTGTGTGACGTATCTGTTCTGAAGAAATGTAATGACCTAAAATCTCTGAAGAATGATACGCTATTTCGCCAAAGAGGAAGCGCGTATATACGCGGCTTCGCTGAAAGAAAAGCGCGTATGCACAATTAAATTGGTTATGTAATATGTACAGAAGTATACGTTGGTTTGTGTAAATGGAAGCGCGTATATACGCGACATCAGTGAAGTGAAAGCGCGTATGCAAACTAGGGTTTGTCAAGTCCTGTGGTAAGAAATGACCGATCTATTCGATGTAAGGAATCTATCCGTATTCTACTGCTTGCTTGTTGTCTCTGCATCGCCTTGGTTGCATGATCGAGCTTAAATCAATGAAGAGGGTCCAGCTTTGAAAATATGATGAAACGTGGCCTACAAGTATCGTTTGGCTGAAGTTGTTGGATCCGGGGTGAAAAATTGATGAAACGGGTCCGAAGGGGTGGCCGAGGGTTGTAGCCTTCGGGGGTTGTAGCTCCCTTCCAGGAGAGGCTGGTAAACGAGATCAGGGGGTCGTAGCTCCCTTCCAGGAGAGGCTGGTAAACGAGTCAGTGGGTTGGAGCTCCCTTCCAGGAGAGGCTGGTAAACGAGCGCAGGTGGGTGCCTGCGTGTTGGTAGGAGTCTGCACCAGCACATATGTTGTAAGATGTTTTCTCTATAATAAAATATTGAAGGCTGAGCAACTGCAGCGGTGGTTTTCTCCCGACTTGGGTTTCCACCTAAAAAATCCTGATGTTCATGTGTGATGCTTTGTGTGATGGTTTATTCTGTTCTTACTGCACATGTTTATTGTTTATTAAATATCTGATGAATAAATGATGGAATGGTTTAAGTGAAGAATTAATGACATAATTAGTTCTCTGTGTATACGCGAGTTTAATAAAGGTTATCCGCGTATATACGCGAGTCTTCTTCAGGAAAGTAGCATATGGGTTTTGAAGTAAAGAAAAGTAAAAAGTTTTGAATATGCTGTAAATACTGATTCACCCCCCCTCTCAGTATTTTTCCCAACAGTAAGATCTGTTTTAAATCTCTAAGATGATTGCCTCGTTTCTTGGAATATACAGTTATATCATCCAATTAAATTACCACTAATTTGTTAACTAATCCCTTGAATGCGATGTCCATGGCTCTCTGAAATGTGGCACTAGCGTTGATCAGACCAAAGGGCATATTTTGATATGCGTAAGTGACCCATTTGGTTCTAAATGTGGTTTTCAATTGATCATCGGGATGGACCAACACTTGGTTGTAGCCAGAGAAACCATCCAAGAAGGACATTAATTCTAATCCTGCGACTGCCTGCAGTATTTTCTCCATGGGAGGCAAAGGAATATTATCTTTTTGGCAGGCTTTGTTAATATTTCGAAAGTCAATGCAAATTCTAATGTCTCCATTCTTCTTTCTAATGAGAACCATATTGGAAACCCATTTAGAATGTCGAACGGGAAAAATGATTTTGGCTTTCAATAACTTATTGAGTTCATATTTGATCTGGTTTTCTAGATTGGGATGGATCTTTCTCAGCTTTTTCTGGACAGATTTTTCATCGTTTCTCATTGGGATAGTACGTTGGATGATAGAAGTGTCATAAGTTTTGATTTCATCGTAGTTCCAAGCAAAGACACTTTTGTATTGTTTCAAGAGACGAACATACGCTAATTTTTCTTCAGGAGCTAGGCCACGGCCTAGGTTGATATTCTGTGGTTTGGTATCAGTTCCTAGATTTACTAATTCATAGTTCAAAGTTGAACTTTGCAGTTTTGAATTGTTAGATCTTTTGAATAGATCTTTCAAATCATAAAGGTCTTCTAACTTGACTACTGACTTTGGCATAGCATTATTAGTGCTATCTTGTTGCAATTGTCTGTCATGTTGGTCCTCATCAATTATCTGATTGGTGTAAGATCCTTCAGATGTGAGGAAGCTTACAATATCAGGATCATCGTTCAAAATCCTCCAATTGGTAATGTTATCAGGAATCGAGGGTCTAAAGATTAATTCGATTGAAAACTGATCAGGGCTATAGTCTTCTGAAGGAATGAGCTTGGAAGCTACGTTAGATAGGAGGTCTGCACTAGCATTCTGGAGTCTGGGGATTGATGAAATATTAAATGCTATAAAGTGTTCAGTCAGATCTTGAACTAAAGATTGGTAATGCTTTAAATGACCTGATAAACAATGTATATTATTGCGTACCTGTCTGATTACAATTTCAGAATCTCCGAAAACTTGTAGATATTTGATGTCTAATCCCATTGCTTTGTATAATATTTGGACTAAAGCCTCGTATTCTATGGTATTATTGGTGCAATCGAACTCGAGTCTACAAGTTAGCATAGTTTTGTTTCCCTCTGGACTAATTAATACGCATCCTGCTCCTGCTCCTTCGTTAGACTTAGAACTGTCAAAAAATAACTTTCAAAATAAAGATTTATTTACAGGAGCATCTATAAAATTAATACATTAGAACTATCTGTTTGAGAAAAATTTTCTACTTGAGATCAAACAGAATGTTCTAAGTAAGGTGAAGTATGAGCATTAAAATTTCCTAAGAAATAATCAACTGAGTAGTTGCCAATGATATTATTGTTGTATGCTACCGGTTCATTTTCTCCTTCCAGTTCTGTTACTATGTATTTATGATGTCTTTCTCGCTCAACCTTTATCTGATTTGGTTTACCATTGTAAGGGAGCCACATGTGCAGCCAATTAGTTGCAAAGTATCCATGAAGTTTTTCTGACCAATCTCTGCTAAGAATTAAGCCATAAAATTATGGAATATCTGCAACTAAAATGTCAATAACTTGACATACCTTTGGATTAGATGACAACCTTATGGTAACCTGATTTGATTCGTCGATCACTTCAACTTGCGATCGATCTAGCTGAACTATGCACACAGCAGAATTTTGCGGTTGAACGTTCAACTTTTCACATATTGATTTTGGTAAAATATTAGATGAAGCTCCAGAATCCACTAAGAAATTATGCAAATTTTTATTGAAAACTTCATAAGTAAGAAGAAATGGGGGAGTATGAGATCTCGACCTTCCTCCAATTAAAGCGATATCTTTTGGATCAACTTTATTAATCACATTAGTTGGAGGTCTTCCCATTTCATGGGAAGCTTGAGAGATTACAGCGGCGGGTAGAGGTGCAACTGGTACAGCATGTAATTCTTTCAAAAGTACCTTTTGCTGGTGTTTTAACTTGCTCAATTCATAAAAAGTGATGTTAGCCCTAGTCTTCTTCATGTCTTCTATGATATTATACTCCATTTCATCCAAAACGATCAACGTTTTTGATGGAGTTGATGAATTTGTTTGGACTAGGCTGGTTTGAGTCGCTTTAGATGTCGTTTTCTTGGCTGCGTCTTTATCCTTAGTCATTGAGCTTGCGCTCTTTGGCTTAGGAGTAGGTTGAGGAGGATCAAGTTGATTTCTACTTCGAGTGCTAACCGGGGATGCCTCTTGATCTTCTTCATCTGGGAGGATGAAATCCCACATACCTTGTACCTCTGCAACTTCTTCTTCATTGATAGGTTCTTCAGTAGCAATCTCCTCTTTTTCTTCTTCTGATTCAGCACTTGTGATAGCATTTGGTGGCTTTGAATCGGTCGAAGGGTTTCTTCTATAAGGCTTGTACGGCTTTTTATAAGATGTTTTTGCCACTTGTTTCTTAATGTCAACCATTTCGTTGGACATGGTTTTTAGAACTTTCTGCAATCCTTCTAAATCGAACGGATCTTTCGATTGTTTTTTCTTGGGGTCTTCCTTAAAAGTAACCTTCTTGGATTTTCGTTCCTCTATCGCGTTTTTCTTTTTTAGAGCTATGATACGTTTCTCTACCGCTATTTCTTCCTTCATATTGTCAGCTAAAGTTGTTTTGTTGGCCCTATCAATGAAGATTGCTATGTTTGATGGTAAAGCAGAGATGTACCATTCACTTCGCACTTCTTCGCTAGGCTTGGAAGCAGTAGGAATTTTATTTAACAGTTTATTGAAAAGTGAATTAAAATATTTGATAGGTTCTTTTGACTCGGCCCTAAGGTTAGACAAGTCATTGATCAGTGTCTCCGTAGACCTGTCATCACCGAACTTAGTCAAAAATTGTTCTTGGAAGATATCCCAACTAGTGATAGATCTAGAAGGTAATGAGAAATACCATGATCCGGCTGCTCATTGTAGAGTATAGGGAAAAATTCGGACGACAGCGTCTTCATTGGTAACTCCATTGAGATTTATGGACAACATAAAGTTATTTATATGTTCTTCCGCTAGGATGCCTGCTTCAGGATTAAACTTAGGCAGCCATTTTTTAAGATGGGTCAGTATTTGACTCAAGGGCGCAGGAATTAAGACTACCCCTAGGTTATTCCATGGAGATTTGGCCATCGATGAACTACCAACAGTGGAAAGTGCAGAAGATGATCCCTGCGGTTGGGAAGATGAGGATATTACGATTCCAGATGTTTGAGAAGGAGATGTGTAAGTTCCAGTGGACTGGTGGACAATAATCTGAAGTGGAGGGGTGGATGGTTGACTTCACGGTGGAGAGGTTGAGATGGATGATGATGATGAAAGAGTCTCGCTATCAGACCCTTTAGGTGATTTCCTTGCTCTCTTCCTTGTAGGTAGAGGTAACTCGGTTGGCTGAACACCAAAATTTTCGCTCTTTAATCTAGTGAGAGGATGAGCAGGGTTATATTGCGAAGTCACGCTGCCTTGAGATTTATCAGATCTCTGAGGTGATATTGAAAATCGTTGAAGTTTATGGATCAAAGATTCAACTTCAGGAGGTTCAATAGCAGATTCTTCTGAAATGTCAAGGTTTGTGGCAGCGGCTGTTGTTATTTCAACTTCTGGCTCTAGATTTAAAGATTCTAAGTGCGATGTGGAAGTCGGGGGAGATGGTGAGGGTGATTTACTCTCAGAATGGTATTTAGATTTTTACTTACTTGCCATTCATATTTCGGGGCCCTCCTTCTAGCGCCAAATATGTTGAAGCCCCGAAAATCGGGTCTACAACAAGGGGGATACCCACCCGGTCCAGACCTTGGTTAGCAACTCCTTTTCCGTTTGGTATAGTGGGTCCAACTGGGGATATGGGACTAGTATCCAAATATGTGTGTGTGTTTGTGTTGAGAATTGATATTTCCTTTCTAAAAGTTCCTAAGTGAAATGCTTTTATTCTAACTCTAATCTAATAATATGCAATTGTATTATAATAAACAGAAATATCTAATTCTACACTAACCCAGGATGTAATCTTTCCATTATGCGATCTAAAATGATTCCAAATAACAATTGGTAATAAAGATCATTCAAATGTTATGAGAAAAGAATTCAATGGAGATAAACAACTTCGTATAAAAAGTTAGACGAAACAGTTGTGAAAAACATATCGCATAATAAGCTACTCATATATTAAGCATAAATAAATAGTTATCACCGTACAGAAGTGCCAAATGATAACTCAAGCATTCACGCATTAATATATAACCAACTGAACATGAATATCACTTTAACACAAAGGCAAAAATAGTTAAGAGATAAAAGTACCATTTATAACTAGTTCTACTCATGAGCTTCAACCAATAATGATTTATCTCTTCTTAATCCAACATCTACTAAGAGTACAAAAGTGCAACATCAGTAGTAGATATTAAATGCAGATATCAATAAATCTTGTTCCATTCATTCATCAAAACCTCCTCGGAGGGTGCAAAAGCACATGTTCTGAGGACAAGTTTTTGACAAATTTCAGGACCCTTCTCTAAATGCATGAGAAGGGTTTAAATACTACTAACTAAATCTAAAAATAATTTATTACAAAAATGTAGGATACGGTTTAAATGACCATCCTCATTTTAGGAAAAAATAAAGCAAAATTAATACTAACACTAAATCTAAAATTAAAACTAACAACTAACTATGTGTGTATCTGTTCCTTGAAATAACAAGCGTTCAACATTTTTTTGAGAAGAGTCAGCTGGTTGACTTCCAACTTTAACTATCCTATGAAAACAGAATTGGCAAGAGCTGACTCCATCTTCTCGGTAGAATTGATGATACATTTGAGAGTCATGCACTGGCTATGTGATTTTACCAAATATGCCCAGTAAGAATCCCAATTCAAGTTAGTTAATCTTTTGATTGATTTTTCCTTTTCTTGAGCCTTCTCTCTCCAGCCTGTCTGCAGTTGTTGTACATATATACATACCACATTAAAGATATTTATGACAAATACCACTGGTTTTAGGATTCAAGTTTTACTTTTTTTCCTCTAGTGTTGTTTCCTACAAATTTCTGGGCTTATAGGTGACTAAGCAATTAGAGGCTTTTTGTTAGCGGATATAAAGCTTAAATTTTGTGAAAATAATGATTCCGTAAGTTCTTGACCCTGAGTTTTAAATTTTCTGTTTGTGATGTCAGTGCTTTCTAGTACCCATTTAACCATGTCCGTGTATGGAAGAATTTTGGGCCTCGCCGCTCTCTGGTGCAAGAACGAGCAAGGTAGCTCTGTAATAGACACCTCAAAAGACCCATGTGAGCCTACAGTAGCTGTAACTTCCATCATTTTGGGATTCTCTTCCTCAAGTAGACTGTACATGCCTTCCCAAGTAGTAATACTAGCATCTTTATTACAGGCGGTGTCTGTATACAAGGGTGTCATTTCTTTGTCTCCAGAACTTGGAGCTTTGCCTTTGTTTCCCATAATATCCTGAATACTGCTTTGTATAGTTTTCTGTTCTTCGTTCCTGTAGTTTACAAATGAGGTGAGAATAATGATAAGAAAAAGGTGACGGGAAAGCTTTAAATGCCGAAGACATATAAAATATACCACCTTACGTGAAATGGCTCTTCGATCAGAACAAAACCATATTTCATTAATGATTGGCAACTAACTCATTGATTAACATTAAAGCGCATAACCAGGTCTCGGTTTATGGAAAAAAAAAATCGTACAACGAGCCCTAAAGATCTGCGATAAGGCGATCTGCGATTTGCTTCACAATATCGCAGATCACAGTATCGCAGATCGCAATCTCATGGAATCCCAAAATCGCAATACCACAATATCGCAAAATCGCAATATCACAAAATCGTTGGAGCGTAGCATATGAAAATCATTCGTTAATGTGTTTTCTGCGAAATGTGATTTGTGATATGTGCCATCGCATATCGGCAGTTTGAGGTTTTTCAGCGTAAGTGATATTTGAGGCATGTGATGTGATGAATGTTTTTAGTGCGTAGTTTCGCATCGCAATCTTGCAATCTTAGAGTTCAACTTGTAAGGAGGTATCCATTACCTTTTTGCAATGGGATATTTCTTAAAGAACGATTTTATCCTACCTTATCATAAAACTTAAGCCTTTTTAGATTGTTCAAGGGGTATTCTCCTAAGTTTATGATAGTAAGTTTTATTGAAAAAGGAAATACAAGCACTAATCGATTTTTAAATTTTTTGACTAAGGACCCCCACTTATTTAGTAGTAGGGATAATAATAAATAAGAAGGGGGGTTGTTGCTGGCCACAAAAGTACCCTGTATGGAAGGGAAACCTAGACTAAGATTTGTAATCTCCAAAAACAAGGGTTAAAATTTGGAAAAGGGAGGCAGATCTATTTTTCCTAAAGTAGTGTCGTGATCTAGATCTTACACCAACCTTTATTTTGTGGTTGGTAGACCTTCATCATGCACTCTTTTGTATATTTATGATATCTATTCTCCTCTCTTTTCAATAGGATTTGTCCTGATGATGGGTCTTGTTCTAGACCTGAAACGTAGACACACAAATGCTCACTGTGGAGATTCCCTACTCAACGACTCTAAACTCACACCACAGAAATTTGAAATCTATAATTGGTAGCCTGTATTGAAGGGAAACCTAGACTAAGATTCGTAATCTCGAAAAAATAAGGGTTAAAATTCGGAAAAGGGAGGCGGATCTATTTTTCCTAAAGCAGTGTCGTGAAATAGATCATACACCAACCTTTATTTTATGGTTGGGCGGCCTTCACCATGCAATTTTTTGTATATTTATGATATCTATCCTCCTCTCTTTTCAACAAGATTTGTCCTAATGATGGGTCTTGTTCTAGACCCGAAACGTAGATGTAAAAATTCTCATTGTGGAGATTCCGAACTCAACAACTCTAAACTCACACCACAGAAAACTGAAATCTATAATTGGTACCATGTACGGAAGGGAAACCTGGACTGAGATTTGTAATCTTGAAAAAACAAGGGTTAAAATTCGAAAAAGGGAGGCAGATCCATTTTTCTTAAAGCAGTGTTGTGATCTAGATATTACACCAACCTTTATTTTATGGTTGGTCTGCCTTCATCATGCACTCTTTTGTATATTTATGATATGTATCCTCCTCTCTTTTCAACAGGATTTGTCCTGGTGATGGGTCTTGTTCTAGACCTGAAACGTAGACAAAAAAATACTTACTGTGGAGATTCCCAACTCAACGACTCTAGGATCCTAATCGTCAGTTATCATTCATTGCAACTTTAGAATTTCCATATTTATCGTGCCTTACGAACGATCCAATTTATTATCTTCCATTTTGGCCGCCAATGCCGAGAAATTTTCCTAATGATATTCCTATGTTTGAAGGTAAATAAGGAGAAGACCCCTCAAACCATGTCATGACTTACCACCTTTGGTGTGCATCCAAATCTTTAATCTATGATTCCATTCGATTGAGACTATTTCAAAGAACATTGATAGGCTTAGCTACAAGGTGGTATATTGAACTACCACATAGCTCATTCAAAAATTTCAATGTGTTAGCAACATATTTCTTAACATACTTTCAGTTGCCAATCCGTTACGACAATCGCACGAAACTCTTAACTTCATTAAAACAAAGTATGTTGACATACATTTCAGATCACATACATGAATGGAGACGTAGATGACGTTTAGTGAAATTTTTCATTCTAGATCAAATATTTGTAGAATGGTTTATCAAATCATTACTTCCAAAGATTACTGAAGATGTAGCTAAGGGAGGTTTTGTTACAGGAGAACAGGTCATAGCTCAAGCATAGTACTTAGACCTTGTATATACACAGTTTTGAAAAAAGTCCTAGCTTGCCGCTTCCAGGTCAAATAAATGCAACTCCGTCTGGTTCTCATGCTGCAGATGGTGTAATTGGTATAGCTAGCATTAACAAGAGTAAGAAGAAGTCATCCAAATCTACTTCTCCCTTTATAACTTTACCAGATTCACCGAAAGGAGATTCTTCCCTGTAAAATTCTACCTACATTCATGTTGTAGACTCATCCAAAGCTAAATATAAAATCGGTAATAAGAAGAAAGGAAAGAATACAAACAAAAAAACTACATCTTCCAAAGAAAAAACAGAAAAGAACGAGCTAGCTGATGAAAAGAAAAAACCTCATTATCCTTGTATTGTCTTTGATGAGGATTATACCAAAGAGTGTCCACATCTGTTCAAGGTCTATGAAATTATCAAAGGTTCACCCACACCCACTGTCTTGAAGGATCATTTTCCCACACAAGATAGTAAAATGATAGGATCTTCTTCAAATTCATCGGTATATATTTTAATGATGTCTCAAGTCAAGGTTGCGACGCGATCTCAAGACTATGGAACTAAAAATCTTGTAATTAGTAAAGAGACAGAAAATTCTATTCAAATACGAGCTATACCTCCTTCAGTTTTTGAACCACTTCAAATCGAGAAACCAAATCCTGATCTAGTGATTAAACCGCCTGCTAAAGGTGGACTTCGAAAGTCAGCTTTCAATCCACATGCAAGAGCTACTCAGAATTACAACATTGTTGAAGATTTGGCGATATCCCCTTCCGCAATGTTGGCCTTAGAAGTACTACAATCATGTCCAGCGTAAAGGAAATTACTATTATCATCTATCAGAGCTATTGATCCTCAAGATTTGAACCTCATGGTCTTTGATCTCGAAAATTTTACACTGAGACTCCCTAATCAGATGGCTTCTCAGATTCTAGTATTAGTCAAATCTAGACGCGTTTTTCATACTCTTATTGATCAGGGGGCATCTATGTGTATAATTTCGTTAAACTATTGGAAAAATCTTGGTTCTCCAACACTCAAATAATCACCGAATATCCTTAAAGCCTTTGATGAAAGAGGATTTCATCCTTACGAAATACCATAGGATCTGCCTATAGAAGTAGAAGGTAAAACTGTTAATCTAGACGTGGAAGTTGTTGATGCCCCTCTTGATTAGAACCTTCTTTTGGGCTGTAGTTGGTCTTATGTCATGCCTGTTGTCGTTTCATCAGTCTTCCAGGTAATCATGTTTCCTCATAAAGGAAATATTATGAAAATCGATCAGTTATCATACTATTTATCAGACCCAACTTCTATAGACAATATCTAGCATGTTGGAAAAATGACTATCCCATACGAAGATGTTGTTGTAGGGCTAGTGAAGGATTATGCTCTCATGGGAACTTTCTCCGAATTTTAACCCTTGTTTTTTCGAGATTACAAATCTTAATCCAGGTTTCCCTTCCGTATATGGTACCAATTATATATTTCGGATTTATGTGGTGTGATTTTAGAGTCACTGAGTTCAGAATCTCCACAGTGATCATTTTTGCATCTACGTTTCGGGTCTAGAACAAGAACCATCATCAGGACAAATCCTGTTGAAAAGAGAGGAGGATAGATATCATAAATATAAAAAATAGTGCATGATGAAGGTCCACCAACCATAAAATAAAGGTTGGTGTAAGATCTAGATCACGTCACTTCTTTAGGAAAAATGGATCCACCTCCCATTTCGGAATTTTAACCCTTGTTTTTTCGAGATTACGAATCTCAGTGCAGGTTTCTCTTTCGTACAGGGTACCAATTATAGATTTCATATTTCTGTGGTGTGAGTTTAGAGTCACTGAGTTCGGAATCTCCATAGTGATCATTTTTGCAACTACGTTTGGGGTCTAGAACAAGACCCACCATCAAGACAAATCCTGTTGAAAAGAGAGGAGGATAGATATCATAAAAATACAAAAGAGTGCATGATGAAGGCCGACCAACCATAAAATAAAGGTTGGTGTAAGATCTAGATCATGACATTGCTATAGGAAAAATAGATCCGCCTCCCTTTTCCAAATTTTAACCCTTGTTTTTTCGAGATTACGAATCTTAGTCCAGGTTTCCCTTCCATACAGAGTACCAATTATAGATTTCAGATTTTTTGTGGTGTGAGTTTAGATTCGTTGAGTTAAATCTGAAATCTATAATTGGTACCCTGTACGGAAGGGAAACCTGGACTGAGATTTGTAATCTCGAAAAAACAAGGGTTAAAATTCGAAAAAACGAGGCGGATCTATTTTTCCTAAAGAAGTGTCGTGATTGAGATCTTACACCGACCTTTATTTTATGGTTGGTCGGCCTTCATCATGAACTCTTTTGTATATTTATGATATCCATCCCCCTCTCTTTTCAACAGGATTTGTCCTGATGATGGGTCTTGTTCTAGACCTGAAACGTAGATGAAAAAATGCTCACTATGGAGATTCCGAACTTAGCGACTCTAAACTCACACCACAGAAATCTGAAATCTATAATTGGTACCCTGTATGGAAGGGGAACCTGGACTGAGATTCGTAATCTCTAAAAAACAAGGGTTAAAATTCGGAAAAGGGAGGTCGATCTATTTTTCCTAAAGCAGTGCCGTGATATAGATCTTACACCAACCTTTATTTTGTGGTTGATTGACCTTCATCATGCACTCTTTTGTAGATTTATGATATCTATTGTCCTCTCTTTTCAGCAAGATTTGTCCTGATAATGGGTCTTGTTCTAGACCCGAAACGTAGATGCACAAATTCTCACTGTGGAGATTCCCAACTCAGCGACTATAAACTCACACCACAAAAATATGAAATCTATAATTGGTACCCTATATGGAAGGGAAACCTAGACTGAGATTCGTAATCTTGAAAAAAAAAGGGTTAAAATTCGGAAAATGGAGGCGGATCTATTTTTCCTAAAGAAGTGTCGTGATCTAGATCTTACACCAACCTTTATTTTATGGTCGGTCAGCCTTCACCATGCACTCTTTTGTATATTTATGATATCTATCCTCCTCTCTTTTCAACAGGATTTTTCATGATGATGGGTCTTGTTCTAGACCCAAAATGTAGATGCAAAAATGCTCACTGTGGAGATTCCAAACTCAACGACTCTAAACTCACACCACAGAAAACTGAAATCTATAATTGGTACCCTGTACAGAAGGGAAACCTTGACTGAGATTCGTAATCTCGAAAAAAAAGGGTTAAAATTCAGAAAAGGGAGGCAGATATATTTTTCCTAAAGCAATGTCGTGATATAGATATTACACCAACCTTTATTTTATGGTTGGTCGGCCTTCATCATGCACTCTTCTGTATATTTATGATATCTATCCTCCTCTCTTTTCAACAAGATTTTTCCTGGTGATGGGTCTTGTTCTAGCCCCGAAACATAGACGAAAAAATTCTCACTGTGGAGATTCCCAACTTAGCGACTCTGGGATCCTAATCATCGGTTACCATTCATTGCAACTTTGGACTTGCCAGATTTATCGTGCCTCATGAATGATCCAATTTATTATCTTCCATTTTGACTGCCAATGTTGAATAAGTTTCCCAATGATATTCCTATGTTTGAAGGTAAATAAGGAGAAGACCCCTCAAACCATGTCATGAATTACCACCTTTGGTGTGCATCCAACTCTTTAATCTATGATTCCATTCGATTGAGACTGTTTCAAAGAACATTGATAGGCTTAGCTACAAAGTGGTAGATTGAACTACCACGTGGCTCATTCAAAAATTTCAATGCTTTAGCAACATATTTCTTAACACACTTTTAGTTTCCAGTCCGTTACAACAATGGCACGAAACTCTTACCTTCATTAAAACAAAGTATGTCGACATACATTTCAGATCACATACATGAATGGAGACGTAGATGACGTTTAGTGAAAATTTTCATTCTGGATGAAATCTTTGTAGAATGGTTTATCAAATCATTACTTCCAAAGATTACTGAAGATGTAGCTAAGGGAGGTTTTGTTACAGGAGAACAAGTCATAGCTCATGCACAATACTTAGACCTTGTATATACACATTCTGGTACTTTATACGAAAAAATTCCTAACTTGTCGCTTCCAGGTCAAATAACTGCAACTACGCGTGGTTCTCATGCTGCAGATGGTGTAATTGGTATAGTTAGCATTAACAAGAGTAAGAATAAGTCATCCAAATCTACTTCTCCTGTTATAACTTTACCAGATTCACCGAAAGGAGATTCTTCCCTTGAAAATTTTGCTGACATTCATGTTGTAGACTCATCCACAGCTAAATCTAAAACTGGTAATAAGAAGAAAGGAAAGAAAAAAACAAAAAAACTACATCTTCCAAAGAAAAAATAGGAAAGAACGAACTAGCTGATGAAAAACAGAAACCTCATTATCCTTGTCTTGTCTTTGACGAGGATTATACCAAAGAGTGTTCACATCTGTCCAAGGTCTCTGAGTTTTTCAAAGGTTCACCCACACACGCTGTCTTGAAGGATCATTTTCCCACTCAAGGTAGTAAAATGATAGGATCTTCTCCAAATTCATCGGTATATATTTTAATGATGTCTCAAGTCATGGTTGCGACGCGATCTCAAGACTATGGAACTAAAAATATTGTAACTTGTAAAGAGACAAAAAATTCTATTCAAATACGATATATACCTCCAGTTTCTGAACCACTTCAAATTGAGAAACCAAATCCTGATCTAGTGATTAAACCACCCACTAAAGGTGGACTTCGAAAGTCAGCTTTCAATCCACATGCGAGAGTTGCTCAGAATTACAACGTTGTTGAATATTTGGCGATATCCCCTTCAGAAATGTCGGCGTTAGAAGTACTACAATCACGTCCAGCATAAATGAAATTACTATTATTAGCTATCAAAGTTATTGATCCTTAGGATTCGAACTTCATGGTCTTTGATCTCGAAAATTTTACACCGAGACTCCCTCATCAGATGGCTTCTCAGATTCTAGTATTAGTCAAATCTAGACGAGTTTTTCATACTCTTATTGATCAAGGCGAATCTACGTGTATAATTTTGTTAAAATATTGGAAAAATCTCAGTTCTCCAACACTCAACTAATCACCGACTATCCTTAAAGCCTTTGATGGAAGAGGATTTCATCCTTACAAAATACCACATGATCTGCCTATAGAAGTAGAAGGTAAAACTGTTAATCTAGATGTGGAATTTGTTGATGCCCCTCTTGATTACAACCTTCTTTTGCACTGTAGTTGGTCTTATGTCATGCCTGCTATCGTTTCATCAGTCTTCTGGTTAATCATGTTTCCTCATAAAGGAAAGATTATGAAAATCGATCAGTTATCATACTATTCATCAGACCCTACTTCTACAGACAATATCCAACATGTTGGAAAAATGATATCCCATACGAAGATGTTGTTGTAGGGCTAGTGAAGGATTATGCTCTCATGGGAATTTTCTCCATGCCTCCACTCAACATACCGCGCACAATTCCCAACATCAATATGATCGCATCAAGAAATATACCATTTGATGACACTTCGGTAATGCCTTCAGAATTAAAATTGGACTCTTTCAATGGCAAGATGCCTTTGAGTCCTTTTGAAAGGGCATATGCAACAGTACAATCGTATTCTGACACATTTTCTACTACTCCTGATTGAATGAATGTGATTAGTGAAAAGTCATCTTCTCTATCAAGCTGAGCCTTGACATCATTCTTCAATCCTTTTCAACATGTATTTCACACCGATGAAAGTATTCGAGAATGTTTGTCATTGGATGAATTACCCTGGGTTGATCTACATGTTAAATATTCATTTTTGCCTAACCTTGATAAGTTTGAAAATGATTTTTCGTCTATTTTTATGATTGATTATGTCAAGGAACCGCCGAATCCCATATCGATTACAAATTCAAATTATGAGAATAATTTGGGAAATATTTCTACAACAGTTCCTATCGACATATCAGTTAAACCTGGAATTATTGAAAACATTCATATAGGTGCTTCTTGTACGATGGAAGAGATTAACATTTACAAAGCCCTATTTCAAGGAAGCTGAGACATTTTTTCCTGGTCTTACGAACAGATGCCAGGAATCGATCTTAAGATTGTTATTTGTGAAATTAAGGCATACTCAGATGCCAATCCTATTAGACAAAGATTACATCCAATACATCCACGAAAAGCTACAGCTATCAACGCAGTTGAGAAGCTATTATGAATAGGATTTATTTATCCAATTCCATTGACAGATTGGGTATCTAACATAGTTCCCGTTACGAAGAAACAATGGACCATAAGATTATGCGTTGATTATAGGGACATTAATAAAGCATGTTCAAAAGACAATTATCCTACACCCTATATCGACCAAATTATTGATGATTGTGTCGAAATGAAATTTTCTCATTTATGGATGGATTTTCTGGCTATAATGAAATCAACATACTCCCTGCCGATCAACCAAAAACAACATTTATATGTCCTTGGGGGACATTTTATTATTGTAAATTACCTTTCGGATTAAAAAATGTTGGTGCAGCTTTTCAAAGGGATATGCCTTATGCTTTTCATGATATCAAACATATTTTACAACCTTATCTGCATGATTTACCTACTCATTCTTTACGCAAAGATGATCATAATACACACTTACGAGTTATTTTCATGAGATGTAGGCATTAAAAAATTTGTTTGAACCCGCACAAATGTGTTTTTTGTGTACAATCAAGATGATTACTTGGATTCATCGTTTTTAAAGATGGCATTCGTTTCAACCTGTCGAAGGTCATTAGGGGAATTTTGAGGTCTAAAAAGGGCCTCCTAAGGAAATTGTATAATAATAGTGGAAATAATAAAATAATATTTGATTACATCAACAATTTTTAGAGGGAAAAAATAAAAAACTACTTTTTCAACTTGTATTTTCAACTTATCTTCCTAATTTTTTACCAGAATTTCGAGCGAGAGTCCTCGTTGGATGAAAAATTTAATTACTCATCCAAGGAGTACCCATGTTGCATACTTTCGATGGATCCTCCTACATGAAAAATAAGAAATACATGAAAAACGTGATTGCAATCATATTTTTTCATGTATTTCTCATTTTTCGTGTAGCAGGGTCCATTGAAAGTATGCAACATGGATACTCCTTGGATGAGGAATTAAATTTTTCATCCAACGAGTGCTCCCACTTGAAATTTGAGTAAAAAATTTGGGAGATAAGTTGAAAATACAAGTTGAAAAATTAGTTTTATTATTTTATTATTTTTTAATCTTTTTACCTTTTTACTTAAAAAATGGTGAATCATCCCCCATGGTTGACATCATCATCTTGAATCCTATTGGTTCTTATAAAGTTTATTTTTGTTGCACATTTTTCTTAGGAGTCCCATTTTAGACCTCAAAATTCCCCTAATGAGGCCATCATCAATTTACCTCCTCCTTCCACTCTTCGCCAACTCCAAAGTTTACAAGGGAAAGCAAATTTTTTACGCAGGTTTATCCCAAACTATGCTGAGTTAACAAAATGTTTTAACCAGTTGCTAAAACAAAGTGTTCCTTTTATTTGGGAAGAGGTTGTTGATAAATATTTTGATGCATTAAAACATGCATTGACCCATGCAGCGTTATTGCATCTAGCCAATTACCACCAGGATTACTTTTTATAGTTAGCTACCTCTGATTCCACCATTAGAATTGTCTTGGTTCAGGAGGATGAATCTCACAATGAACATGTGATATATTATCTTAGTCAAATTCTTAATCCAACGGAGATGAAATATGCGCATGTGGAGAAATTGGCCTTGGCAGTATTTCAAGCTGTCCAATGATTTCATCACTACATACAATTATGTAAAACAATTTTGATATCTAGTTGCAACACGATGATGTATATCTTGAAAAAACCATTACTCGGGGGAAAATAATGCAAATGGATTATCATCCTACAAGAGTCTGATTTGGAATTCGAGAAATCTAAATCAAAGAAATCACTATTTTTTCTTGAGCTTATGTGTGAGTTTCCCAATACTTAGATAGAAAATATGGTAGACAATCCCATCACCGATGAATATCTATTTCTCATAACTATGTTAGACCCATGGTATGGAGATATCATTATATATCTTCAAACCCAAACCTTTCACCTAGATCCTTCATGTTCATATTGACGAAGAATTCAATATCAATCCCAACAATACAATATTATTGGCGACACTCTTTATCATCGTGGAGCGGATTATGTTTTCCAACATTATTTAACTCACAAAGAGGCTGAAAAGGCTTTAAACGATTTCCACTCTGGAGTGTGTGGTGGTCATATGTTTGGGTTTTCCACAACCCAAAAGATATTGCGTGCTGGTTATTTTTTTCCATCCTTATTCTGAGATTGCATCATTGTAGTCCGAAAATGCCACAACTACCAAATTTTTGATCGAAAGATGTGTGCACCTCTAGTTCCTCTTTACCCAATCATTGTTGTCAGTCCCTTTTCAAAATAGGGCATTGATTTCATTACATGTAACCCTCACTTGGACGGGGGCATGCGTATATTATTCTTGCTGTGTATTACTTTACTAAATGGGCCGAGGCGATGCCAACATTCATGCCTAATGGAAAAAATGTAGCTACTTTCATATTCAATCATGTGATTGCTCGTTTTGGTGTGCCTCAAGCTATTATCACAGACCATTGGAGTCATTTTTGAAATATTATAATGACCGAACTTTCTGATCAAATTGACCTATGCCATGATAATTCTACTCCATATTACCCACAGGCTAATGGTCAATTTTATGCCATTAACAAGGTTCTAACCACCATGATTAAAGGGATTATTGGGACTCATAAATCAAATTGGCATACCATGCTTTTTTCAGCATTGTGGGAATACCGAACCTCTAGAAAACTGCTATAGGGTTCACTCCTTTTCAACTTGTATATGGTTTAGAATCTGTATTACCCATTTAGTGCAAAATACCGTCACTCAAATTAGCCATTGAGTTATTACCAGTTACCTCTGACAAGGTGAAACACTTTCTATACTTAGCACAATTAGATGAGACTCAACACACTTCTGCATTGGTTGTCGAAGCTCATAATAAACGTGTGAAAGGTCAGTATGATCAAAGTGTTAACCCTTGCATTTATTCAGAAGGTGACCTAGTTTTAGTATAAAATCAAGCTAACGATAAGCTAGGCACTGGAAAATTCGAACCAATGTGGCATGGTCCCTATATTTTAAAGTGTGTGCTTGCAAAAGAAGCCTATGAATTAATTGATTATGACGACATATACTTAGATAAGCTTAGAAATGGTATTTATATTAAGAGATATTATGCTTGAATTTCGTGTGAATATATCTATTGTAAAATAGTTAATTTTTAGAATAATGTGCCTTATATTAGACAAGTGTTCCTAGATTAGTTTTGTTGTTACTACTATCGCTGCTTATCTTGATTACTCTTGATATTTCAGATGTCAACATCCCTTCAAACATACGTTGGTTTTGCTGATGGTGCCTGTCGTAGTACACAAAATATCTTTTCCGCGGCTTGGGTTATCTATTCACCCACCAATGAGTTAGTTTCTATTCATGGGACATGCCTTGGTAAAACAACGAACAATAGTGTAGAATATAGCGCAATCATTGAGTTATTATCTGATGCCATTTCATTTGGTATTCGACGTTTGATCATTAGGTTGGATTCAAAACTCATTGTATTACATTTAAATAGAGTTTATGAAATTAGAAATCTAACATTATAAAGATTATTTTTGAAGGTTTGTCTCTTGGAATGACAATTTGATTATATCGAATATCAACATATTTCAAGAAATTTGAACACATTGGCTGATGCATTAGCTAATCTTGTTTTAAATAGACATTTTAAATATTAACAAAGTAAACCAAAAAAACATTCAATCCATGTTGAACAAGATACTCAGATAATGAAAGTAGTAATATCATTAGCATAGATAGGTTTGTGTTCAAAAAATATCACATTGTCTATGATCATAGGTTAAAACACCTTATGATCTAATAGATACTGATACAAAAAATGAAAATATCGATCTACAATGTTCATCCACTATCCATGATGATGATCATGGTAATAGACTATAACATGCGCCACCTTGCGCAGAAATATCCTAAATGGACTTGGAACACCTGTCACGTGTCTCTGAAGCCTGAGAGGGATATCATATGTTGTTGTCTCAGGAATATCTATGGTCAACCTCTCAAGGTTGTGCTCTATTTCTACTAGGATCTCTGCTTCCTTGTCCCGTGGAGGTGTTAAAGGTTGTGCTTCTCACCTATCAAAGCGATGAAGCGTGGATAGTCATTGTGGACCAACATTTGCATTTAAATATTTTGATCAACATTGGAAGATAAAAATAAAATAAAAATTAGATTAAAAACTTCAAAATTATTCACTAACCTGTCTCGTCCCACTGTGCCCCTAGAGGCAAAGATGTTTTAGGATCACCTCTGTAATCCATTCCTGCATAAGGAATTTCTTCAATGACAAAGACTTGGTTCATAAGCCACATGAAATATGCCAGAGTAAATCGAACTACTAAACTAGCCTCACCACCATGTCGAGCCATTAGTTCTACCCATCACACCATCCGAGGTTTTTGAGGAGCCCCATGATCTACTGGAATTAGTTTAGGAGCGAGAAGTGGAATTATCTCTAAAGAAAATGAAATGATAATGGCACCATATCTGAAGTTTTTCAACTTCTCATTCTTTTCTCTAGTTAATTGGCCTTTCATATTAGCCAATAGTCCTTCACACCAGTTAGATATGGTCCCTCCGAAATACTCTACTATAGTTTGCATTTGTGATTTAGTGGCCACATGAGGAGCTGCACTCCAACATAATCTAGTTACTGTAAATGCTATAATTTTCAACTGCAATTGCAAGATAATTTTAATATCTATGCGACCATCCTTCAAGTCTACCTCATTACTGCAATAATGTTCTTTATAGCTGACAACGGAAGACCTCCCTGTCTGGCCCCAAATAAGGATATGCTTTTCCCTCTCCTAGACAATCTCGTAAGGAAATATGTGTCCTCTAGCTCAATTTTGAGTTGGTGGTCACCAATTATGAAGCATTGGCTTTGAAAATACCATGTATTTATGAGCCAATTCATTAACTCCACTTGTGCTTTCATTCGCTGAATAGCCCAGAATTTGTAAAAACCACAATTCTTCAGTGCACGCGTAGTTTCAGGGTCATCCATGGCATATTTATCTATGAGCTTGCGTTCACGTTCTCGCCACTCCAACATGGTTAAACAACCTACCAATAAAGACAATTAATAGTTAAAACCATTTGGAAGAAAACTTGAACCATTTTTAAAGAGAAATTTGAGTGTTTAAAATGTCTACAGTGCCTCCTCAAGTTCTATGTGCAGGTAGTGCAGACCCCCGAGGGTGCATTTTAAAACATAAAATTCTCCTAAAAAATTAAATAAAGGCTCAAAATGAAAAATGAAACGGATAAAAATGTAGCTAAGGATGATGTGGATTACATGGTTCTGACGATTGAAGAAATGGATGGTCGGTTCTCCCGATATCTTCTCCGGAAGTTTTTTTGCCAAAAGCTTTTTATACACTACTCTGAACACAAAAGGTAAAAATGACTTGTTTTAATCCATTTTTATAGTTTTTAATGATTAAAATAATATTATTTTATTTACCTTTCACTTTAAAAGGTCATTTTTTAAAATTTTTACTTTTTGGAAACAGGTATGTGTACTATTTTTAGTCTTTTTGTAGGATACAAGATTTTTTGGTGAAGAGAATTATTTTGACACTGAGCAAACTTTTATCACTTTTTCGGGCTCTTTAAAATTACAAAAAAGAAAAATCCTGGAGTTCACTTTTAAGCCCTTTTCAGACTCTCGAAATATGAAAATATCATTGAGTACTTGACTATTCGAACATGTTAAAGTAAATGAATAGTCATCCTTTCAGTATAAATTTACCCCTTTTCCGGACTGAAATGGACTAATTACGAAAAAGTTATACATTGACTAATCATGGTCAATAGAGTTCTTTCTTGCATTATTTTATCATTTTTCGGGCCTGAGAGACTAAATTTATGAAAAAGAACAACCATGGAGTTTACTTATGTTTTTCTTCTGACTCCCTAAAATTGAAAAACATTAAGTTTCTCCTATACTGGACTCGTGAAAATTTAACAATAAAGGACCAGTCGATTACAAACAGGACCAAACCACTCCTTCTTAGGGTTCGAGTTTAATACTAAGATGGACTCATCGGAATGATGAGCTTACACAAAAAATAAAATGTTATCCTCCTCAAGCTTGACAAAAATAAAAACGTACTTGCCAGAAATGGTGGGTGAAAAGAGAGAGAAAAATAATGTAGTTGTCACCGCTGTTTAAAAAACAACATGCCACTATTGAACACGACACTTTGTCACACTTGTACCTATGTTAGGAAATCCTTTGTCTAAAATTTAATCAAACCGCATTGAAAGTCTTCAGCCGGTTTCTTGGTATTAGCTTTAGGTCAAATGCTGCCAAGCCATCTTTAGTGTCGTTATGTGTTCAAGAGAGAGTTCAAATAAACCATTCATTGCAAACATTTGTCTCCATTCACGTTGACCATCCCTGAGACAGTCCTTGCAATTATTTCTTCAAAACTTGACCTAATGGTTTCATGTCATGGGCTTTCATACGACAGATCACTTTCTATTGATGTAAGCTCATCATCTAGAAAGTTGATCTAGAATCCTATTAGTACCTTGGGATCTGCATGCCCTAATGGAAATTTTCTCGCCTTCTATGAAAGGTTGCATCATTGACCTTCAATTTAACGATTCTATGAGTGTTTGACTGCAAATCATTCATTCACACTTCATAGATTTTACTGGAGTACTTTGAGAGCCATTGTAATTATTGGTGGTTTCTCTCACACTTGTTAACAGTTCACATCATTGACCGGTAATTAAGTGGTTTCTACCATGTTCGACTTCGACACACTGTCTATCACATGGATAGATTCGTACTAGTTCAGGAAGCAAAAATCAAGACCCTAGATCTATTTTCCACCATCCAGGCTGCGTGGAGTTTTATTATTCATGATATAGTAGACTACTCATGACAAATGGTTGCACCCATACTGTGTCTACCTTTTATGTAATATTGGAACCATATATGTACCAAAACATTTGGTTTGTTTTCATCTAAGTATGGGAATGTCTACCTCGATGATGATATATATATATATATATATATATATATATATATATATATATATATATATATATATATATATATATGCATTGAATGTTTTTACAGGTTTTCAACCAGTGTCCCCAATCTAATCCTCAGAATGATAAAGCACTTCACTCTTTAGAATAACCTCAGACTTCGCACTTTAGGCGGA
The DNA here is from genome assembly GCA_034641835.2 of Pinus albicaulis. NCBI lineage: Eukaryota > Viridiplantae > Streptophyta > Pinopsida > Pinales > Pinaceae > Pinus > Pinus albicaulis. Next base: position 306,360,584 of record CM076579.1, on the reverse strand, counting down.
AATATGTTACACGTCATTTTTTCGCCATGAAATTTGACTATTCATATGGGTCTATCATGACCTATATCATGTTCCCTTAGAATTCAAAAACTTTAATGTTCCTGAATCAAGTCTTGGAACTGGAGAAAAGCTCTATAAAGCCCTTAAAATTCTACCTGTGTGATTTTTCTAGCCTTTCCCTGTGTATGCGCTATTGTTTGGTCCATAAACTGTGGAAACCACCGCACTTTTTGATACTATTACCTGCGCACCCCCGCGAAAATAAGGATAACATAAAAAGTAAAATCTAGAAACCTAGCTCGTCGAATGTTGTCCCAACTAGAAGCTTCTAGAGTCATGATGAGTTCGAGCTTTATCCCTCCACTCATGGAGCTTATCCTTTGGTCCATGGAACTCAAATCCCTTCATGAGAGGAATCCATCCCCCTCTTCATGGAACTGAAACTACCTCTATTTCCCTATAAATTGAGCTCAAGTTTTAGGTTCAAGTGTAGATTGTAGACACACATTGATTGTAAAGGTAATTGTTCAAGAGAATTCCCAAGAGTGCATAATTTCTACACTAGTGAATTGTTTTTGGCATGAGAATTATCACACCATTATGTCCATAACTCAATGCTGGTATTCAAAGAGGAAGGCTTATCAAACTGAAGTAGGAATGATTGTTCAGGACCCCGGGAGAAATCTGTACGACATCAAGGCATCAGGTTGTAAGATTGCGCTTTTTATTCAAGATAATACATATGGATCTCCTTTTCTCATTGAGTTGTTCTTATGCTTATTTAAATAACATCAATAATTAGACTCCTTGATCACTAAATTGGGTTAGATTTTCTTGATTATTATATGTTACAAATGCTTTGATTCTTGTGTCTTGTCTTTGATTGCAGGTTCTACTTATTGGAGAAGCCACTTTGGAGCGACAGGACAAAATACTACATTGAACGTTTGGATTTTAAGTTAGGGGCATGTATTCTCTACTTTCTTATAATAATTCTGAAAAGAAATTAACCTAGAGAAAAATGTTTCCGAATGGATGTTTGTTTCTAGCTACTCGTTGAGTACTATGGAGATTGCTCTTGTCCGCAAGAGGGATTAATCCACATAACACCAAGATCCTTGACCTATTTTACCTCTCCAAGAACAAGACACCAAGATTATTATTTTGACCTCTATTTCTTAATAGAGTCAAAGATAGTCAACTTTTTGTTTCTTCTTCCTACCTCTACTACCTTTCAGATCTTGGCTTCCTTTTCTCTACTTCAGACCTACAAATTCTCAGCCCTCATTTAGAAACTGTGGTACATGTAGATAAATTTTTCTTGTACCTCGATTTCCTTCGCCTTAGGTGGAGGCCACCTCCTTGAAAACTCGGCTTGAGATACTCTTAGTTTTACCCTTGACTTGACCTTCAAATAGGACTGCATTACTTCAGCATCTTGTGCAATAGAAAGCATTTATACTCCACACATGTGGAGTGATTCAACTCAAAATACACCAAAAAAAAGCTAAGGACATCACTCTTCATTTCCTTCTCTTCTGTGGTGATGAGGCTCCTTTCCTAGTGGTTCTCAAAATCCTCATTAAATAATTCTCCTTGATCGAAATTATGTCCTTGAAATGAAGTCCACATACCCTATTTATAGCAGTTTTCGCATGTAAATTAGCTTACCTGAGTTGTTTGTGAGCCGACATGTTCTCTGCTGAAGCTTCATAATTTCATTTAAGGCTGACTTGAAGGAGATTCTTGAGCTTGATATTGGAGGGTCTCTTTGACTCTTTCAATGACTCACATATATTTGTAACATGCCCAACAAGGGTCTTCCATACATAACATTGAATCAATAGGCTATTGTGACTTGATGACAAAACTAAAGGCTTACATTGGGAACCTTAACTAAAATAAAATACCTCGATCATGAAACCCATGATCCAAGCATTACGAAAATAAAATTATTTTATTCTTTACATCAATTACATAAAATCATATTTACACATGTCATTATGAAGACCGAACCTACTTACAGTTTTCAACACACTACACACTATATGTTTGGGTTTTTCCATCCGGGGGATGGAGATGGATCCAAGATCAAAATTGATTATACTTCATCATGGGGAAGGATAGAAATAATTCATTACCCTTTCACCCATTGTAAATCTTTCACGGAAACAAAATTATCCGATTGCAATAGATGTATTGTCAGGGACTCAAAACATTGATCATCAGAGTTGGAGAAGGGCAGAATATCTTAGCATACCAGAGAGATATCATGAGGAATAGGGGTCATACGTCCCACAAATTCTATTTGTTGGCATCACTCTTCATGATAAAAATGATTGTATGATATGGGGGGTAAAATGAAAAAAAAAATATGATGGTCCAAGACATCTACTTGAAGTTTTGAAGGTCCAGGAGGATTAATGACTATGATTGACATATACATGATATATGGAGATATGGTTAATTTGTTGATCAAATGATCACATGCAAGTTTGATTTGGGATGGGGTTATGAAGGAAATGAAGCTTCCTTTCGTTGGCACTAATCAACCCTTGTTCATATATCTTCTATCATGGTTCACTTCACATAGGAAGTATAGGTCTATCCCACTATATATCACATGTATTATATGGCGAAGTAGGAACACTAGAATTTTTTTATCAGAAAACTACGATTGTTAGAGAAGCCATTATGAATACTTTTTATTTCTTCAATGGGATTGGGTTGATGATCAAGCCTAATAGAAACAGGAAATGAAAATTCATTGATATTTGGAATTGTTGACATAGGCAACAATAAAAGGAAATGTGGATGTGGTGTTGTCATAGTTACTGAGGCTGGTAATTTCTTCCACTTCTAGTGGGAGGGAAGAATGGGATGAAACAAAAAATTGGATATTACAACATTATGGGGATTCCTTATCACAACAAAATGGCTAAGGTTAGACAAAATTCATGTCTATGGAGATGTAAAAGGAATCATTGACTAGGTAAAGAAACATACTAATTTTAATCCCCTCATACTTGCAAAAAGGATGATCAGGGTTCAAAACATGGTAAGGAATTTTAATCATATACATTTCCAACATGTATACAGAGAACATAATTTGAAAATGAACCTCCTATCTAAAAGAGGCATTTTGAAGGAAACAGGTAAATATTTTTTCTCGGCCAAGCAGGGTATCATGGTAAATGTGGGCATCACCAAATACGCTTAGGAGACATTTTAACACAAAATTGATTTTGATGGAGGTTTTGTATATTTAGATAATGAAATTGTTCATTTATGAAAATGTAATGGCGATAAACTACAATTTGATGTTAAGAAAGACACTGCTTGTAGAACAAAAAACTAGAAATGGACTGGCATAGGAATGATAGGAGAAATATGAAAGGATAATATAATGAAAGGAATCTGAAATATGTACTATCGTTATATTTTAATACAAATATGGTGGTTTTTCTTTTTGAAAAAAAATTGCATTCAAAATAAATGAAATCGTAAAAAAAAACATATTAAAACACGATCAATGGAGAACCCGAAAAGTACTCCAACTATGTTACTGCCTATCCACGTTTAGCGAAAGTGCCTCCATTGCTCCTCTCACGAAGCACGCCTCTATTTTTGGGTTGCATTGCCAACTTGCATGCTACTACTATCTTGCACTTATATCAAGTTTGTTATTTCACTTAACATTAACGTTATCTTATGTAAATACAACGATTTGTTGGGCTCTTCATTTTGTGCGGGTAGTCGACTCTGAAGAATGCAAGAACTATACCTAGAAAGATTTCTTGGACACAATTCATCTTATGTCCCTTATATCTTTGTTGATACAATTAGATACAAGTTGCCTTTAGTTGAATTCGCCACAACTACACAGTGGGGGTTTTAAGAAAAACTTTTAAGACAAAAGAAATATTTTTTTCCTAAAATTTAATGTCTTAAAATTTTCAATACGAGGCACTAGTAAAAAAGGTAATGGTAAAGGATTAGGAGTCTGTTTTCAGTTTTTTGATAAAACGAAGTCAGTTTTTACGTTGTTGATAAAAGTAGCATTCAACATAAATGAATCAGTAAAAAAATACATATTAAAACACAATCAATGGAGACCACGAAAAGTACTCCAACTATGTTACTTCCTATCCATGTTCAGCGAAAGTGCATCCATTGCTTCTCTCACGAAGCACACCTCTATTTTTGGCCTCCATCACCAACTTCCATGCTACTACTGTCCCGCACCTACACTGAGGTTGTAATTTCACTTAACATTCATGTTATCTTATATAAATACAACGATTTGTTGGGCTCTTCTTTTTGTGGGGGTTTCCGACTCTAAAGAATGAGACAACTTTTCCTGGAAATATTTCTTGGACATAAATACATATTATTTCCCTTCGATCTTTGTTGATAAGATTAGAGACAACTTGTCTTTTGTTTCATTCGCGACAACTACACGAAGGGGGTTTTAAGACAAAATTTTATGAAAAAAAGAATCTCTTGTCATAAAATTTAATTTGTCTTAAAATTTTCAATATGAGGCGTTATTAAAAAAGAAATGGTAAATGATTAGGAGTCCATTTTTACGTTGTTGATTAGGAGTCTGTTTTTACAGAATTGGACAATGAGCCTCCTATCTAAAAGAGGTATTTCGAATTAAACAAGTAAATTTTTTCTCTCAGTCTTCAAGCAGGGTATCATGTTAAACATAGACATCATCAACTACTCTTAGGAGGCATTTTAACACAAACCTGATTTTGATGGAAGTTCTGTATCTTTAGATAATTAAAGTGCTCATTTATGAAAATATAATGGCTATAAGCTACAATTTGATGTTAAGAAATACATTGTTTGTAGAACAGGAAAATAAAAATATATGGGGATAAAAATGATAGGAGATGTATGAAAGGATAATATAATGAACGTAATATGAATTATGTGCTATCCTTATATTTTAATAAAAATATGGTGGTTTTTCTTTCTGAAAAGGAAAAGTAGCATTGAAAATAAATGAAATAATAAAAAAATACATTTTAAAACACAATCAATGGATACCCCGAAAAGTACTCCAACTATGTTACAACCTATCCATGTTCAGCAAAAGTGCCTCCATTGCTCCTCTCATGAAGCAAACCTCTATTTTTGGCCTCCATCGCCAACTTGCATGGTACTACTATCTTGCACCTATACTAAGGTTGTTATTTCACTTTACATTCGTGTTATCTTATATAAATACAACGATTTATTCGGCTCTTCGTTTTGTGGGGGTAGTCAACTCTGAAGGATGTGCCAACTTTTCCTGGAAATATTTCTTGGACATCAATTCATCTTATGTCCCTTCAATCCGTGTTGATTAGATTAGAGACAATTTTTATTTTGTTGCATTCGCCACAATTACACAGAGGGGGTTTCAAGACAATATTTTTAGGCAAAATAAATCTTTTGTCTTGAAATTTAATTCGTATTAAAATTTTCAATATGAGAACCTAGTAGAAAGGGTAATGGTAAAGGATTAGGAGTAAATAAATAAAAATATAAATAAACCAGGGGTATGGTTAATAAAAAATAAAACCTCTTTTTATACTTACTCCAGAGGTATGGTAAATAAATATAAATATAAATAAATTGGAGGCATGGTAAATAAATAAAACCTCTTTTTATACTTACTCTAGAGATATGGTAAATGAATAAAAATATAAACATACTATAGGTAAATACCACGGAACAAATTATTATTAATACCATGGGATAAATACTATGGGCCAAATACCGTATTTATAAAAGAGTTATGGTAAATAAATCAATATAGAAGAAGTATACAGAGTTATGGTAAATACATAAAAATATATCAAATATGATTATAAGTCAACATCTAAGTATATACCAAGCCTATGGGCAAAATACAATGGTAAATAAAAGAGGTATGGTAAACAAATATAAATATAAATAAACTAGAGGTATGGTAAAAATTAAAACCATTTTATATATACAACATACTCCTCTTTATATTTAGGAAAACTCAGAAAATATGTTTTATTTAGGTTAAGCCTAATGTTCAAATACCCTAATATTAATATTAAAATACTAATATTAATATTATTATTAATCATAATATTCATATTAATATATTATAATATTAATATAACGGCTTAATATTCAAAGGACATTTTTTGGAGGTATTTTTTAAAGTGATATTTTTTTAGAGGATTTTTGGACTCAATTTTCGAAGGACATTGTTTGGAGGTAGTTTGTTTTTAGAGACATTTTTTTATAGGTTTTTGGGCTTAATTTTGAAAGGACATTTTTTGGAGGTATTTTTTAAAGTGAAATTTTTTAAGAGGTTGGGCTTAATTTTGAATGGACATTTTTTGGAGGTAATTTTTAAAGTGACATTTTTTTAGAGTATGTGTTTTGGGTTGAAGTAAATCTTTTATAATGATTTTTTAAATGAGTTTTTGTCTAGCTTTTTGAATGAATTTTTTTTGCAGGACCTGGAAGGAAATATTCTGAGCTTCATCTCATATTTAGAAGACATTTGTTTCTCGAATTTTTTAAATTAAGTGTTTTGGGTTGAAGTATGTCTTTTGCGCAAAAATTTTAAAATGAGTTTTTTTTTTTTTAAATTAAAACTTTTGTGATGTTTTTTTTAATTGAGTTTTTTTCTAAATTTTTTAAGGAAAAGTTTTGAACTTCATACTCAATTATCATGGAAAATCGAAGGAATTGAAAGAGAAAATATGATTGAACAAGAGACCTTGAGGAACGTAGATAATAGGGAGAGAATATCGCAAGAACAAGAGAGAAGAACACTCAAATACTGAAAGGGAAAATAAACCTCGATTAGAAGTTGAAGAAGGTATGTAAATGTAAATATTATAAATTTGATATTTAAAAATTGCCTAGTATAAATTGTGAAACTTAATTTTATTTTATGAACTAATTTAAAAAATATTTTGCAATGTAAACATAGAGAGATATTCCTCAAAAAATTGATGATGAGATATAAAATTTTGAAAGAGAAAGTGAAAGAGATATTGAACCAATGATTGAAGATGGTGAAAATGTTGAAAGAAATTCAAGTGAAGAAATTGAAACACCATGTATATATATATATATATATATATATATATATATATATATATATATATATATATATATATATATATATATATATATATATATGTTGAACATGTGTATTATTGAAATTATACATATTTATTAATTTAGTTATTTATTGAATATATTGATGGAAGGAATGGAGATGGCAGCAAGAAGGTCTAGGGTTTCACGATTTGGTTTCTGCATTTTTTCATCGGCTTCCCCTCATGGCGGCAACCAATGCTACAATGGTTATGGGATAGTGGATATACTGGACCTGTTTTGGGGCTTCTCACTCCCTGCTGTGGCCGACAATTGACTCCCCATCGAACACCTTGCCATGCATTTTCGACATCACAACATGCGGTGGCCATGGACTGCTACATCGACACCCCACCTTTGTCCTTATTCGAAACGGAATCCCGCATTCAATGCTCACGTGATCTGTGGCTTGGAGTTAGGGGAATTCACCTAAAACCCGTGGTCACTGGATGGGAGGTGGTACTTTGTGACCCACGATGCCCTATACATGCTTCGAAGTTTATTAGCAAAAGAGTGTCTGACTCTCTGTTTTTTTTTCGATTTGTGCCGCCCTGGTTTCAAACATTAAATGAAACCCTTCTTTGGAACCAGACACATATTAGCCTCTATTGCTGCAGATAGAACAGAAACAAATAAGAGTCGAAGCTCGAACCAAAGCAAAGGAAAATTGGGTAAGCACTAATCGCATTCAAATTATTATAAAACCTCTTGTGGGGAATAGCTTTTTAGTTTGGATACAGGATAATGATGAAGTTACAGACCTGAAGCAAAACATCTGGCTATCCGCTGGATATCCATGTCATTTTCAATTCCTAATTCATTGTGGGCGAGTTTTACAGGATACCAGCACACTCAAATAATTCACCATTTTCCCTAGCTCCACCATTTACCTCAATCTGAGATTGAGAGGAGGATCAGCTGGGTAGAACATATCTCAGGGACCCAGGGGACCCAACACATCCAAAAATGATTTACCAAAAGGTCTCTCTTACAGGAACATATTACAAGGGAAAAATAAAATAGCATCTCCAATAGCACCAGCAGAGAATGGCCCCAAACCTTACATTGTGGAACAACTAAATCATGTGCCAGAAATGTATATAGATATTCCAGAGATTGATGAACATCGATCCAAATTCAAATCTTAGGCACTAATATGCATATTTAATTCCTTCTGGACCAAAGCAATGGAGCTCTTTCATTGGATCTTCACCAACTGGACGGTTGACTGTGAAATCCATCTCTGCTCAAAGGGATTTTTCATTGTCAAGTTATTATCCTCAGAGGCTAGAGACAACATACTTGGGGCAGGACTATGGTTCTGGGGATCCACTGGGCTCTTCACCATACCATGGTTTCTTTATTTTGACGCTAATACTATGGAGGTCTCCAGAATGTCGGTCTGGGTTCGGCTATACAACCTACCACTTCATTTCTGGAATGAAGTTGTTCTTGCAGGCATAGGAAACATCATTGGGAGATACATAAAAACTAATACCCATCATTTGGAGGAGAGGATATATAGGTTTTCATGCATCTGTGTGGAAGTGGACCTCAGTAAAGGGATTCCAGAGTGCATTCAAATGAATCACAAACAACAGAAATGGACTCAACATCTTGACTATGAAAACACGGCATTCAGATGTAGAATATGTAGGAACACCGGGAATTTGCAAAACACATGTCTAGAAGCAAAAACCGACACCATAAAAAATAAAAAGACAGGGAAAGCTACCAAGGGCTGGAAATTTCCTTCAGAAGAACCAGGGCAGGAGCTGGATGAAGAAGAGGATGCTCCTATCCCAAATGAAAACACCCAGACAGAACCCGAATCGGAGACACAAGAATAAGAGATGCAAGATCTTGCTGAAATTTCCACTATGGCCCAGCCGAATATGGACCATGGGGCACCCGACGGTAGAGGAATAAAAAGACAACACAACTCAAATACATCAAATTCAGATAAGGACAATGGAGCAACCACAGTAGAAAATCAGCTCACCCTAATTTATGTCACGCCAACACAAGGTCCTTGGTGTAAGGTTGAAAAGAAGAAAGGGAGAAAAGTTTAAATTTCTCCCCATATATATGATGCTATGATGTAACCTATTAGCCGATATTTTTACTTTTATCTACAAAGTGTAACATGTAATTTTGTTTTCATTAATAAAATTATGAGTTTTTCCTTGGTGAATGTTATTTATTGAATATGTAAACTAATTATGTAAATTTAATTCTAATATGCACAGATAAAATCAATATCGATGATGAGATGTTAGAAAATTTTGAAACTCACACATATGGAGATAAAAAAGTTGACCATGTTATACGATATCGTGTTTATCGCATTATTGATTCGTTCTTCAAAGATGAAATTGTGGCAGCTCAAGACCAATTGTTGAAAAGCATCTTAACATCAAGGAAATTAAAAGATACTATGACTTTATTTGGTTATTATAAAATTTAAAAAAAAAAAAAGATAAAAAAATGAAGGAAAATGTGATACAAAATATAAATAGTTCTCTAAATTCAATTAGAATATTTAGAAAGAAAAGTGATTTAGATGCACGTAGAGAAATACATATGGCAGTGGTTTCATCAAGTACTAAAGAGAATCGCTTGGTAAAATATATGGAACGAGCATTAGGAACCTCAAGAAAAGCTTTGCACAAACATCAGAAATTTTAGTTGCAAATAGATGTAAATGATGAACTCGCTTGTTGGACAGCTATTTGTAAGCAACCATACAAAGATAGACTTAGATAAAATTAATATATATATATATAGATATAGATATAGATATAGATATAGATATAGATATAGATATAGATATAGATATAGATATAGATATATGGGATAAAAAATTCATGTGTTTCACCAAAAGCAAGGGATTTTGATGTGAAGGCGAATAGCATGAAATCAATACAAATAACTTCCAAAAAATTTCTTGGACACCACTCAGATAAAGTTATTCAACAATTTCAAAGAAGATAATCGTGAAATTGATGTCTCAATCAGTGCTTTTGTGCAGTAAAAACCATGGTATGTAAAACCTATCATTGTACGCAAAACTTGTTTTTGTCATTATCATGTGGAATTTTAGTTATATTATGACACATTCCTTAATTTTGGTAAAACATTTTGGAAAGATTCACCTCCTCCTTCCACTATCCATGATTTCATATCTCAAATTCTATGTGGAAGAGAAATCCATGAATTATTTTACCAGTAGAAATGTGTTGGTGGTAAAAAATGCGATGATTGTGGAAATTTGACTAAATTTCAAAACAAATATCATACTGATATAAATGATCAATCATTGTCCAACATGAAATTGAAATGGAAGAGATATGAATATATCCATACATCAATTCAAGGTTCAAGTGCTAAAAGAATTGATTTACAAGAAGACTAATTTTTTGTGATAGATTTTTTGAGAAAGTCTGAGGCAGAAATTTATAAATACACCAAGAATTTCCATAGAGCTTGATGGCAGGAATTGCAATTCAAAAAATCCCATGAAGTTTTTTCACTAGGCACCATTTTGTCAGTAGTTGATTTTGCAGAAAACTACACATTTGTTCCACAAAAAGAAATTTAAAGTGAATACTATCATTCTGTCCAAGTCTCCATGCTCATCCATATTATATATAGACATGCTGAATAAAATTTTGATCATATAGAAAGCAACAGTGAAAATCAGCATGTTATTAAAGAATATCACTTTTATATCAGTGATGATCATACGCATGATACATATTTTATACAAAACTATTTTGAAAATATTTATGACTCCTTGAAAAGTCATGGAATAAAATTAAATGAACATTGGATATGGTCAGATGGATGCGCAAGTCAATTCAAATCTTCACGATCATTATTTTGGTTGTGTCGTCTTCATATGAAAACCTCCATTAAACATTGTTAGAATTTATTTAATACTGGTCATGGGAAAGGAAAACATGGTGGCACATGGGCATGCATAAAACGAGCACTTCAAAGATATCAAATGGACCACTCTGCAAACTGACTTGTCTCAGCTGAAAAAGTTGTTCAATGGTGCATCACTGCAGTAAGCCATGAGACTAACCGATCAAGGGAAGTACAAAGGTACATTCAATAAAATATTTATTTGATTTCTAATTTTAAACAAAACATTTATCACAATGATTATCTTTGATGGTATTTTGATATCATATTTATATTCCTCTTTGAATTTTCCATATAGGTTTTTTTTGGCATATTGGGGTCCAAGATGTAGATAGATCGATTGGAGATGACGTTTAAACAATAAAAGGGACTCGAAAATTGAATTCAATTAAAACAAATTTGTCCACAAATGTGTTTGCATTGGATAAAATAAAACATTCTTTTTTTTTTCATGTTTGCATAGACAACGCAGAATCCAATGATGTTTGTGAAAACATAATGTATGTAAAATATTGGCACCATACAGAACTAAATACAAAGGGTAAAATTTTCGTTGCAAGCTTCGAAGAAATACAATTAGAGGATACTACAATATCATCTGATGATGATCGAGTTTATGATCTCGTTAGAGAAGGTAACATTTCAATTGCTTTCAAATGATAGAGATATAGAAATAGATAATAAAATCAAGTACACATGTTAATTTTTCATGTTAATTATGATCTAAATTTAAATACATAAGTTTGTTTTATTGTGCAGGAGATGCTTTTGTTGTATTTTTACCTACTATCAATGATGAAAATGTGAAGTATTATTTGATGCATTGCACTGAACAAAAGATGAAATTGTTAGAAAACTATGATGATCACAGGTTTACATATGATAGAGGGTCTATTATACTGAAAGGTTATTTTTTCCAAAAAACTAATCAAAGTGGGGTTTTTTTTTACTTTCAAGGCCATGAACCTGATGTCATAAGTTGTCAATATAGTCACTTGGCATGTGCAGCACACATAAAGTTTTAGAAGTTCAATTAAAGAAAAAAAAGAAAATTAAGAAATGGAAAATGTCAAAATCTGATCATGAATGGACCATTGAAGATGGCATTCCATTGGAATTTTTTTGAATGAACTGCCCAACAATTTCTTCTCTTTCGGTTCATCCTTTAGAACTTCTAGAACTAAACTAAAAATTGAACTGCCTTTTTTTGTTATATGTACTTGAGTCTTCTCACATGTACATTTTTTTGCTACATGCACACGAGTAATTTATACATGTGTACACATACACATGTCCGTATTATCTAGTCTAAATGATTTCATACATTCTCTGGTACAATTTGTCATAATTTCATTATTGCAAAATGTACATATCTGTGTATCTAGCATAGTTGATATAATGCAAATTTGAAGTTGAACAATTTTGTTTTAGACATGTGTCTATTAGAATTAAATTATAATAATCATTCTTGAATGCAAAATGTGTGGCACGTGTTTTGTAATTTCCGGTTTACTGTCAACTAAAAGTAGCTTTTCTATGTACATTAATGAAACTTGTTGTGTACTGGATATATATATTCTAATGAAATTCTAAAATTTTATGATTGTTTGACACATCTAAGAACATCTAGAATTTTATGCTTGTTTTTACATATATACATCAATATGTATTGTACTTCAATCGTTTTAACATATTATATTCAAACATGTACTTCAATCATTTTTATGTACATATATTCTTGTGATTTTTTTTTTGTAACTTGGGCTAAACTATATTAAAAGCATGAAAAACTATACAGAGGTAATGGGCAGAGATGGCAAGTAGTGCTTATCCTATCCCTACCTTGGTAGTGTTAAAAATAAACCAAGTTTGGGGATGCCTCAAAGGAGGAAACCAACCCCTTAAGTGTGTCATCCAGTCTTGTAATACAAAATATTCAGTGGCCCATATAAAAACAAAAGACTTGAATTATATCCTAAGGTGAAAATCATGGATTTCATTCATCTTTGTCCATCCCCTGGTCCTCTTCCTCTATAAAGCACCCATATTCTCTAGCAATGGCTTCCTCCTCGACTATGGGCATTCGAGGAGGCTTCAGAGGGGTCACATGGACGATGGGAGCGACTAGGTACTCCACATCGTAATCTCTAGTCCACACACCGTCCGAGTCCATAACCCAAATGCCTATCTCCTCCATTGTGGGCTCATAACCTGGAAGTGGGTTGGTTTTCTTGGGTAAAGGCTGCACATATTGTGAAATAGTGGATTTCCTGCCTCTTCTACCCTTGGGATTCTCTGGAGGAAAAACAGTCTCCCCATGAATGTTATCAAACGCTTGAGGGGCCAACACCTCATGGCTATCAGATGTAGAGCCCTTGGTGGATTCCAATAGCTAGTCGTTGCTACGGTGACAAACGCCTAAAAATGCACCTCTATAACTACCTCTAATGGGTTTCAGATGTTGGTGTGGGGCCATGGGATGGATTTTGACCTATACATTTTATGATTTTTTTAGATTTTAAAACATCGATATGTATTGTACTTAAATATCACCTAAATAATAGATGTACATCCTAAAATTATATAACATTCACACACATGTTCAAATGCATAACATGTACCAATGTATGTATGTCTTCAGTGTAATTTGAAATTCCCATCTAGATTCATTTTATATTTAACAAATAAAATGACAACTTGAGTTTTAAGAACAAAACATTATATCACAACATGTGAGCACATGCCAAATGTAGTTCAACTATCCAAAATATACATATTTATGTATAAATTGTAATTTGAAATTTCCATCTAGATTCATTTTATATTTAACAAATATAATGCAACCTTCATTTTATATTTAACAAATGTAGTGACAACTTGAGTTTTAAAAGAAAACAAATATATCACAACATGTGATGACATGCAAAATGTAGTTCAACTATCCAAAATATACACATTATGAAAATGTAATTTGAAATTTCCATCTAAAGATTCATTTTATATTTAACAAATAAAATAACAACTTGAGTTTTAAAAACAAAACATTATATCACAACCTGAGATCACATGCCAAATGTAGTTGAAATTTCCAATTTAAAAACAAAACATTATATCACAACATGAAATCACATGCCAAATGTAGTTGAACTATCCAAAATATACACTTGTTTTGTAATTTGAAATTTCCATCTAGATTTGAATTTAGTTTTAAAAACAAAACATTATATCACAACTTGTGATAACATGCCAAGTGTAGTTCAACTATCCAAAATATAAACATGTACATGTGTTTTGTAATTTGAAATCTCCATCTAGATTCACTTTATATTTAAAAAATAAAATGACAACTTGAGTTTTAAAAACAAAACATTATATATCACAACATGTGATCACATGCCAAATGTAACTATCAAAAATTTAAAATCATTCTTGATAAAAGTAACTTTAATTTAAAACTATATCAAAACAGTAAAATATGTCCAAAATTTGTATCTCACATGAACAATAAACGTAAATATATGTCTAGTTCAATGTATAGTGTTACAAGTATCAAGTTATATAGAAAAGTAAATATGAATGCATAGATAAGACTATATATAAAAAAATAAATTTAAGACTATATCTATAAAATATAATGTTGCACACATGTGCATCATCAATCAAATACATATGGATCTAATGTCTCTACTAGCAAAGTCCTGCTCCTTGTGCTATCTTGTGAAGAACGGGGAACTTGTAGACAATGTGTACAAACATTAAAATTTAATGTTTTAAAATTTAATGAGAATATAAAAATTCATTTAAACAAAAAATGGAAAAATAATTATGCAATACCTCATGTGGTTACCTCTCCATTGCCTTCTGTTTCTCGTCCATTAAAACATCCTCCACAGTAACATCTTCCACAGTAAACTGTACAATATACATGTACAAGTATATATATATATATATATTAAAAAATTTCAAATGAAAATGCATATAAACTAATTTTCAATAATATTAAAAAAAAAGTTAGACGACTTGTTCAAATGGTGTGGATGTTCCTATCCACATCGTACACTCCATCACTAGAGTCCATGTAGAATGGAAATCATCTCCAAAAACCTAAAATTCAAAAATTTTAAAAGTATAAAATAACTCAAGATCTAGATCTCATTTTAAAATAAAACTTTTGAACTTCAATTTATAACTTATAACTTAAACGTATAAGTGAAAAATTGAATGCTTGTTATTGTGGATTGGGAAGATCTCCTAAGGGTGGCTTTGAAATAAAATCTCCTAAAACCTAAAATTCAAAAAAATTAAAACTGTAAAATAACTCAAGATCTAGATCTCATTTTTTAATGGAACTTTTGAGCTGCAATATATAAATTAAAAGCATATTTAAGTGAAAAATTGTTCATACTTGTGATGGTGGATTTGGAACATCTCCCAAGGAAGAAGAAGGTACCTCCATCCCAAAAAAATCAGACAAAATCAGAATCTATTAACATTTAATTATATACATATACATGTGTGCACAATTATTTATTTTAAAAATATATCATGATGTTTCGATATATATAATAATAGATAAAAAAAATAATTGTACATCATCATGTTCACTTAAAAAACACTAACACGTGCATACATTTCATCTTGATTGTGTGATTGATGGTGAGAACCATCTTGATTGTGTGAACCGGAGGCTTCTACTGTGATATTAACATCTTCGCTCATCAAGCGTGATAACTGCAAATGGTGTTAACATATATGATACATTTTTGTTAGATTAATGTATAAAAATAATTGTATATGTATATGTATTTATTAAAAATTGTACATGTGTTAAAATAATCACCCTAACCATTAGCACATACCGATCCCATGCCCTCTTGCTCTAGCATTATTAGGTCCTGCCAACCATTGTGACAATTATTTGCATATTTTCTAAGATCATCAACACTCATGTTGTCTATCTCATCATTTATATGACACACAAAATTAGCATGTAAATTCTTTCATGATTTTTGTCAATTTAGAAAAACATCAAGTCCACCTAGTCCACTCTGACCATTTTCAATGATGGAATCCCTTGCTTCTCGACTAATTTGAGAAGTGGAACCCATCTTTGATCGAATAGTTTCAACACGAAGAGGTAGAATAATGAATGGTGGCTCAAGGTGAGGAAACTCAACGTCATGCTTAGCGCCCATATGGTCACATAATCGACCTCTCCCAAGACAAAAAAAAAATTAGAGGGAAGGTCATTATAATTGGGTTTAATTCTTTATAAAATAATTTTGCAAAATAAATCAGAACCTCGTCGTTCCATGGGAGTCTTCCATAGGCAGCAATATGCCTATCATACAAATGGCCAGCTATATCGGGTTACTTGAAATATTGTGCATTTAGCATATTTATTTTCAGCCCTTCTTTGAAATTAACCATAGACTTGGCCATTTCTGTAACACTTTGTTTAACAACCTCCTATTTATCGAGACCCATCACTGTTTCCTTTATTTTAATCATCACTTCTATAAAAGTATCAGTGGTTGGCCCAAGCCTTAGGTACACATCTACTAGTTCACTTAAGTAGTGAGTAACTATTTCTAAGCTTTCTCGACTCTTAGCGGAGAGTTTCAAAGACACAAGATCTTTCTTCAATTTTGAATGAATATGTTGACACCTTTGTAATTTTCATTGCTACATGTTTGTCTCCCAAGGTATATCAGAAATGTCAGATGGATAAGTTGTGGTTGGTGTACAACCTTCTTCCTGAATAACGCATTATGTCCTACGTCTTTTTGGAGCAACATTTTCACCCTCTGCATCAATATATAAATTTTTATATAAATAAAAAAACATGTAAACAAATTTGTACAAATTGAATGAAAATAATATTTAGATTGATGGCCACCTCGATATGGTCAGCCAGCATCACGCCCACCCTGAGACTATTGAGAACTAGAACGACCACCGAATTGTTGAGAACCAACATGACCATCCATTGATTAGCCTCCGGGGAATGCATATCACCACCCTCGCGCAATTGGCCACCATCTATTGATGGGCCTCCAGGGGAATGTGTACCACCACCAACCTCAGGCAACGAGAGGGAAGCTTCATAAGAAAATATGAGTTTATAATCAATTCAAAAATACATTCATACATATAAATACATGTACATATGATTGATTAAATTGCGTGAACCATACCACGAATGCATGAACCATGGCCATGCTCCATTGATGGAGTAGACACCCTTGTCCTTTGAACTCCTAAAAAATAAAAAAATAAAACATATTAAAAACTAATTTAACTCGCAAAATTGATAAAAATAAATAAATTCCATATGTATACATGCATGTACATGGGGATAAACTTATATATATATATAGTCAATAAAAAAATTAATTCAACATGTATACACACATGTATGTATGGAGATAAGATTATATAAATACCATGAACATCCCTTGATCCATGATCCCCCTCTCTCGTAGAGGCATGGGATTCTATTGATCTTCGTCTTTCATCCTCCATGATATATATGGATATATCTACAGTGGACATTTACAATTATTTTTATATTAATATTTAAAATAAATTCAAAATATTTCAAAAAATTAATGTAATTTAGTACACAAATTATGTAAAAAACAATTTTCAAAGCACTAATTGATGTGTGAAACTAAATTTAAATAAAGATTTGTTGAAGTCTTCACATTTTAATTTTATAAAAATGTGAAGTTCACCGAATTGCGCTTTACATGGTGAGAGCACAAAACTTAGTATATAAATGAAAAAAACACATGGTGATTAAAAATGACGCATTTATAAGTAAAAAACACACACATTGTTGGGAAAAATACTGAGAGGGGTGGTGAATTAGTATTTACAGCATATTCAAAACTTTTTGGTTTTTCACTCTCTAAAACCCATACGCTACTTTCCTTTAGTATATATACGCGGATATCCTTCATGCAACTCGCGTATTAGCAGAGATCTAAATATGCAGATATTTATTAACTTAGTTCTTTGCACTATTCAATCATATGATGTTAAGTTATCAGAAAACATGTGCAGTAACAACAGAATAAACCATCACACAAGCATCACACATGAACACCAGGATTTTTAGGTGGAAACCCAAGTCGGGAGAAAACCACTGCTGCAGTTGCTCAGCCTTCAATATTTTATTATAGAGAAAACATCTTACAACATATGTGCTGGTGCAGACTCCTACCAAAGACGCGCGTGCACCCACCTGCGCTCGTTTACCAGCCTCTCCTGGAAGGGAGCTCCAACCCCTTGACTCGTTTACCAGCCTCTCCTGGAAGGGAGCTACGACCCCCTGCTCTCGTTTACCAGCCTCACCTGGAAGGGAGCTACGACCCCTTGATCTCGTTTACTAGCCTCACCTGGAAGGGAGCTACCACCCCCTGACTGAAGGCTACAACCCTCAACACCACCTTCGGACCACGTTTCATCAATTTTCACACTGGATCCAACAACTTCAATAGAACACAACTTGCAGGCCACGTTTCATCATATTTTCAGACTGGACTCTCTCCATACATTTAAGCACAGTCAAACATCAACAACAAATAGCTAAAACACAGCAGATCAGATCAGACATTTCATACCCCATACTTCAGCAAACCCTAGTTTGCATACGCGCTTTCCTTTCACTGATGTCGCGTATATACGCGCTTCTGTCCACATCAACCAGCGTATACATCTGTGCATAAATTTCACTGCGCATACGCGCTTTTTCTTCTACGAAGCCGCGTATATACGCGCTTACTCTGCGGCGAACTAGCGTATGGATCTTCAACCATTACAGAGCTGCATACTTCTTCAGATCAGACATTCAGTTCAGATTCAACCCTTTACTTTAGACAGATGTTCGCCTCATCACAGATCTAATCACTCCATAAACAGATCTAGCAAATACAAGTACATTTCAGATCTAGATCCCCTTCTTTATCATTGTTGCATCATGCATTCAGATCTATCATTCAATTTTAACCCTTTCCATTCAGATATACTTCAGAGAGAAGTATTCATTCAAGCTTAGACATCTTGCACCCACACTCATGATTTGCACAATGAATTTCTTCTCTTTATATAGGTTTACCCTTTTTCAATACCATGAGCCCCTTTTTCAACACCATGAGCCAAAACTACATTACATCCGATGGTATTCCTGGACGGGTCAACGGGGCCTTTTAGACGAATCATTACCCAATACAATGGGTCAATACCATGGTGGTTACCCCTGGTTTTGCACTTTTTGAGCGCTTTTGCCCATACGCGACTTGGAACGTTGTTTCCTGCGTGCATACGCGACTTCTCCTAGGCAAATCCGCGTATGCCTTGAGACATACTTTTTTTATCATAGATCTAGCACAAACTGAATTTCTTTCTTCATTCCATTCTGTACTCACTGTAGATACATCAGATTTACTTCATCAAGAGCATATTCTATCAAGCACAACTTCATCAAGTAAGTTGCCATCTTCTTCATCAAGTGGGTTGCCATTCAATGACAACACTCAGCATCATGTTGCTAACTAACATCATTTCACATCAGATTTACATCATTTACCAAGTCCATCAAGTCAAGAATAACTTCATCAGGTGTATTTCTATCAAGGACAACACATGCCAACAGTCTCATGTCTTCATCTTCATTCAATGGGTTGCCATCAAGGACAACACTCTGCATCATATTGCCAACACACATCAAAGATATGTTACAATGTGCATCAATAAATTTTGAAGGAGAGCGTCTCAATACTAATTCATCTTTGAAATATGAATCTTGAATTGGCATTGCCCCATATAATACTAGTTCATCTATTAATTCATCTTTGACAGATGAATCTTGAATTATCATTTCCCCACACAATAGATCACCAGACATCTTATTAACATTTGCACAATGTCTTATACTAAAAAATTGAATTTTTCTAACAATATTGTTTGATTTTCCATGTAGTTGTTTTAGCCTCTCCTTCTTGACTTGCTACGCGCCTTTCATCTGGTTGCACACAAGTTCATAATTGGTAAAAACAACAATTCCATTTGATCCATACTCCCTAGTTGTTCCCAATCCTTCTGTCAATGCAATACAATATGCCTCATTGTTTGTTGTTCTTCACGGTATATTCATTTTCCTTTGGAGGACCTTGTTACTCACAATATTTCAAAGCACATATGTAATCATTGCTTTCCCTAGATTAGGGTAGTAAGAAACATCTATTCATAATGTCCATTTTTCAACCATATTTACTGGGTTTTTTTGATCCATTGAAAAAACTAATTGAATAAAATATATTAAATTAAAATTTATTGTAAATGCATGGGAGAAATAATATGTACATGGTTCCTTAAATTTTATGGGAGAAATGACATAAAAATGACATAAAAATGACATGCCTTAAAGTTTGCCTTAAACTTTATTGGAGAAATGACACATGTATATGGTTTTCCTTAAAAATTTTCTTAAATTGTATGGGATAAATGACGCATAAATGGCATGTACATGGTTCCAAAAACATTAGCAAATGCCTTAAAGTTTATAGAATAAACGGCATGTACAGAAATAGATATTACAATGAAGAACTTCTATTTAGATATGTTCTGGAGATTCCCTGTAGGGGTATTTATTGGATATGTCACCTTTGAGAAAGGATGAGATCTAGAGGCTACCTGGCCCTTTACAGACTCTACCTTTAGAACTTGTAGAAGTTAACACTCAACAAACAGACTCAAATCCTATGGAAGTTCAACCACCTTAGGTTCTCACCAAGGTTTTTAGGATTTAAAGTTTGCCTTGAGTTTATGGGAGAAAGCGTTAAGTTTGTGGGAGAAATGACATGTGCATGGTTTGCCTTACATTTTTCCTTAAAGTTTATGGGAGAAAGCACATCTAGAAATGACATGCCTTAAAGTTTTCCTTGCCTAGAGTTTAAGGGAGAAATGACATGTACATGGTCTGCCTTAAAGTTTGCCTTATAGTTTATGGGAGAAATGACATAGAAATGAGATGCCTTAAAGTTTATGGGATAAATGAAACATGTATGGGAGAAATGACACATGTACATGGTTTGATTTAAATTTTATGTGAGAAATGACATATAAATGACATGTTCATGGTTCCAAAAACACTAACAAATGCTATAAATGACCTGTACATGGTTATCCTTAAAGTTTTCCTTGAGTTTATGGGAGAAATGGGAGAAATGACATGTATGTACATGGTTTTCCTTAAAATTTTCCTTCAATTTTATGGGAGAAATGAAATAAAAGTGACATCTACATGGTTCCAAAAACACTATAAAATGCCTTAAAGTTTATTGGAGAAATGGCATATACAAAAATGGATATTACAATGAAGAAATTTTGTTTAGATCTGTTCCAGATATTGACTATAGGGGCACTTACTAGATATGTCACCTGTGAGAAAGGATGATATCCAGAGGCTACCTGGCCCTTTACAGACTTTGCCCTTAGAACTTGTAGAAGTTAACACTCAACAGAGTGACTCAAATCCTATGGAAGTTCAACCACTTTAGGTTCTCACCAATGTTTTTAGGCCTTAAATTTTTCCTTGAGTTTATGGGAGAAAGCCTTGAGTTTGTGGGAAAAACGACATGCCTTAAAGTTTCCCTTGCCTAGAGTTTAAGGGATAAATGACATTTATATGGCTTGTCTTAAAGTTTTCCTTATGGTTTATGGAATAAATGACATAGGAATGACAGAGAAATGACATAGAAATGACATGTACATAGTTTTCCTTAAAGTTTGAAAATTTATTTTATGAACTTACTAAAACAACTAGTGGTAGTGGTCGATGAAGTTATGTCAAAGGTCACACCTTGATGATTTTGTGGGAGAAATGGCATGTACATGGTTTTCCTTAAAGTCTAGTTTGCCTTAAAGTTTATGGGAGAAATCACATCTAGAAACCTTTACTTTGACATCTATAAATAGGCTAAGAACATTAAAAAGGAATTTTCAACTTGCATTAGTTATGTCCTTAATACGAAGTATGATTTAGCACCTAACAGATTGTATAATAATATAATAATGTCATTTTTGACTTGTACTATCATTCATACTTGATATGTACAAGAATTTTACAACTAGAACATCAACCTACACACTATCATCATATCAATGTACATAATCTAGATTAGTAATATATATTACATCATAAAACACTCCACTTTTAACATTTTACAAGATTAGAAAATTAAACGTACATAATCTGTATTATTAATATCCATTACATCATAAAACACTCCACTTTTAACATTTTACAATATTAGAAAAGTAAATGACAACATTAGGAGAGGAAGCATCATGGAAGGTGTAAATTTATGTACATTAATAAAAAATAGTTAGCATCAACATAAATATGAATACTATGGAAAGCCTATAGTAGCATTATGGTAAGAAGCCAAGGGTCTTCATTACTCGAATAAACCATTTCTATGAATCATTTCTATTAACATCATGCCTCCAAATGCATAAAATTATAAACTATAGACAACATGCATTTCACCTTTTTCATAGAATACCATTCAATTTCACTTCATATGTATTTCCAGTATTCATTTTTCCAACCAATATCATAGGTATCCAATGTTATTATATCAATTTATAAGGAATCAATATTTTTTCACTTCTATAAAAAGCTAGAAGAAAATTTGTGTGCATCTACTATAGGAAATAGATAATAAGGAAGCTATAAGAATCCATCCTATAACACATTTTTTTCAATTATTTAAGGAAAAGTGATATCTAAGAATCAAACAAGCTCCTATGTACACATGAATCAACCATATTAAGCCATTTCAATCCATTGTACACAATTATGTACACATGAATCAACCATATTTAGCCATTTCAATCCATTGTACACAAGGAAATCAATTGCTATAAGATTTTGTAAGTCATAGAAATTTGTGTGAATTTACTATAGGAAATAAACAATAAGGAAGCTATAAGAATCCATCCTATAACACATTTTTTTCAATTCTTTTAGGAAAAGTGATATCTAAGAATCAAACAAGCTCCTATCTACACATGAATCAACCATATTTATCCATTTCAATCCATTGTACAAAATTATGTACACATTAATCAACCATATTCAACCATTTCAATCCATTGTACACCAGGAAATCAATTTCCAATTGCTATAAGATTTTGTAAGTCCCTCTGAAAGGGACAATATCTTATGAAATTCCATGCTTTCACCTAGAAGATATAACCCTAAGACATAGAATTTTTTTTTGATTAAAAAACACTTCATAAAAACCACGAAGAAACCAATTTAAATGCATAAGAGTCTAAAGAAATGAAAATTATCACTAAATCAATGTTTGGTTAATTTTTTAAAAATAGCCAACCTCAATCCTAGTAATTTAATCATCTCAATTACAATAAAACCACCACATCAAATAGTGAGGTGGGCCTAAAATCTACACATAGAAACTTATGATTGAAGTAATAAGTGGAAAGGGGTGAAAAATTATTTTATACACTTACTTAAACAAGTAATGGTAGTAGTTGATGAAGTTATGTCAAAATTCACACATACAATTGTACTCTTTGAGGCATTAGAAAGCTAGCTATATTAGGGAGCTTAAGTTTAGGAATAAGAAAGAAAATCTTACGTTTTAGCTTAGCAAGGAGTATTCATGAAGATAGGAACTATAACCACAAACAAACACTCAGCTGAAAGACAAAGACAATCTCACAAAGGTCTAAGGAAGAAAAAGAACACAAATACATCCTACAAGCTTAAGAAAGAACAAAGTTGTGAGTTGGTCTCATAAGAAGAACACATAGATATTAGATCTGAAGAGGTTGAAGGAAATAATAGAGCTATTAGGGGAGGAAAGAACAGATCTATCAGCCATCAGGAAAACACACACAACTCTACTCTTTGAGACATTATACATCTAGCTAGATTAGGAAGCTCCAGTTCAAGAATAAGACATAAAAGCTTAGGTTTTAGCTTAGAAAGGAGTATTCAGGAATATAGGCACTATAACCACTAAGAAACACTTTTTTGAAAGACAAAACCAATCTAACAAAGGTCCGAGGAAGCAACATAACACAAATACAACCTACAAGCTTAAGACAAAATAGATCTGTGAGTTGGTGCTCATAAGAAGGACACAGATATTAGATCTATAGAGGTTGAAAGAAAGAACGGAGCTATCAGCTATCAGGAAAACACATACAACTCTACTCTTTGAGGTATTATAAAGCTAGCTAGATTAGGAAGGTTTAGTTTAGGAATAGGAAAGAAAATCTTAGGTTTTAGCTTAGCAACGAGTATTCAGGAAGATATGCACTGTAACCACAAACAAACGCTCTGTTGAAAGACAAAGAGAATCTAACAAAGTTCCAAGGAAGAAACATAACACAAATACAACCTACAAGCTTAAGAAAGAACATAGCTATGAGTTGGTTCTCATAAGAAGAACACATAGATATTAGATCTACAGAGGTTGAAGGAAAGAACAGAGCTATCAACCCTCTGTAAAACACATACAGCCCTACTCTTTGAGGCATTAGAAAGCTAGCTAGATTAGGAAGCTTCAATTCAGAAATAAGGAAGAAAGAAAAAAAAACATGCCTACTTGAACCGATTCTACTCAACCAATCAAACAACCATCTAACCTGGCTAACCTTACTAGCCATACAACCAAGCTAGTTACCCCCAGACCCATCAATCCAAACCCCATGACTATGACTACTTTAATATGCTACCATAATTGTGTCACAACCTTACTATGATTGACCGGTGATATATACTGATATAGAATAAGGGAAAGCATAGGATGGCTTGTACACAATGCAATACATATTAATACTATTCAACAAGGTCATGGTTATTCAATAAGATTAAGTGCATAGATTGGTATCATTACAACTGTTAACACATGGTCTAATATGCATAAACTCTTGTACACGTCTAAGCTTTTAGGACCTGCTAGAGCTTTTAGAGATAGTTATTTAGTATATTATGATGTTGACTCTGACTAGTCATATGATGAATTCAATTTAGGAATAAGAAAGAAAAGGCTAGTCTAATTTCATATTTGCACACCTCATCCTTATCTTGATATATATTATGATTCCCTTTTGGCGTAGTAGAAGCACTACCATTTCTCATACCTATATATTTATACATTTTCCCTCTTGGCCTAAGCATTGCCTACCATCTATATCAATCAGTTTCAATATTCCTCCACTAGAAGCTCGACTGGTAAATACAGATCTCTGAAGATTTACTGGTAGATGATCACTATTGATTTATAACAATTCTACAGGTACACTGCTATCTTAGGACCTGATCATAATTATTAGATAAACTTTCTTGTAGAAAATATCTATTACCAACCTAATTAAAGTTATATTTTATTTTATGAAACATTACTAGATTTGGGTATAGAATTAGGATGCACGTAAACTAACCACAAATAAACACTCTATTGAAAGACAAAGATAATCTAACAAACTAATTAGAAAGGATTTTTTCGTCTACCTGGAGACGACGAGACGAAAAAAAATGATAGCAAATGATGAGGCAGGCCACAATGATAGAAAAAAACAGAAAATGACGAGGTAGGCTGCAACGACAACTAACAACAACAAATTAATAGGTAGGAAATGACGAGGAAGGAAATCGCCGAAGATGCAGGTTCATTGTAACCTGTGAACAAAAAAACAGAGAAAAAAATTAAAACACAAAAAAAATACACAAATAATAAACAAAAGCGTGAAGCTTCTGACCTCCTCGCCCCTGCAACAACAAACACCAACGCAACAAAAATATAATGAGACAGAGATCAGACAATGGTAAAAAAAAAACAGTAACAAGCCCGAAACATCTTGCGGTCTACAGGCCGGTATATTTATAAGAAATAGTTCGGTCGAATTATTTTCAAAAGTTCAGTTGAACTTCTGTTGTCGATTTTCCCATCTTTGGCCAAAAATCTATCTACCCATGCCGTCAATACACCGTCAATGTAAATGACAGAATTAGTTCGACCGAATTAATTTACAAACTTCAAACGAACTTTCTAACAACTTGGACAAACTTTTATAAAAGTTCGGCCAAACTTTTGGAAAAACTAATTTTCCACCTGATTTTCTCATGAAGGTGTAACCCACCTTCGCGTTTTTACCCATTATTAAATTTAATAAATTTGGATCTTGGAGGTTTGTATTTAAGTACACTACATGCATTGACTATCTCAGGTAAACACATAAGCTTAAATGTAAATGTAAAAGTAATGTTTAACATTTAAAATTTAATATAATTAATCTAATGTCGGCCCTAATCAAAAATCACTTCTCTCCCTAAAAATCTAAATTTAACACAAATAAAGTGTCGAATTGTCTTTGTGAGGAAGCATCTCAAATCACTTCTCTCCCTAAACATATAAATTTGACACAAATAAAGTTTCAAATTGTATTTTTGAGGAAGCATCTCTGTGATAGTGGGAAGAGTGAAATAATATTTGTGAGAAAGGATTTTGGGAGTTACGTGGAGTGGAAAATAATATTTGTGGGAAAGGATTTCACAGTATGGATTGTGATAGATTTCTAGGTTTTATTTTGTTTTCTCCTGCATTTTTTTATTTTACCTTTTCATCTATTGTGACTCCATGGATCTGATCATGTGTAATGAATCACTCTTACTAACAAATTAGAATGATTTAATTTCTGCCTTGGGTGAAATACCACCAAATTAGAATAATTTAATTTCTGCCTTCCCTGAAACCTTGCCCAACTCCTGGCTCTGGACCAAATTGATTTCAAGAATCTATTTCTAAGTTTATAAAAAAGCAGCCTAGATCCATCAAATATTTCTAGGTTCAAACCTTTCCTCAAGTTTTGCACTAAAAAAAGAGGTATGCACCTCTATATATTTGATCTCTCTCAACGTTTGATAGATCCAGAGTTAACATTGATCTAGGCTGGAAATGAAAAATGAATCATTGACTGGAGATGCAAAAGAAATCATTGATTGGGTAAACAAACATACTAATTTCAATCCCCCCATACCTGCAAATTGGATGATGAGTATTCGAAACCCAGTAAGGACTTTTAATCATATACATTTCCAACACACACACACACACACACACACACACACACACACATATATATATATATATATAGAGAGAGAGAGAGAGAGAGAGAGAGAGAGAGAGAGAGAGAGAGAGAGAGAGAGAGAGAGAGAGAGAGAGAGAACAAAATTAGACAACTAGTCTCCTATATAAAAGAGGTATTTTGAAGGAAAAATGTAATTTTTTTTTCTAGGCCTTCGAGCAAGGTATCATGGTAAACATAGGCATCATCAACTACTCTTAGGAGACATTTTAACACAAACATGATTTTTATGGAAGTTTTGTATTTTTAGATAATGAAAGTGTTATTTTATGAAAATGTAATGGTTATAAGCTACAGTTTGATGTTAAGAAAGACATTGTTTGTAGAACATGAAAATAGAAATGTATGGGCATAGGAATGAAGGAGAAGTATTTAAGGATAATATAATGAACTTAATCTAAATTATGTACTATTCTTATACTTTAGTACAAAGATGGTGGTTTTTATTTCTGAAAAGGAAAAAGTAGGGTTCAAAATAAATGAAACAGTAAAAAAATACATATTAAAACACAATCAATGGAGACCCCAAAAAGCACTCCAACTATGCTACTGCCTATCCATGTTCAACGAAATTTCCTCCATTGCTCCTCTCATGAAGCACACCTCTAATGTCGGCATCCATCGCCCTAAACCCCATAAGGTGTTTTCGTCCTCCATTTCTCTGCTTCTTGAAGAACCCCTCAACAACGTAAAAATGGACTCCTAATCCTTTACAATTACCTTTTTTACTAGCGCCTCGTATTGAAAATTTCAATACAAATTAAATTTTAAGGAAAAAGGTTTCTTTTGTCTTAAAAATTGTCTTGAAACCCACTCCATGTAGTTGTGGTGAATGCAACAAAAGACAAGTTGTATGTAATTGTATCAACATAGATCGAAGGGACATAAGAGGAATTGATGTCTAAGAAATCTTGCCAAGAAAAGTTGTTGCATTCTTTAGAGTCAGATACTCCCACAAAACGAAGAGACCAACAAATCATTGCATTTATATAATATAACATGAATTTTAGGTGAAATAACAACCTCGGTATAGGTGTGGGACAATAGTAGCATGCAAGTTGGTGGATTTAGGGCATACTGTGAGAGTCAATTTTGCAGTTGTGAGATAATATGGTCTTAAATTGATATGTTTCTGTCTTAATTGTTAATTTTCTTAAATGGGTTTCATTTTAAGTGACTATTGTCTTAAATATAAAGTTTTGTCTTAAAATAATTTTGTCTCAAACTTTTTTTGTGTTAAAATAATAGTCTTAAATTGTTTTTGTCTTAAAATATTTTTTTCTCAAATTGTTTTTGTCTTAAATATAAAGATTTGTCTTAAAATATTTTTGTCTTAAACTATTTTTGTCTTAGAATATTTTTGTATGTTTTTGTCTTGTCTTAAATTAAAATTTTTGTTTTAAAATATTTTTTTCTTAATCTGTTTCTCTCTTAAACATAAATATTTGTCTTAAAATATATTTCTCTCAAATTGTTTTTGTCTTAAATTTTATATTTAAGACAATTAAATTGATATTAAATTTTAATGTAAAATAACTAAAATAAAAACTAACAGTACCCTTGATGTAGTAGTATGACATTAGTCATTAGCTCAACTGGAACTATAGCACTGAGAAAAGGATTATAGGAGGCTAGAAAGCTTACTATGAGCTTGAAAACAATTGTATGTCAAATCATATTTGGGTTTGGAGTAAGAAAAGGTTCATCATCGAGACCCTTTTCTGCCTTGTTATTTTATATTGGTATGAGGCCTCAGGATGCAATATATCTAGAAATCGTGGAGAAATATTAAAATGATCCAAAAAAAAAAATTATAACCTTGATGTAGGAGCATTAGAGCACCTTAATTAAAATTAAAATTCAATGTTGTGAAAGATGAAATGTGGAAAAGTGTTTTTAAATAGGGGAAAATTCCGTGAAACAGAGCTGAAATGATGGAAGTGATAAGTCTCTAGAATACTTGATAAATTGTAATTATGTGCCATGTAATCAAACAGAGGGATTTAGGGGTTTAGTTGAGCGATTGTGGGATAAGAACTCCTGGATCTTAGATGATCCACTTGCTTGTAATCTGTTTATAAATGTGAGTCTATATGTCTAGAAGAGGGCAGAAGAACATGATGTAGCCTGAGGGTGAAATTTGTGATTCAGGCCAGAGTGGCCTTAGCCTGTATTCGAGCTCGAACAATAATAAAATTTTTGTGTTTTTAAGTATCCAGGATAATTTGGAATTTACAGTATGTATGTGTTGTTTTATTTCTAATTCTCAATATATTTGTGTGTTCTTTATATTAATGAATAGACCATGTGAGTGTGAGTGAGAGGACGAAGTTCCTATGAACTTCGCATAGATGAAGTATGGCAGAATATGTATTATTGAAATTTGATTCCAGCAGTAGAGATCAGTGCGGGAGGAAGAGGCGAAGAAGAGCCACGTGAAGGTGAGCTGACGCTCATGATCGAATCACAGATCTGAAGGGGAAGAGATCGACGGTCAAGATGACATTGCAAGCTCAACAAAATAGCTTACAATGCAATGAAGAGAAGACTACGTGTCATCGGAGAAGGCTGAGCAGTGAGGATTGTTAGATCTAGGCGCAGATCAATGGTGGATGGTAAATTACAAGTTTTCACATCTAAGAATTTAGCAGTTAATGTTAAGACTTCGGTGGGTAAGTTATATTTCTTGCGATGCGATGAGGAGAAGGGCCATGTGTGGGCATTGTGCATTATCGCACATCGCATAATTTATGGTTTAACCATTATCGGTATAGAGTTAAACTTGTGGGAAAGCGAAGTGTGATAGGTTAATAAATCTGCGATGCGGTGAATGGAAGCCACATGTTGGAGTAGCGATAAGATGCTTATCGCACATCGCATATTTCTATTGTTAATGTTAAAAGTTCGCACGATAATTTAATTTTGGTGCAATGCAATGTGTCACATATCGCATATTGCACGGCATAAGGAATAAGGTTATTGTTAAACTCAAAAATTTGTGAAGTGCGATATCCATTCCACTGCGAACTGTGAAATCGCAAAATCGTGGAATTGCAAAAGGTGTTAAGTGTTGAAATCTGCGGGGATGTAAGTTGTAAAGATCTTGCAAAGTTGTGCTTGGCACTGATTGGTCTGTTTTGGTGTGGTCCATAAAATTATAAGCTCCATGCATGAATACTCTGTGTTAACGAGTATTTACTTGAACAAGGAATAACTTATTAGATTTTTTTCATATTGTGGGTAATTACAGCCTTGCCGCTGCATCAAACCTACAACCTCAATATTAAAGGAAATAATCCCTACCCTATTCTCTTGATTGAATCTAGCCTCTCCCCTATCGAAAGGATGGCTATATTTAGGTATTTAATGTACAATAATAAGTGTACAATATGGATGCTAAGAGGCTCCCCAAAATTTCTTCCAACTGTAGTCAAAATCCCCACCTCCGGCACAAGTGAGGTTGGCATATATATGATTCTAGGCATATTTATGCCCAGTCGTGGCGGAACCATTGGGGATAAAAGAGGAGATAATATTGATGAACAAGGATGAAATTAATAACACTATTTGTTCCAAATTTGACGATAAGTTGTGGATGATGATCTGTATTTATGAAAAAGGTATTATTGACGTCTATGTGAGCAGCTTATGTTATTTAGTGCAATAGATAAAAAATATTGTGAATAACATAAACAACATAAGCAAATGAAAATGTAGTCAAACACATTAAGACAACAAGAATTTAATAACGGAGTTCACCAGAATTCCTGGCTACGTCTCTGGGTCCTTAGCTTCCAGTGTTGACCGCTTTATTTTGTCTTCAAAATAATTTTACAGGTATGAGCTCAAAAATAGAGACTCAAATGAGAAAATGGACCTCACCATTGCAACCGACTCGAAATTTCAGTCAAGACGAGTATAAACTTGAATGTATTTCGCCATTGTGACCTCCAGACCCCGTGGAGAAATGCAAAACCACCTATGCCCTACACATGACCACTTCTACCTGCAGAAAACCACCTCGGACTACACAAAACCTCCTTGGGTTGTGCGCTGGCAGTTTTGGACTCGTTCAGCTTCACTGCATTGAAATGAAACTTTGTGTGGCTTGTTTTAAAGCTCCATCGCATAGGCCAATTGGTTATCACATATGTTGAAAGCTTATAATGGTTTTTGGAAGGTCGACGGGTCGAAACCCCCACTCGACCATTCCGATGTATCCCCGGCGGTTGTGATATATATGTGGCAAACATATATATATATATATATATATATATATATATATATATATATATATATATATATATATATATATATATATACACGAAGCTAAAACGTTTCACTCCCATCCGTTACATATATGGTTATACATATATATCATATTAATATGTGTAGTGATAAATATTAATGATTCCGACGGTTTGGAAACATTACAATGCGCGGTCACATATAAATTCGGCTTGACAACTTTAAAGGTTCGGTGGTCGTGGGGTTGACCCTGACCGTCTGGCCTTTTTCCGACGGTTTAAACCTATCCATAATAAGTATGAATCTGTTACATTAAATATCAAGGGACATGATACCTCTACTGGTGAGAAAAATCTAGCAAGAACTTTGGAATTCCAGGAGGTCAGGGGTTCGATCCTCCTTGACCCCCAAAATTTTGGAAATAAGGCAAATTGGGAAAAATTCGGGCTGCTACGTGTCAGCCATGGATTGGCCCTTTCCAACCAATCAAACTCTGACATGTCACTAATCCTACTGATGTCATCCTGGACATGTGGCATATTCCCAGGATGACACGTGTCTTGCTGAAATCGTCTAACTATTGACTTGACCATTGACCGTTGACTTTTACTTTTAGTTTTTACCATTTTGCCCTAATTTGTCATAAAATTTGACTTGCCATATCTTCTGCATACGAACTCAGTTTTACGAACCATTCACACCGTTGGAATCCTATCGACGAGCAATTCAACTTGATCCAATTTTCATCTACATTTGAAGACTTTGATATAGAGGCAAAACTGAATCCATTTTGGATCACTCCTCCCCACTAGAAGCTTTTGGACCACCAAAAGTTGGTTTTAGTTGTCGAGTAAGTGAGGATATGTTTCCTTCACTTTTTGAATTTCTATCCATCATGCTTTATTTGTATTTGTACCTTTAAGACCAACTCGAAGATACTCAACTTCTCCTCATCGCGAAGTCCTTATCTTCCTGTCGAGAATTGTGTCCTCCTACAACTTGTTGAGATAATATGGTGAAAAATAGTCGATGGAAGGTACCTGAATTTACTCTTCTCGATATTCAATCAATGAAGGTTCATACAATCACAATTTTTCAACATTTACGATGGAATAGCTCTACATATAAGCTGGTATATCTAGGCGGAAATCATTCTCACCAATTTTGTCAAGAATTTTGAAACAACCATATCTAATTGGTTTCAACCTTTTACCTTCCCCCTGAATTATTTCTTTGCTGATGTAAAACCAGACTTGATCACCAACTTGAAAACTATGCTCAGCTCGATGCTTGTCCTTCCTCGCTTTATATTTTTCTTGGCTTCTTTCCAACTGTTCCTGTACTTCCTGGTGAATTTCCTAGATCTGTTCAATGAACTTGGCTGCTTTGTCCACATTGTTGTGCCCATCAACTACCATATCTTTACCAAAGACAAAACCCAAGGGAGACTTTGGTACAAAACCAAAACAAGTCTCAAATGGAGATCTTTGAGTAGAAGAATGTTTCGCATGGTTGTAAGCATGTTGTACATAACACAAATTCTCATCCCAAAGCTTGGGATGCTTGCTGCAATACCTCGAAGCAACTGTACCACTGTCCTATTTACCACTTCTGTTTGGTCGTCAGTTTGCAAATGAAATGTCGTGCTCTTCTTTAACTTTGTGTCCATGAGTTCCCATAAACTTGACCAAAATTTTCCGACAAATCGAGAATCTCAATTAGATACAATAGAGGTGGGTAACCCAAAATGAACCCATACATTTTGAAAGAACAACTTTGTAGTTTGTTGAGCTGTGACCTGTTTAGTACATGGTGTAAAATTACACCCCTTACTGAACCTATCCACAACTACATACAAATAACCATGACCTTTTCTAGACATTGGAAATCCCCCAACAAAATCCATGGATAAATTGTCCAAAGGATGAGAAGAAATTGGAAGTGGATTGTACAAGCATAATTTTATATTGTCTTTCTTGTAGCACACAGTACATTCTCTAATATATCTTGAAACTATTTCATTCATTCGTTGCCAATAGCAGGATCTTTGTAATTGTGAAATTGTTTTACTTACACCAAAGTGACCTGAAATTAGAGAAGTATGTGCTTCTAGAATCACATTAACTCTTTCAGTTTGTGGAATGCATAATTTTCCCAAATGATATAAGATTTTTTCCTTTATGAAATAATCCAATTCTTCTACTTGCTTTCCATGACTTAAAGTTGCATATACATCCTTAAAATCTGTGTCTTGAGCATATTGTTCAATATATAGTTCGTGCATTACTGAATTATGCTTAAAAATTGTGGATGCATTTATGATTGGTCTTGATAACATGTCTGCAACGTTATTATGTATGCCTTTCTTATATCTGATTACAAGATGAAATTGTTGTAAGAAATCCATCCAACGATAATGTCCTGATTGTTGCAATTTAGTTTGTAAGTGTAAATATTGAAGTGGTTGATGATATGTATGTATGATTGTTTCTTTTCCCATTATGTAATGTTTCCACTTTTTAACACTCTATACTAATGCATATAATTTCTTATTGTATGTAGGATAGTTAACTACTATTGATGTGAATGTCTCATAATGAAATCATATAGGCTTTCTGTGCTGCATCAACATTGTCCCCATGACATATTCACTGGCATCTGTCTTAATTTCAAATGGATATTGAAGATCTTTCAGTGCTAGTACTGGCGTTGTATTGATCCTTTCTTTCAATGTGTCGAAGGCTTTCTGCTATTTCCCTCCCCACTAAAACACCTGTTTCACACTAGTCAAGGCATGTAGAGGAGCTGCAATCAAAGAAAAGTTAGAAATAAACTTTCTCCAGTATTGTGCTTCCCTTAAGAAACTTCTAACTTCTGTAGCAGTATTGGGCTTAGGCTAATTTACAATGACTTTGACCTTAGAGGGATCTATCTTCAATTCACTACCCCCTACAATATAACCCAAATAATTTAAAGATGTCCTACCAAATTCACATTTTGACATTTTTACATAGATATTTTCTCTTTTTAACACATCTAAAATCTTCTTTACATGCTTTATATGTTCATCCCACCTCTTACTAAAAACAAAAATATCATCTAAGTAGACTATTACAAAATCATCAATTAATGGACTAAACACACCAGTCATGGAACGCAGAAATGTAGTTGGAGCATTGGTCAAGACGCAAGGCATGACCATCCATTCATAGATTCCCTGCTTCGTCTCGAAAGCAGTCTTCCATACATCTTGTTCTGAAACCCTGATTTGATGGTTGCTGCCTCGCACGTCTAACCTAGTGAAGTAAACTGCATCTTTCAAATGATATAATAAATTGTCACTGCGAGGAAGAGGATAACGATTATTTATTGTTATTTTATTTAATGCTCAGAAATCAAAGCACATTCTCCATGAACCATCTTTCTTAAGTACCAAAACAATAGGCGATCCGCATGGTGAAGTGCTTGGTCGAATAAACCCTTGATCGAGAAATTCCTGTACCTGCTTATTTATTTTTGCATTCTCTAGAGCTGATAACCTCTACATTCCAATGTTAGGAAGATGAGCATCTGGCTACAAATAAATCTCATGTTCTAGCTGTCGCTTGGGAGGAAGCCCTTTAGGCTCTTGAAACATAATATCATAATCAGAAACAACTTTAACTAAATCTGCTTTTGGTTTAGGATTACAGCCTTGAAAAGCATCGGATTTATCAATATCCTTTGCTTTTATAATCATAAGTAAAAAAATTTTACTTGGATTTATAATTATTTTCATTTGTACTGAATTTATGAGAGTGTAGTTATCTTTGAGTTTATGAGCTCTTAATACATAGTTGATTCCATATTTATTGAGTTTATACATATTCACCCTTTGATAGAAGACAACATCTCTATCATAAAAGTATGGAATCCCTAGTACAATTCCACATATATCCAATGGGACTATGTCTAATTCAACCTCATCTACAAACTACGATCCAATTGCAAAATGAAGTTTGCATTGTTTCGTAAGCTGTAGTTTAGTTTTGTCACAGACCCAACCCAATGGATATGGATTTTTATGAGGTTTAGTTTCAATACCCAATTTCTTTATAATTCATTCAACAATCAAATTAACTTGAGAGCCACTATCAAACAAAGTATCAATTTTAGTATGCTTGGAAACGACTCCAATATGAAATAGCTCAATTATTTTCCTCTCATCATTTTCATTATCAACAAAATGTGAAGAATTACTTATAGATGCTTGAGAATTTTTACCTTTTATACCTGTAGCTTTGATTATTGTTTCATCTCCTGAATCTGATCCCAAGTACTTTTGCATAGTAGCAGCATCCTTTCGCTCTTTATTCCAAAACTTCTTAGGCTTTAATTCTGAATGTAGTGCCCAGTAGTGTGCCTCATCATATCCTTCTTTCTTACAATGAGTGCATGTAGGCTTTTCTTTGTTTATAGTCTTCTCTTTCGCTTCCTTCCATTTTTGTTTCTTCTTTTCCTTATTCTTGATTTCAGTAGATTTAGATGACTTTCCAATATTATGAGATACATTTTTACCCCTAGCTTATAGATGAGTTACTTGAACTGATACATCATCTAAGCTAGTCGGATTAAACATCAGTATGGTATGGCTCAAATAACTATATAGGCCACCTATGTATTTCAATAATGTTTCTGGTGAGTCCGATGATATGCGTAGTGTCAAAGTTCTTTTACGAAATTCCTAACTATAATTTTGCACAATTTGACTCTTTAAGTGACGGAATGTTTGCCAACTCATCACAGCTTGTTGCATATAAGCCAAAGGATAAAAATATTTTTTAATAGTAGAAACAAATTCATTCCATGTCAAAATGATTTTACCATGTTTTTGAAGATCTGCTTGTGTCTTACCTTTCCACCAAACAAGTGCGGTTCCTCGAAGACGAAGGCTAGCAAGTTGGATCTTCTTTCTTTCTCAAACAAATTTCTGTACCCTGTTATAAAATTCAATTTGTCTTATTCAATTATCAAGATTTTCAGCATTAAGTTCACTATCATAAATTGGAAAATAAAATTTTACATCTAATTTGATCAAAGAGGATGTATTCTTCTTCTTATTTTTAGAAGAACTACATTTATGAGAAGAGGACGATGATCACAATGATGGTGATGATGGAGGAGATGGTGGAAATAATGAAAGAGGCTTTTCCCCTGATTATTTGTTTGGTTTAGGTGATGAAGTGCCTTCACCTTTTTTATTTTCAAATTCTTTTGGATCAACTGAATCCATTTTGGATCAACTAATAAAGAGCTAAAGGGGAAAATGAAGCTAAATGAAATTAAAAACACCATTACTTCCAAATTTAAAGATAAATTGTGGGATGATTAAGAGTTAGAGGGAAAAATGAAGCTAAGATATTATAAGGAGGTGATCAACCCCACTCTCGCTAACCAAAAATATATTTTTGTCTTTACTAGTGCTAAGAAGAAAATTAATACTGTAAAAAAAGAACTAATTCTCACGATTTTGGGAGTGAAATTGGACATTGGTCTATTCCCAAGACACTTCGGAATGAAATAATTTCCCCCCTTTATGATACTAAAAGAGTTGAAGATGAAAAACACTTATTTGGGAGCGTCCTATCTTTACATCCACTCTCCATTTCAAAACATTTTCCACACTAACAACCTTCATGACTTGTTAAGTCAGCAAAACTACAATGATCTGAGAAAGCTTCTTTCTAGGCATTTTTTATCATAGAAATAAAATATTAAAGAGTCACACTTAACCAATTCCCTTTTAAAGTAGAATAAACCATATTAGTCTTTGTGGACATTAACCACCAACACCATATATATATATATATATATATATATATATATAAACAATTGTTAAATAATTGAAAATTTATATTTTAAAATTTATGTGAATGAAATTTGAATATTCATTTAATAATATATATATAGATAGATAGATAAAAGAGGTGTGGTTTAATTAATATTTTTTTGATATTATTGATATAGGTTTTTGAATATATGTTATGTGTCCAAGTTCACTTAATATTAAGTATACATTTGTATTATTTACAATTTATTTTAAATGCACAACTAAATTATTTTTTTGAAAAATATCTTAAATTATATATACTAATCAAATTTATTATTTACAAAAGACTTACAAAATTCAGAACAAAATAAAAATATAGCCTAAAATAATAAAAAACATCCTACTCCACATTCCTAGAGAAATATATAAAGAATGATGTTATCATTAATGCTCTGTCACCGCTTATGGATATAATTCGAACTTTGCACGGTACTGCCAGCGTTTTGGAATTTGCTACTTGTCCACCGAAATATTATTTTAAGTTCGATAGTCGTGTAAGTCAATACAAATGTAAGTCAATGAAGGTTATGCAAAAGCAAACTAACAGTTAAGAATGACTGCAATGAAAATGAATTTTTCAATGGAATTGGAAACAATATCTTGTTTTGATATAGGTCCCTTATAGTTATCTATTAAAAATAAAAACAGGTCCGTTATCGCTATCTATTAAAAATAAAAACATATATCAATTACAATTATGGAACAAAATCCGCAAAGAAGTTTGTAAATTTGAACATCTTTAAATTTAAGCAAGTGACCATTGAACTTTTAATCACTGTCAAAATACGTTTAGAAAACATAATAATAATTAAGAAAATACAAAAACAAAAACGTTTCACAGAATGTCAAATTCCAGGCTTGTGGATAATAATGCTATTTGAAAAAAATTCTTGTTCATTGATACCATTTGCACGGTACTGCCAACGTCTTGAAATTTACCGCGAGTATTATAATGACAGGTATAGATTCCTGATTGATGCGTATGCCTTTTAAAAGATTATTTTTTGCAACAAAACAAAACATCAAAATAATACAGTACAGGTAAATATAGATGATGATCATCTTGAACGATGATGTGGAAACATCTTCAATAATATTCGATAGATGATGTGGTTGTTATTTGTTGAATTTTGTTACAGAGATTGTGCTGTGACATGCATACAGTATTGTGATATGTATTGTGCTTTGATGGTGATCTTAGAAGCTTTCTTTACGCTTCTCAAAACAAATAAAAAGTTGGAAATAATATTGGCAAGTAACATAGATGATCTTGGAAAGGTAATTGCGATCGTAGGATGGAGTAAACTGGATTGATTGAAAATAAGTTATAAAGTAAAATAAAGTAATTACTATTGATTTAAAATAAAGTAATTGCGATCGTAGGATGGGGGTAAACTGGTTTGACTATCATTTTCAGGGCCAATTTACTTCATTTTTAAACTACGCGCTGCCTAAACGCTCCGTATTCCAAGTGGCCGTAGTCTAAAGATACCGAGAAAAGTGTGAGTGGGGTCGATCTCATTTATCTGAGCTTGTCAGAAGTTCCACAAATCGAGAGAGATGTACCCATCCTGGTTCTCCTCCTCCTTCAAAGTCAAGTCCAACGCGGGGATGTGGTCAGTGGACGGGAAATTCTGGAATTTAGGGCACGCACTACTGTCGAACAGTGACATCCAGAAATTCCGCTCCTCCGAAGTCTAGTCTGCTGTCTGTTGCAGCACAACTTCGTTTGCCGTATTCTAAAAAAGTAAGTGAATGGCTCAGAATTTGGCAGAGATTTTGAAAAAAATTGGCAGAGATTTTGAAAAAATTCGGCATAGATTCTGAAAAAATCTAGTAAAGATTTTATCAGAATCTTGTTTACAGTTGTTAAATTTAAGTATTTTGAGTAATTAAAAGGTTTTTGATAGTGCTGAATCTATTTTTACTCTCAAAAATGGATTCCAAACACTGCAACTACCTCATTTTTGAATTTTATTAAACCAGATTCCAGCAAAACACTGTCATCTAGGCTATTCTGTTGCCTGGATAAACAACTTCACTTCGTTTCTGAATGTTGTAGTCTAACTAGACTACTTTTTCAGCCTGAAAATCATGAAAACATCAAGGAAATGAAAAGTACAAAATCTGGGAAGTTGAATTTGGGGTTGGCGCCTATTACACAATAAACTCCAGCATCATAAGCGCGGGAGGCTTGCTCTGCTGTTTTGTAGGAGCCGAGCCATATCTTCGCTCTGGTTTTGGGCGTCCAGATTTCAGCCCCCGCTTCCCCATTTTCTCATTCGAATCCCCTTAAATTGATGGCAATTTTGTCCACTATATTTGTCTGG
This sequence comes from Pinus albicaulis, assembly GCA_034641835.2. Lineage (NCBI taxonomy): Eukaryota > Viridiplantae > Streptophyta > Pinopsida > Pinales > Pinaceae > Pinus > Pinus albicaulis. Next base: position 306,320,873 of record CM076579.1, on the reverse strand, counting down.
TGGATATCGTGAATGCTGCTCTCGGGAGGGTCTCCCCATATCTGGGGACGCAATGACAACGCTCTCTAATGGAAGGTAAACACTGAACCACAATTTATATATGTTGCAGTTTGTTTAAGCTTGTAGGCGGAGGCGTAGAGGTTTGTAGTTGCTGAACTGCAAATCTCAAATCAAATGAAGATGCATTATGTTGCAGGCTTTAGCGGTGGAGCGAGTTTTTGATATGTATGGTTGAAGCGCGTATGCGAGAGGGGGAGTGTCCCAGCGTCATATTCAAAACGTGAGAGTGATGTCTCTCTATACTCTGTGGCCCTCCACAACTCATGTCGTAAGGTGTGACGCTCACGTACGCTCTGCCCGGTGACCCACCGAGCCACCACGACTCATTTCGTAACGTGTGACGTCAATGTATACAAAGCACAGTCTCACATTTATAAGTGAAGGGTACATAAGTGGCAACTACTTATGCCAAACAATTACTTGAATGACAAAGTAGTAGAGATGACAAAGCTAATTTCATTATTAGATATTTTCTTTAAATTAAATTCATAGTTATATTAGGTAGATCTCACTAAACCACATAAAAAAATATGGAAACACTTCCACTCAAAAATTAAGAATGAAAAATTTTCGATAAATTTACAGTTATTTAAACTAAAAATGAATGAAGAGACTTCTATAGCTAGTCATGTAAAAAATTTAATGTTACTTATAAGACAATTAATTGAAGCTATTGCCAAGGTACAATACAAAGAAGCATAAGCCATCTTATTAAATAGTTTGCCTTCAAGTTTCAACAATGTTGTCTTCATATTATGTCACATGTATTCACATATATAAGATGACACAATTGTAACACTTTTAGTAGAGTAAAGAAGGCTAAAACCAGAGGATAAAGAAGAAAATTCTCAAATAGAAAATGCATTATTTTCAATTACAAGGATGAGAAAGAAAAATGAAAATAAAAGTGAACTTGAATGCTACTACTGCAAGAAAATTGGGCATACAAAATGAAATTGCAAAGACCGTGCCAATGATAATGATCCCTAAAAAGGGAAAGTAAAAGAATCAAGTAACATATCCACAAATGAATATTCATTGTATATTGACGATGAATTCAACAAAAGGGAAGATAAATGAATGAACAAACATATCACTCAGGGAAAATTTTAAGAATGAAAATTTATATTAAAGATTAGAAACCTTGCCGAATCTTACTAATTCATAACATGCTAACTATAAAATGTTTGGTGATATTCAAGCAAAAATATTTAAAGTTCTAATGATTTTATATAGTTTTTATAAAATTTTGGCGATTTTTATGATATAATATCTTTTTTTCTTATAAAATTTGGGTGAATCATTTTTAGGAAAAAATGAGAAATGGCAAATCTTTTTTTTGGAAAAAACATGAAAAATTGGCCCATCTACGAATATTAGCCCCTAAAATTTTCCCTCATGAGTGTTCATTGAATTACATTTGAACATCTCAAACTCTTTTAGAATATCTACGATTCAGTGAAAAGGCTCACCATAGATGGTTGTCGAAATATATTGGCCATTGTGGATCCACATAAGAAACCCTCATTTTTGAAGATGTGAGAGTGGTTTTCGAGTGAGGCTATGTGATCGCTTGAGATGTTGCTCAGTAATTGACTTCAAGAGATCTGTGATTCGAGAGTTTAGGAGTGGAACTCATGAATCCAACTTGTTGAGAACACGTTTAGGAGGGTTATGAGGCAACTTGATGGGGCTCATGCTAATATGGAAGTTGCAAACCATTTAATGAATGATTAAATATTTTGTTGTTTATGGGTGGCTTCAATAAGTTTATGTAATGTAAGCATTAAGGGGGGCACTTAGAATTAATACTTATATCCTATATTTGAGAAGTTGGTTTGTGAGTTGTTGGTAATGGTTGCGAAATTCTCTCGACCTCTTCTAAATTAAGAATAAGTTAGATCTCATAAACTCTATATATTAGAGTAATATCTGAATGTAATATGTGTGTGAGTAAAAGCATACATGCTCATGTGTGAAATAAATGTGTTTTTATTCATTCTTTCTATATATGCATGGGTGTTTTTTTCCCCCTTTAATGGTAAAATTGACATTTTTGCAGATAAGAATGATTTTATATTTTACTATTTCAGGGCTAGTTTACAAGTTGGGAAAGGGGAATGTGAGATTGTAGTTATTATTATATAAGTATAGATCCATTTTAATTATATATGAGATCATATCTCTTGAAGTATTAATCTATTTTCTAATAGAAAATTTGAAAAAACAATTTACAAGTGGAAATATTTTATTATATAAATGAGATGGATTTATATTGGTGCTATTTATACATATACATACACACATGAAAAATAACCAAAATAACATGGAAAAAATGATTTAAAACTGGAAATATTTGATTATATAAATGAGATGGATCTATATTGGTGCTATTTATACATATATATACACACACGAAAAATAACCAAACTTGGAAGCATGATGAATCTAGGGTCCTTCACCTTGGTAGTTTCACTATCCTCTCAAAGGGGTTTTGGTGGTATATTTTTCTATATAAGGAATGATGTTTCCTCTCACATCCAACTTCATAAAATCGACCCCTTCAACCAATACATTTGGATCAAAATCTATGATTCTACCACCAACAAGATCTTTCTTGCAATTTGCTACTTCGCTCCTATCAACTCTACATCCTATAAGAAGAACAATCTGGATAAGAACTGTCCTTTCAATTATTTTGAAAAAGACATCTTCAACTTGAGCATTGAAGATAATATTCTTTTACTGAGAGACTTTAATGCTAGAACCATTACTAACTAAGCCACTCTTCATGGTTTTGGGGTCACGATATGGTAGAAATTTTCAGTCTAGTGGTAGAAAAGAGCTTAAAGTCTAATCTTGAAGAATCCTTGCAGATGTTAAGTAATCATGCTAAATTCCTAAGCATATAAGCAATATCTTGAAGATTTGTTTTGAGAGAAACTATAGTCCCATTGTTGGCCTGAATTGTAAAATAAAAAGCATCATTTTCCAAGTTTTAGTGAAAAATTACAAATATATCCGCTATTCGAGTTTTAGAGGTTTTTCTGTTTGAATTTTTGAAAGGTACAACTGGTCACCTTTTTAAATTTCAATGTATTAACTTGCGGATTTCACACTAGATACAACTTCAAAGAAGATTTGGAATGAGCATAGACTTTGAAGCCTGAATGTCATCATATGTTTTGAATTCTTGAGGTTCTCCTAACCAGATTGGAGTACGTTGTTGTTTAAGGCTCAGACAATGGGGAGCAACATTGTTTATAGCTCACATAATAAAAGTTAAAGACTCAAAATTTCTAAAGGATTAATAAGTATAGAGTTATGGAAGTCATGCATGATATATTAAATGATTTATAGGGATCAATCATCAGGTAATAGTGAAATACATAGAATAAGAATGATCTCTAGCTTCCGAGGATAAAACCTCTAAGGTGCGGAGACAACCTCGCATTGGTTCTGCCTTACAGGTGTACACGTTACCAGTTACCATCCTCTTGTTAAATTTTGTTTTACTACACAATGAATACTTCCCCTCATATTTCTAAGCCCCCCTCTGGAAAAGACATAACAAGTAAAATTACCTTAGAGAGTCTCTACGAGTACATTGAATCTTTATAAAGATGAAGAGAATAGAGAGAAAACCATTTTAAACTAAAACTAACAACAATGCTTGACAACAACCACAAATCATTAGAAAATAAAATAATCACACTTGAATTTGAACTCCAAGAAATGAAAGGTAAAATTAAAGCAATAGAACATAGTAAGAAAATTATGGTTGAAGAAAATGACACTTTGAAAAGTGATATTAAAAATATAAAAGAATAACTACATAATAACTCAACCCTAAAATACGTAGAAAATAACTTAGATATTAAACCAAACAAAGAGGAAATTAATAAACTAATTGTACTTGACCATGAGCACCATAAACGAGCCTTAAATCTTATAATTGCAAGTAGAGAAGAACAAAACAATGAAAACACATTAGAAATAGTTAAAGAAAAATTAAACACAAAATCTCAAATTGAAACAACTTAGCTCACAAGAGAAATAAGGATAAAAAATATGCTTGAACATAAACATAGACTCATTTGTGTCAAGGTGATTTGTAATGAACATAAATTGAGTATACTCATTAAATCCCCAAGCCTAAAAGGAATTGGAATATTTATAAACAAAGATCTCATTCTAGAAGACCAAGCTAGACTTAGGAAATAAGTCCAAAAGTTCAAGGATGCAAGAAATGCAAGGAAATGGGAAATCATTAGGAATAGGAAAGCTATTTTTAGAGAAAAATTCTTAAGCATGAGTGATAAATAGAGACTTGCATCACTCTAGACCCTCTTCTGGAATTGACGTGGCTTTCCATGGTGTGAAGCTCCTGGGCGAAAACGCGAAGTTGGGAAACACTTTTTGGCATGAGATAGAATTCGAGAGATTTTTTTAATTTCTCGGCCGAGAAAAAAAGTCAACAAAATTTCTCGGCCGAGAGTTTTCAAAACTCTCGGCCGAGAGTTGTGTGAAAAATTTCTCGGCCGCAAACTCTCGGCCGAGAGTTGTGTGAAAAATTTCTCGGCCGCAAACTCTCGGCCGAGAGTTAGAAAAACTCTCGGCCGAGAGTTTTTTACATTCAAAAACTCTCGGCCGAGAGTTTTATTGTGCAAACTCTCGGTCGCAAACTCTCGGCCGAGAGTTTTTAAAACTTTTGGGCGGGATTTTTCCCACGCATAAATTGGTTTAAAACTCTCGGCCGAGAGTTTTAAAAATTTCTCGGCCGAGAGTTTTTCTCGGCTGAGAGTTTCTGGTCAACAAAAAACTTAGAAAACTCTGCAGTTTTGAGAAACCTGCAACTTTGGAGGGACAGAACACCTACAAAAACAAAATGTTATATCTCGGACCAAGTACCATTATATTCGTCTCTAAATCTAGTTTTTGATGATGTGAGATTTATGGAGTTTCATTAAAAAATTCAATTTTTTATTAATTTTTTACTAAACTATGTCACTATGGAATTTCATTGTTCGAAAAATTGCACTAAATGAAAATTCAATAACTTTCAAAGGAGGACACCAAAAAATTTAAAAAAATCATAGTGCACTTCCTCTCCCAGTCTACTTCAAAAGGGTACTCTCATTTTTCTTATTGACGATCACATTGAAAAGAAAATCAAAGGATAATAAAATGTACTGAAACATCACTGTTTTTTTGTCTTCGTCCATTTCAAAAAATAATAAAAAATAGTGAATTGATCCGAAAATTACCAAAAAATAGTCTGTGCACTAGTGCAATATATGCAGATTATAATGCTATGGTTTTTTTCCAAAAAATGAATAACCTTCCCTAAAAAAAGTAAAGGATAATAAAGTGACTATTTATGTTTGCCTGAAAATTTCAAGTATATGCAGTTAGTAAACAACAAATTTACCCCTCTATATGTCAATATATATATTTTTTTTAAATATCGGTATGGAGGTAAGACAATTCTCTACAATTCTTGTTTTTATGTCAAAGCATAATTTGCGATAAAAATATGAGTTTAGTGGAGTTGAAGTTGAAAAAAATAGAAAATTACAATTTTCAACGTCAAAAAAGGGCAAAAAGTGTTTCCCAACTTCACATTTTCACCCTCCTATGTTAAGTTGGATCCCGAGTGATATTGACCTTATTCTCTTAGTTGAAACTTAGGAGCATGATGAATCTCGGGTCCCTCAACTTGACGATTTCACTTTTTGGTCTATTTGGAATAAGAAATATTCTCAAAGGGGTTTTGGTGGTATAACTTGCTATATAAGGGAATTTCTTTCCTCTCACATCCGACTTCATAAAATCGACCTCTTAAACCAATACATTTGGATCAAAATCTCTGATTCTACAAAAAATAGGATCTTTCTTGAAATCTTCTACTTCACTCCTATGAACTCTACATCCTATAAGAAAAAAAACCTGGATAAGAATTGTCAGGTCAATAATTTCGAAAAATAAATGTTCAACCTCAAGAATGAAGGTAATTATCTTTTGTTGTTATACTTTAATGCTATAAATGCTACTAACAAAGACATTACGTTAAGTAAAAACTCTAACCTCGACCCCTTGTGTCTTGATGAAGATAATCTCTTAGCTAATAAATTGAAGGGAAAATCTGAAGACATTATCGAGAACTTATTCGACACCGAGCTCCTCAAACTTTGAAGTTCCAAGGACCTAATCCTTTGTAATGGTATTAACAAGTGGTCCCTCCCCGGTTAGATGAGCTGTTTCCATGGCCTGGGTAGCAGTTTCATGGATTATATGATTTTCGACACCCTTGTCCTCTACCATATTACAAAATTTGAGCTAGTTAATGGATTTGAGCCTGAATCTGAGCACATATTGTTGTATCTATCCCTAAATATTGATCGATATGCATCCCACTCACACGCAGGAGACCAATGAAAGAAAAAGACACATTTGCTTCAATAGAAATAAATATGACCTTTTTTTAAAGGATTTAAAGAGGGATTTAGGCTCCATAACTTATAATAATAACATTGATCAAATTTATTACCATTTCACTATTATCCGTTCCAATACTTTTAGCAAGTTCTTTGATGAGACTTCGTTTAAGCATACCAATAGAACTAACAATTCATGGTATGAGAAATATTATAAAATTTCCAGCAAAGCAATCAGAGATGCTCCTAATGAAATCATCAAGCTTCAGAATATAAATAAATACAAAAATCTCATCAAGAGGAAGAAAAGGTCATATATTAATAAAATACAGGATTATCGTCTCCACCTTTCTAAAGTCGCACCCAAGAAATTATGGCGGAATGTGCTTGTTCATAAAACCTAAGGTAATCATTCTATCCCTTTAGAAAAGTGGGAAAACTATCTTAAGAAGTTGTATGACTCTCCAGAGACTTTGGGCACCACCTTAATGACTCCAATTAAGGAGGAGGTATTCTCTCTGGAGGACGTTGAGTCTGGTATTAATAAGATCGCTAATGGGAAAGCTAATGATATTGAAGGATACCAAGCCTAGATCCTTAAAATGGGAAGATGTATCCTCATTTCTCATCTCCACAGGCTTCTCAATTTAGCTATAACACATGGATTCCCTCAGCTTTGGACGCAATGCCTTATTATGCCAATCACCAAAAATGGGGAAAAAAGTGATCCATCTAACTACAGGACCATTATGATTAGCCACATCCTGGGAAATATTTATGGGCTCATTTTGGAAAAGAAGCTTACCGTTTAGCTTGAAAGCCAAGGAAAAATAGCTAAAGGTCAAGTTGTTTTTAGGAGAGATCACTCGACTATTGATCATCTTGTCACTCCCATAATCATTGTAGAGGAATGTCACAATTGTAAATCTGATCTATTCTATTGTTTTGTGGACTTTAGAGAAGCTTTCGACACTGTTCCTTGAGATAAAATTTGGGAGATACTTAAAGAGATCATGGTCCCTCCTAAGCTAATGATTGTTGTTATCTGTTTGTACGAGACCGTCACTGAGAATATTAAGACCAATGAGGGGTGGTCTAAAGAAATTAAATGCAATATCATATTTAATCAAGGCTATCCCCTATCCCCTACCCTTTTTGGCATATACATTGATAAGCTAGAGGAGTGTCTGGAAACTAATGGATGCAAGGGCACCAAGTTTGCTAGTGTTCTCATTACTCTTCTCCTTTATGCTGATCATATCATTCTTCTTGCAAAAATCCATGATGACCTTGAAAAACAGCTTAAGACTCTTCATGTCTACTACTCCAAGATAGGTATGACAATTAATACTCACAAGACTAAAGTCATGATCATTAAATAAAAAAAGATCACCCATGGTAGTTTCGTGTATAACAACCAATCCTTAAGGTAGGTTTCTTGATATAAATATTTGGGAATTGAATTCCCTCATCAAATCAACTGTAATTATTATATCGAGAAAATGATTATTGGAGGCTCGAAATATTATTATCAGCTTCAAAATAATTGTAAGTCTGTCGATCTTCACATTTGGAGTAAAAAGAAGTTCCTCTTTGAGACTCTTTTCACACATGTTATCTTATAAAAATTTGAATTTTGGGGTTGCGGTATATCCAGTGAGTCATGGAGGAAGATTGAAATGATTGAAAAGGAATTCATAACCTAAAACCTAAAGATCAATCGAAATAATCCCTATCATATCCTCTTGATTGAAGTTGTTTTAACCCCATTAAAAGTTGACAATGTTTAGATATCTAATGTATAATAAGAAGCTTTACAACATGCAATCCAAAAGGCTCCCAAAAATTGCTTCTAACTATAGTCAAAACCCCCACCTTCGCCTCAAGCGCGAGTGGCATAAGGTTACCCATTCTTGGCTCAACCGTTGGGGAATTGAAGAGGAGCTCACTATGGGAAGCTCAGATAATGTCAATAATTCTATTACCTCCAAGTTTAAGGACAAACTGTATGAGGATCAGGAGCTGGAAGGGAAAAGGAAGCTAAGATACTATAAGGAGGTGATCAACCTCACCCTTGATAATCAAAATAATCTCTCTATGTTGAACAACACTAAGAAAGAAATGAACATCGCTAGGACAAGAACTAACTCTCATGAGCTTCGGAGTGAGACCGGGTAATGGTCTATTCCCAATACTACCTGGAACGATAGAATCTGTCATATTTGTGATACTAAGTAGGTGGAAGATGAAAATAACTTCCTTTTAGACTTCCCAACTATTAATCACATCCACTCTCAATTCCCTAACATATACCACACTTCGAATCTTCTTGACCTATTAAGCCAGCCCACCTGTAGCGATCTTGGAGAGCTTATTTCCCTTCCCTTTGATCATAGAAACAAGATTTTTAAGAATCAGACATATATTGTTTTTCCTTTGTTGAGGTCCAATAGGCCGCATTGATCTTAGCAGGCATTAATCATCACCACCATCATCATCATAAAGTAACGAAATTGCTTTAAATGTTTTAACTATTAAAATAAATTATATATATAGCGAGAGAGAGAGAGAGAGAGAGAGAGAGAGAGAGAGAGAGTTGATATTGAAATATTTCATTTATAAACCACATGAAATTCATTGTTTAGGTTTATATTTACATTATTTTTATATTTTATCTTTTTAAAGATATTTTAAATACATTTTAATATTACTTAACTTTATATATTCGAATATTTTATTTATAACCCATTTTTTTTTTTATTTTTATTTTTTTTTATTATTATTGGTACTTTTACATGTTATATAAATTTATATCAAGAATTAAATGAATTTTATATCTATCTTTTATTATTATTTTTTTTTCATAAGCCCCAGTTTGTTTCTATCCAATTTCAAAAAAAACAAGAACATTATATATCCATATCCAATAGGGTTGGATGAAATCAACTATCTCACAGGGAAACTAGGTCTATTGGCCATATGACTATATTGTAAGCCATCCAAAATTTTAAAAGTCTAAGACTGTCTAGGAACGCTATATAAGTCTAATTGTCTTTAATTTTATTATTGGCTATGTAACTATAGTAAATCCTTAAAGTATGTAAATAAGTCATGTATACATCTCAAAATATAAAAAACATATCCATGTTGACCATAAAATTACTCATTAGAAGAGTCTACGAGCATTAGATCTTTAGCACTAGACCCTGGCAATTTAGACTATGGTAGGAAAGGGATGTGCTTCTTGATGCGACTAAGGCAAGCATTTTGTTCTTGGATCTGGCGTTAAATGAGTTGAAATTCACTGTGAATTTCCTACAGATCTATGTATGGCTAAGTTGAAACAGTAGAGGAGGTCACCAAAGACTTTGCCACTATGTTCTTCATTATCCAATACAAATATACTCTCCGTTGAAACTGAGTATACCGACCTCTAGAATGGCATGGGTCTTCGACTAGGGTTTCCCAGTCCTCCAGGTACAGGTCATTATTCTTAGCCTCATGTTTTAAATCTTACTCCCACCCTAAAATCAACTGTCCGACCTGTGGATGCATGTTGACTTAATATGCCTGAACGGCCTCCATGGTCATCCTTTTGATGCTACGGTGTCCCCTACACCTAGAATTGCTTGCCTGAGACTGTCGACCACCACTTCCCTGAACAATATTCCGAATCTGGCCTTGGCTCCACCGACCTGTGTTCCCTTTGCACGAGGAGGGTCATTCCATGGGGCTAAATTGCATACCACCAAAGAACACACAAAACCAGAAACTGAGAACCACAAACACTGCCACCCAGGAACCTATCCAAACTGAACACCATCTCCTAGAGAGACGTCCTGACATGGTAGCATTACAAAACCAGAAGAAATGAAACCCTGTAAAAATAAAATGACCTAATACAGTAGGATAATAAGCAAGACACCCATGAAATAGAGAGTTCCTCATGGATTTGACCAACCCCCACCGCAACGAGCCACTATCTTCTTCCCTTGGTTCACATAAACCACTTGAGGTCGTGACTATTAACTATTCATAGTATTTTCTCTTCTAGTTTCTCCATACCACCCCATGCAGATGGTTTATCTCAAATATTACAAATTAAGAGAAAACCCATAAACAAGAGACACATATTGGAGCCCCATAATCATTTAAAGAATTTATAAACATCAAAGAAAGAAAAATGTAGCAATAAACAGTAAGACAATGAAGGTACACAAATCATTTATAAAAATCAAAATTTCTTGCCTCCCATACATCGCGAGAGTCATCGTGAATTTCCCGCATCACCATCTTAGAAACATCCATAAGAAGAAATAAGGTGTAATAGTTAACCATAGAAGGAAGGGTGTGCTTAGACCAAACGAAGAGGACATACCTATAGTAATCGCTGACGGAATGAGAGGAGAAGCCAGGTTGGAGCATTCGTTTCATAGTCACCCTTGATGTTGGAAGAAGCAGTTTAATGTGACACTAGATCAAACTTGATTTTTTGAGCCAGATCTGAGAGGCGTTCTTTCTGTTCGGATCCCGCACCCCGCGAAAAATATTTTAGCATTCCTTGCCACCTTGCACATGTAGAGAAGTAAATGAGGGATGCCATCCGACCACCCTCCATTATGTTTCATAATTATTCTTCTCATGGGTCAGATCCCATCGACGCAAATTCACCGGCTCTCACCTTGATTAGGCATTTTATTAGGAAACAATTAAGTTTAATTTGTTTTATTTTAATAATTTATACGTGTGTGTTGGTGTTGAAAAAAATTAATTATCATGGATATTTAAATAATTTATTTTAATTGACTTGCATATTTCAATAATATATTTAAATCATGTATTAAAATACTTTTAAAACGTATAAAAAATTACATATTTGCGGAAATATGTTGTTTATTTTTATTTTTAATTACTTTATCTTCTTTTAAAATTAATAGTGAGAATGAGATTATTGATGTTTTATAATACTTTAATTAAAATTAACCAAATGTACATATCCATTTTTAGTTTTGATGATAGTGAACATTACTTTTTTATTTAGAAAGTAAATCTTTTTATAAAGACACATGTAGTTCATGGTGTTGGATGGATTTTTAGGGTGCATTGTTAAGGCACTCTTAGATATTTAGTCATTGGTACAATTCCCATCTCCATTCAAGTGTTATTCTTGAACAAGACTTTGATGTAGCCTCATCGTTACTGAACTTAAAAAAAAAAATCGAGACAAATTTAAACTCCGTGTTTACCACTAACACAATCACATATAAAAATTCATTTCTCAATGCAATAATATAGTTCTATTAAAAATTAACAAATTCCTGTCAAATAATTAGTTTTATTTCAATTCCAATTTTTATGATAATTTAAAATTTATAATTATGCCGTAAGGCGTTATTATTTGAAAACAACTTTGCTGATGTGCATTGTGTCATAATGTGAAACCGTTAGATTATATGTTAGACGATTGAAACATATTCAGCTGTTCGATGAAAAAACAATAGTAGTTGCAAATATTTAGTTAGTGGAAGGTTTCTAGGGCTTCTTTTTATTAATAATCGGGAGATTGAATCAGTTGAATGCTCTGTATTTGCAGGAAAATATGTTGGAAGGATCCATTCCAGATGAAATCGGCTCCTATAAATCTGTAAGTGTCATAAATCTTGCGAGAAACCGTCTGGACGGAGCCATTCCAGATAATTTGGCATCGATTGAAGCTTTAAATTCTTTAAATCTTTCAAATAACGAACTCTCTGGATCAATTCCCAGCAGTCTCAGTGAATTGACTTTGAGCTCTATTGATTTCTCCAACAATCAGTTGAGAGGCCCTGTTCCCAATTCGCTCGTCTTCGTCAGAAACAGGGGAAGCTTTTCGGGAAATCCAAGGCTCTTTCGTTATCAATGGTTGTAAAGGTAGCACGGAAATGATCCAGATGTCTCGCATCCCGATGATGTCCAAAGCAAATTTTGGTAGCACTAAACCTAAACTGTAAGACATTGATTGAATTTTTTCTTGTTTTCCGAATCCAAATTTTTGTGTGTGGATTTGTTTTTTAAATCGTTTTTTTGTTTTTGTTTTTCTTGAACGTTTATGTGTAAAAGCAATTATGGTGATACTAAGATCCCTCGTGTAAATCTGTAAGTGTCATAAATCTTGTGAGAAACAGTCTGGACAGAGCCATTCCAGATAATTTGGCATCGATTGAAGCTTTAAATTCTTTAAATCTTTCAAATAAAAAACTCTCCGGATTAATTCCCAGCAGTCTCAGCGAATTGAATTTGAGCTCTATTGATTTCTCCAATAATTAGTTGAGAGGCCCTGTTCCCAATTCGCTCGTCATCGTCGGAAACAGGGGAAGCTTTTCGGGAAATCCAGGGCTCTTTCGTTATCAATGGTTGTAAAGGTAGCACGGAAATGATCCAGATGTCTCGCATCCCGATGATGTCCAAAGAAAATTCTGGTAGCACTAAACCTAAACTGTAAGACATTGTTCAAATTTTTTCTTGTTTTCCCAATCCAAATTTTTGTGTGGATTTGTTTTTTAAATCATTTTTTTGTTTTTGTTTTTCTTGAACGTTTATGTGTAAAAGCAGCTATGATGATACTAAGCTCCCTCTTCCGATCCGAGTGAGGAAAATGCTGGCATGAGTCGAACCTAATTTACAGCCACTCTGAGCTGCTCTTTTAGTACTTTTTTCTTTTCAGTTGCTTTAACAGGTTCTGCACGTTTTTCGTTTCGCATGTTTCGTTACGCTTGTTCAAGAGATTATGTTGATACTATATCTGTATATTTTCTGAAGGAAATTTCGGGGTTAACTAGATTAATGACTACTTATTTATTACAAGAGAAACTGAATCACGGTACTCCTAAATACAGTTGTGTATATCATTAGACGGTATTTTGCGATGCATCCATTTTCCGTTCTCATCAATCTAATTTTTGTTCAAATCTCCTTATCCCAAGATGTTAGAGGGAGATCTGTAGAGGCAGATTTCATTTATATGCCCTCCAAAGTAATAATCTGTTGTCGAGATCTACAATATTATGGATTCAATTCAAGTGCTTTCGTGAACTCTTGCCTCCCCTGCTCCAAACCCTAATTTGAGTACATTTGGGCTGAAATATAGAGTCGGCCAAAGCAAGTTCTTGCATTTTGTTGTCAGCCTCAGAAACAGAATCACGGTACTCCTAAATACAGTTGTGTATATCATTAGACAGTCTTTTGCGATGCATCCATTTTCCATTCTGATCTATTTAATCTTTGTTCAAATCTCCCTATCCCAAGATGCTAGATGGAGATCTGTAGAGGCAGATTTCGTTTATATGCCCTCCTAAGTTATAATCTGTTGTTGAGATCTACAATCTTATGGATTCAATTTAAGTGCTTTCGTGAACTCTCACCTCCCCTGCTCCAAACCCTAGTTTGAGTACATTTGGGTTGAAATATAGCTGACTTCCCTTTCGCATGTTAAGGAGTTCATTACCAACAGAGACTCTGCGTAAAGACATGTCAAACTGTTGGCCAGTTAATGTTTTTGTATTCAAACCTTTTGGATATAATAAACAACATACTATCCGGAGGTCACTAACTTTGAAACGACGGTGGTAGAAGTCTCTTTGCGTCTCTCCTTTTGCTTAACCCTGTTGATTTTCTCTACTAAATCTCATTACATATGTGTAGTTAAATTTCCCATGGAATATTTAATAATCCCTTCGAAACCTGCATAGCAGTGGAGGGATTCTTCTTTAATTGAGATGGCTAGGTGTGGAGGTCTCTTTACATGTTCCCTCTAGCCTACTTATGTTGTAGCCTCTTCTAAATTTCAATACATTTATGTAGTTAAATTTCCGAGGAAATATTTAATAATACCTTTAAAATCAGCATTATGAGGATTGGGTTTGCAGGTGTTTTTTCTTTAATTGAGCTTAATAGGGGTAGAAGATCTGGGTTTGAAGGTGTTTTTCCTTTAATCGAGTTTAATAGGGGTAGAAGATCTTTATAACTGTTGGTAATAAATACCCCAGAGGGTATTAGTTGTTTGATAATCTCTTATAATTTCTCTCAGCTTATTTACAATAGTTCCCTTGTAAAATATCTCACAATTTTGAAAGGGGCATCAATTAATTTACTTGTTTATTACAAATTACTACCACAGTAGTCCCGAAAAGAATAAGTTTTTCTGTGATCTTTAGCGGGCTGGAAGTTTCACAGAAGTGCTTGCAGCTCTTGTACTATTAAATTTTACTTGTATTACTACCACAGTAGTCCCGAAAAGAATAAGCTTCTTTTCTGTGATCTTTAGCGAGCTGAAAGTTTCGCCCAAGTGCTTGCAGCTCTTGTACTATTAAATTTTACTTGTATTAGTTTTTGCAAGTAGTCTTTTATCCACATCAATATCTTTTCTCATCAATCACTCTATCACACCCTATCCCAGCATGCTAGACAGATATCTGTGGAGCCGAGTTTCGTTAATGTGGTCTCTTCAGTCATAATCTGTCATGAAGAGATCTGTAATTTCAAGCGCTTTGCTGAAATATATCTTCTTTCCCTTTTGGATGTTAGAAGTTCGCTACCAAAAGAGCCTCTGCTTATGGATTTGTTTAGTTGTTGCCCAGTTAATAGTTTTGCATACAAACCTTGGAGATGTATCGTGTTAAACAATTCCTTGCATTTTGTTGTCAGTCTCAGACGAGCTGCCAAAATCAAGTACTCCTATTTTCTTCTGTCTTAGAGGAGGCATAGACTGTCTGAACTTTCGCCTCCCCTGACCAAATTCTTGTTTGAGTACATCAATATCTTTCTCATCAATCACCCTATCCCACCCTATCCCAGCATGCTAGATCTGTAGAGCCAGGTTTTGTTTATGTGGTCTCCTCAGTCATGATCAGTCATGAAGAGATCTATAATTTCATGGATTCAATTCAACTGCACTCTTTCCTCCCCTCCTCAAACCCTAATTTGATTACTTTTGGGTTGAAATATATTTTCTCTCCCTTTCGGATGTTAGAAGATCATTACCAAAGGAGAATTGCTTATTGATTTGTAAAACTGTTGGCGAGTTTATATTTTTGTCACCAAACCTTTTGGAGATATATCGTCTAAGCAAGGCCTTGTACTTTGTTGTCAACCTCAGAAGAGGAACTAAAGGCCAGATGATATGTTCTTTGCTATGTGTTTTTTAGACTAAAAAACAGAACCGTTTTTTTAGATTAAAAAAACAGAACCTTTATTATGAGTAGAGAGTCTTACAATGTCACGAGCTAATCTTTGTCAGAAAAATAGGGAAGCCGAATATGTCTATAATTAAATTACAAAGGACAAAATCCGAAGATCAGAAAAACAAAATGACTGCAATTGTAACCAAAGAACACACCCCAACATGACAGAATGAAAAAGCGGCAACACATAGCAGATACCCAACTGACAGAGATCTCTAATAACCAACTGACAGAGAGACCAGATACCAGCATTAGAAAAGAGGAATTAAAGCTCAAAAAACCGATGCCATGACTCTGCCCCAAGAGATAATGTTTCAAAGAACAGAAAGCTTGGAGAGAGTGTCAGCTTCCATATTTTGTTCCCAAAAAATATGCTGAAAAGTAACCACTGAAAAAGAAAAGAGGAATTAAAGCTCAAAAAACCAATGCCATGACTCTGCCCCAAGAGATAATGTTACAAAGAACAGAAAGCTTGGACAGAGTGTCAGCTTCCATATTTTGTTCCCAAAAAATATGCTGAAAAGTAACCACTGAAAAAGAAAAGAGGAATTAAAGCTAAAAAAACCAATGCCATGATTCTGCCCCAAGAGATAATGTTTCAAAGAACAGAAAGCTTGGAGAGAGTGTCAGCTTCCATATTTTGTTCCCAAAAAGTATGCTGAAAAGTAATCACTGAAAAAGAAAAGTAACCTCTGAAAAATTTTGTTCTCGAAAAATATGTTGAAAAGTAACCCACTGAAAGAAAAGTAACCTCTAAAAAAGAGGGGAGAAAAGTAACCTCTGGAAAACAGGGGACGAGATTCCTGATTTGTAGCATATATTTTTTTAATTTTTAGTAAATGGATGATAAAAATTTCAATGAATCTTGCAATGCTGAAACTTGAAAAGCTTTGGAAGCACAGGGGAAATGCCATCAAATTGCTGGGGCTCGCTTCTTAGTTAGAAGCATTGCAATTTCATGACCTCATGCCATTCTTAAACGTGCATAAATTTATCCTAATATTTACTCGAGCAGCAGCATCATGGACATAACCAATAACTGCAAATTATGGAAGTTGAGAGATAATCCCAAGTTTATCACTACTTTTTATTAACTTGAAAAATAAATTTGTATAAATGAAAGTGTAATATTCAAGATTGAGAAAATAACTGTTACTGTTATTGCAGTACACTCTGTCAGCTGAAGGAAACCCAATTTAACATCATGTAAATAGAATTTAATTGTGTGGATTCAAGTTCCTCTTGGGCCTCAATGTTGCTCAAGGAAACACAATTTAACAAATGGAGCAACCTCAGATTTTTCATTTTACTCAGCTCAGACAATATCAAATTCTCTTGTTGATTTGTATTCAACTTCAATATTATTCAAATCTATTTTTTAGGAGATTGGTTTTAGACAAGGAGAATGGATCTTAAGTTTCCTTATCTGGGCCTTCATCTTGAAGCCCCTCTAACAAATGCATCTGATGGATTCAATAATACTTTAGAAAGTGGTTCCGAACATGTCAATGATATGGCATTGGGACTGGATCCACAATATCATGACCATCAGTTTGCCTTCATAAAGAAACCTGTCAATTTGTCTGGATTCTCTTCTTCTCCGAAGGGGACTAAGAGAAAGTGGGGTGCCACGAGTAAAATGTCACCTCAGGGGCATCCTTTTGGGGTAGATTTAATACTGAGGTCTGTAACGTACACATTCTAAACATAAATATAAGGTCACATCAAATTAATTATAGTTGCTTTCTTTCTAGATTCATCCTTACGGCATTTCCTTTGCAACATTAGGTGCAATTGCTAGTTTATAATAATTTTGATTCAATAAATGAGATATAGAAAATTTACATGGTTTACTAATTATAGTTAACAATTTTAATCTCCGTCTTGATATTCCATTTTGTCTAAGAGATGCATTGTTGTTTTAAATTTAAATGCATTTTGAAAGAGATTTTGAGCTGAGATTCTATAGAAATGCAATACGCCGTTTGAGAGTGACTATTCTAACAAGCACCGTTGTTTTGAATTTAAATGCATTTTAAAAGAGATTTGGAGCCGAGATTCTATAGCAATGCAATGTGCCGTTTGAGAGTGACCATTCTAATACGCACCTAGCTTTGACAATCTTCCTCTCAAATAATGGTAGTTATGGAGCTTTAACAATCTTCTTTTCAAAGAATGGTAGTTATGATGGAATGACGTACCAACATATGTCAAAATATATCTCACAAAATATTTTGTATTCTTAATGTTAAAACAATTATTTATGGTCACTTGTGGACTAGTCAATATATGGTCAAGTTTTGGAGCTTTGATCATCTTCTTTTAAAATAATAGTAGTTATGTAATGATTTATTAACATATGTCAAAATATATCTGAAAGTAGTTGGAACAAATATTTTTTGGAGAATTTAATTTCAACCAACTGTTAGGTGTCGAAACCATCCATCCAAGTGTCCCAATTCAGTTTCAAATTAGTCCAATTTAGTAGAGCTTCACTCCAGTCATTAATTGCTGATGTTTCTAATGTAATCTTATTTAAGTAATTCATAATAGTGAGAAGAGTAATTCCCTGCTCCACTTCTTTTCATTTTTCAATTCTTGTCACTGATTATGGATATAATTCGAACTTTGCACGGTACTGCCAGCGTTTTGGAATTTTCTACTTGTCCACCGAAATATTATTTTAAGTTCGATAGTCGTGTAAGTCAATACAAATGTAAGTCAATGAAGGTTATGCAAAAGCAAACTAACAGTTAAGAATGACTGCAATGAAAATGAATTTTTCAATGGAATTTTGATATAGGTCCCTTATAGTTATCTATTAAAAATAAAAACAGGTCCGTTATCGTTATCTATTAAAAATAAAAACATATATCAATTACAATTATGGAACAAATTTCGCAAAGAAGTTTGTAAATTTGAACATCTTTAAATTTAAGCAAGTGACCATTGAACTTTTAATCACTGTCAAAATACGTTTAGAAAACATAATAATAATTAAGAAAATACAAAAACAAAAACGTTTCACAGAATGTCAAATTCCAGGCCTTGTGGATAATAATGCTATTTGAAAAAAATTCTTGTTCATTGATACCATTTGCACGGTACTGCCAACGTCTTGAAATTTACCGCGAATGTTATAATGACAGGTATAGATTCCTGATTGATGCGTATGCCTTTTAAAAGATTATTTTTTGCAACAAAACAAAACATCAAAATAATACCGTACAGGTAAATATAGATGATGATCATCGTGAACGATGATTGTTGGAACGTAATTTCCAACTGCCCGATCGTGAACATCGCACAGGTTGGCGGCAACATGAAGAACAGGTTAAACAGCGAGCAGATGGGCGGCAATCGACCGTGTGCGGGGGGTCGACTAGCGCGACAGTTAATAAAACTGTACCCCCCGTAGTTGACTGGGTGATCGCCCGTTGACCGCCGATCAACGGCTGTGATTAAGTGCGGGGGGTCACATATTTGAGGGGTACGGACAGAACCATACCCCCCGCAACCACCAAGGCTATGGTGGCTCCGCCACATGCGCCCAGCGCACCACCGTTCCGCCACCACCGCATAAAAAAAATTGCCGCTGCCAGCAAATCAAATTTTCCATAAAAAAATTTTTTAACGGTGCTGACAGAAATTTAAGGCACCATTAATGTTATTTTTCAAGCGGTAGAATTTTGTGATTTTTGTCAACAAATCACATTAATTAAATTCAGATATTTTGTCTATATAATAGAACAAAGACGTAGTGTAATTTTTTTTTTTTAAAAGACAGGAGTTGTTGTTGAATGCACAGCAGTGCAATTGTTAAAAACACAGTGAGAGCAGAATTAAAAATATACACAGCAAAGTATATTTTTGTAAAAACAGAGAGCTGTTTATTTTTAATAGACAGAGACAGTGAATTTGAAATTCACAGCAGAGTTTATTTTCTGTATGAAACAGAGAATTTTTTTTTGTTGATTCGGAACTGTGCTTAGAAGCAGTCCAGCAACAGTTTGTAATTCCTCTGCAGTGAGGAAAGTTTGTAACAGTTTTTTTTTTACTGAATAGAATTTTTTTTTTTGTTTATGTGGAAATTCTGTCACTGTGTCTGCAAATTTTTAAATATTTATCTGTGTTAGAGGAGGCAGCTTTATTATTCTGGAATTCTGAAAATTCCAACATGGTATCAGAGCCAATCCAGGCTATTTGAAGGTCAAATACGCTGAAGGAACAGAGTTCGTTTTTGCAGCAGCCTCTCCAGCAGAGTGAAGGTTCAGACAAGAAGAATTCGAAGGTATTTCTCTATACAAGTTTTGTGTTACTGTTGCAGAACAGGTTGTTAATTAAAACACACAGTCGAGTTTTTTTTTATAGTTAGAAGTGCAGAATGGCTAGTTCTAGCACAGGTATGAGTTTGGGAGACGTCCATCTCCCACAATTCAATGGAAAAAATTATGACTACTGGTCAATAACTATGAGGGCTTTATTTGTCTCCCAAGAGTTATGGGAATTAGTTGAGGATGGCTTTGAAGAGCCAAAAGATGAAGCAGAGTTTTTTATGTTAAATCAAGCAGGAAGAGAACAGTTGAAGAACAATAAGAAGAGAGATGCCAAGGCTCTTTTCTTTTTGTATCAAGCAGTGCATGAGAGTGTGTTTCCTAGGATAGCAGCAGCTAAGAAATCCAGTGAAGCATGGGAAACTCTCAAGACAGCCTATCAGGGTATGGAGAGAGTGAAGACAGCAAAACTTCAGTTGCTGAGGAGAGACTTTGAGACTCTTTGCATGAAAGAGTCAGATAACATTGACTCATTCTTCACTCATGTGATTGGAATGGTCACTCAAATCAGATCTCATGGAGAGACTCTTGAGGACAAGAGGATTGTGGAAAAACTCTTGAGAAGTTTACCCTCAAGATTCGATGTGATTGTCACCACCATAGAAGAGACAAGAGATCTCACAAAGTTTTCAGTGGATGAATTACATGCATCACTGATTACCCATGAACAGAGATTGAGTAGGAGTGAAAAATCATCTCTTGAGCAAGCCTTTAAGGCCCAGATGTCTTTCGGAAGAGGAAGAGGGCAAGGCAAAGGAAGAGGAAAAGGCAGAAGCCAGAATAGAGGTGGAAGGAACAGCCCTTCTCATTCAAATGGAAGGGGCAGCAATTCAAATCAGCATCAAGGCCAAGGCAGCCAGCAAAGTGGACAGCAGAATGATCAAGGACAAAGGTATGATAAATCCAATGTTCAATGTTACAATTGTAAGAAATATGGTCATTATGCTAATGAATGTAGAAAGAAGAAACAATATATGAGAAGTGGAACTAGTGCAAATTTCACAAAAGAAAATAGCAGCCAAAACAATTTGTTTTTAGCTTGTAATATGGCTGAAGAAAAGAATGAGGATTTATGGTTTCTGGACTCCGGTTGTAGTAACCATATGACGGGAAACTTAGCAATGTTTTCTATGTTAGATGAGAGTGTGCAGTCACAAGTCACACTAGGAAGTGATAGCAAAGTTTCTGTTATGGGAAAAGGAGATGTGAATGTTTTAACAAGATTAGGTGCAAAGAAAACCATAGCAGATGTTTATTATGTTCCAGGAATGAAGTGTAATCTCTTAAGTATTGGACAGCTTGTCCATAAGGGATATAATTTTTTCTTTGATAATGATGTTTGTACCATCATGGATAAACCACCCAGCAAACAATGTATTGCTGAAGTGAAGATGACAAGGAACATGATGTTCCCTCTCAGAATGAGAGCAGATTTGAAGAATGGTGAAGAGAAAGCAGCAGTTGCACAGGAAACTTTCCAAAGCGAACCAAAAGATGATAATTGGTTATGGAACTTGAGATTTGGACATCTCAACTTTGGAGGTCTTAATTTGTTGAACAAAAAAGGAATGGTAAGTGGTTTACCATTGATAGAGAAACCAGACAGCCTTTGTGAAGGTTGTATTCTTGGGAAACAACACAGAGAAAGTTTTCCTTCCGGGAAAAGCATAAGGGCAAAAGCACCCTTAGAGATTGTCCACTCGGATGTATGTGGACCGATGCAAACTCCATCACTTGCAAGCAGCCACTATGTCTTAACATTCATAGATGATTTTACAAGAAAAACTTGGGTTTACTTTTTGAAAAATAAAAGTGAAGTGTTTGAAAAATTTTGCAATTTCAAAGCACTTGTTGAGAACCAAAGTGGGCTGCATATCAAAGTCTTAAGGACCGATAGAGGAGGTGAGTATATCTCTAAAGATTTTCTACGTTTTTGTAGAGAAAATGGTATTCATAAACAGTTTACAACTAGATATACTCCGCAGCAAAATGGAGTGGCCGAAAGGAAGAACCGAACCATAATGGACATGGCGAGGAGTATGTTAAAGGCAAAGCATTTGCCTAATGATTATTGGGCCGAAGCTGTACATTGTGCAGCGTATATCTTGAACAGGTGTCCTACAAAAGCAGTCATGAACAAAGTGCCGGAAGAGGCATGGAGTGGCGCAAAGCAAAGTGTCACACACATGAAGGTATTCGGATGTGTGGCTTATGCACACATTCCGGATCAGCTAAGAAAGAAGTTGGACATCAAGGGGGAGAAGTGTATTTTCATTGGATACAGTGAGGAATCCAAGGCATACAGGTTATATAACCCATCCAGCAAGAAGTTTCTTGTGAGCAGGGATGTTCAGTTCATTGAAGAGGAAGCTTGGGATGGAAGCATAGAGAAAACAATGAATGTTAAACACTGTTTATCTCATGATGAGAATGATGATGAGGTGGCTGAAATACATCCCCAAACAGCAGCACCAATACAAGGGCAGCAAAGTACACCTTTGAGGAGAAATGAAAGTGCTTCTCCAAGCACACTACAAGGAGGAAATTCAAGTGCTTCTTCAAGCACTTGTACACCTACTGAAAGAGGTAAGAAATTTAGAAGCTTGAAAGAGATTTATGAACAAGATATAACAAATGAAGGTATCAATTCTTTGTTTGCTTTATATTGTCATGTTGATGATCCTGTTCATTTCGAAGAATCTATCAAGGATAAGAAATGGATAGAAGCTATGGATGAGGAACTTAATGCCATAGAGAGGAACAAAACTTGGGATTTGGTTGAACTCCCAAAAGGTAAAGATGTCATTGGAGTTAAATGGGTCTACAAGACCAAGAGTAACGCTGAAGGCAAGATAGAGAGACACAAGGCAAGGCTTGTTGTCAAAGGGTATAAGCAGAAGTATGGCATAGATTATGAGGAGACTTTCGCACCGGTTGCCAGGATGGAAACCGTGAGAGCAGTGTTGTCCATAGCAGCACAAAACAAATGGAAAGTTTACCAAATGGACGTGAAGTCAGCATTTCTGAATGGAGTGTTAATGGAAGAGGTTTACATTGATCAACCTCTCGGCTATGAGAAGAAAGGCGAAGAGCACAAAGTATGCAAGTTGAAGAAAGCTCTTTATGGGCTGAAGCAAGCGCCAAGAGCGTGGTACAGTAGGATAGATTCATATCTACTGGAAAATGTTTTTGAGAAGTGTGAGGGAGAACCCACCCTCTACATCAAAGAACAAGACGGTAAAATCTTGATTGTAGTCTTGTATGTTGATGATGTTATTTTTACAGGTAATGATGATTGCCTTATTGAACATTTTAAAACAGTCATGAAGGAAGAATTTGAAATAGGCGATATGGGTTGTTAAGATACTTGTTGAATAGAGAAGTAGAACAAGATGAAAGTGGGATTTTCATCTCCACCCGAGCCAAAGTATGTTAATGAGGTACTTGAAAGATTTAACATGCGAGGGGCTATGGCAAATAATCCCTTCAACGGTGATGGGATAAAGCTGATGAGAGAACTGACTAGGATTTTGATCCTAGTTTATACAAGAGCATAGTTGGCAGCCTCATGTGCTTATTGCAACTAGGCCGGACATAATGCATGCTGTTAGTTAGATTTCCAGGTTCATGGAAAAGCCAAAGGAAGCACATTGGCAAGCAGCAAAAAGGATTTTGAGGTATGTTAAAGGTACAAAGAAATTTGGTATTTTTTATACTACTTCAGAAAATTCAGATTTAGTTGGATACACAGACAGTGATTGGGCTGGAAGTGTTGATGATCGGAAGAGCACTTCCGGTTATGTTTTTCACATGGGTTCAGGAGCCATTTCATGGGCTTCTAAGAAACAACCCATTGTAGCGTTGTCTACGGCAGAAGCAGAATATGTGGCAGCTACGGCAGCAGCGTGTCAAGCAGTTTGGATGAGGAAAATGTTGAGAAGCTTATGTCAAGAACAGGTAAAAGGGACAGTGATATTTTGTGACAATAGCTCAGCTATTGCATTGTCAAAAAATTCTGTTTTTCATAAAAGGACAAAGCACATTGACACCAAGTTTCACTTCATACGTGAATTGGTTAGCAATGGCGAGATCGTTTTGCAGCATTGTAGAACGGAGGATCAGTTTGCAGATATCCTCACAAAGCCACTAGCGCAGAAAAGCTTTGAACATTTCAGAGAATGCATGGGTATGCAGGAAAACCCAGCAGTTGAAATTAAGGGGGAGTGTTGGAACGTAATTTCCAACTGCCCGATCGTGAACATCGCACAGGTTGGCGGCAACATGAAGAACAGGTTAAACAGCGAGCAGATGGGCGGCAATCGACCGTGTGCGGGGGGTCGACTAGCGCGACAGTTAATAAAACTGTACCCCCCGTAGTTGACTGGGTGATCGCCCGTTGACCGCTGATCAACGGCTGTGATTAAGTGCGGGGGGTCACATATTTGAGGGGTACGGACAGAACCATACCCCCCGCAACCACCAAGGCTGTGGTGGCTCCGCCACATGCGCCCAGCGCACCACCGTTCCGCCACCACCGCATAAAAAAAATTGCCGCTGCCAGCAAATCAAATTTGCCATTAATTTTTTTTTTAACGGTGCTGACAGAAATTTAAGGCACCATTAATGTTATTTTTCAAGCGGTAGAATTTTGTGATTTTTGTCAACAAATCACATTAATTAAATTTAGATATTTTGTCTATATAATAGAACAAAGACGTAGTGTAATTTTTTTTTTTAAAAAGACAGGAGTTGTTGTTGAATGCACAGCAGTGCAATTGTTAAAAACACAGTGAGAGCAGAATTAAAAATATACACAGAAAAGTATATTTTTGTAAAAACAGAGAGCTGTTTATTTTTAATAGACAGAGACAGTGAATTTGAAATTCACAGCAGAGTTTATTTTCTGTATGAAACAGAGAAGTTTTTTTTGTTGATTCGGAACTGTGCTTAGAAGCAGTCCAGCAACAGTTTGTAATTCCTTTGCAGTGAGGAAAGTTTGTAACAGTTTTTTTTTACTGAATATAATTTTTTTTTTTTTGTTTATGTGGAAATTCTGTCACTGTGTCTGCAAATTTTTAAATATTTCTCTGTGTTAGAGGAGGCAGCTTTATTATTCTGGAATTCTGAAAATTCCAACAATGATGTGGAAACATCTTCAATAATATTCGATAGATGATGTGGTTGTTATTTGTTGAATTTTGTTACAGAGATTGTGCTGTGACATGCATACAGTATTGTGATATGTATTGTGCTTTGATGGTGATCTTAGAAGCTTTCTTTACGCTTCTCAAAACAAATAAAAAGTTGGAAATAATATTGGCAAGTAACATAGATGATCTTGGAAAGGTAATTGCGATCGTAGGATGGAGTAAACTGGATTGATTGAAAATAAATTATAAAGTAAAAAAAAGTAATTACTATTGATTTAAAATAAAGTAATTGCGATCGTAGGATGGGGGTAATCTGGTTTGACTATCATTTTCAGGGCCAATTTACTTCATTTTTAAACTACGCGCTGCCTAAACGTTCCGTACTTAAAGTGAAAGAAACCGAGAAAAGTGTGAGTGGGGTCGATCTCATTTATCTCAGCTTGTCAGAAGTTCCACAAATAGAGAGAGATGTACCCATCCTGGTTCTCCTCATCCTTCAAAGTCAAGTCCAACGCGGGGATGTGGTCAGTGGACGGGAAATTCTGGAATTTAGGGCACGCACTACTGTCGAACAGCGACATTCAGAAATTCCGCTCCTCCGAAGTCTAGTCTGATGTCTGTTGCAGCACAACTTCGTTTGCCGTATTCTAAAAAAGTAAGTGAATGGCTTAGAATTTGGCCGAGATTTTGAAAAAAATTTAGTAATGATTTTATCAGAATCTTGTTCACAGTTGTTAAACTTCAGTATTTTGGGTAATCAAAGGGTTTTTGATAGTGTTGAATCTATTTTTACCCTAAAAAATGGATTCCAAACACTGCAACTATCTCATTTTTTGAATTTTATTAAACCAGATTCCAGCAAAAAACTGTCATCCGGGCTATTCTGTTGCCTGGATAAACAACTTCACTTCGTTTCTGAATGTTGTAGTCTAATTAGACTGCTTTTTCAGCCTGAAAATCATGAAAACATCAAGAAAATGAAGGGTACAAAATCTAGGAAGTTGAATTTGGGGTTGGGCCTATTAGATAATAAACTCCAGCATCATAAGCGCGGGAGGCTTGCTCTGCTGTTTTGTAGGAGCCGAGCCATATCTTCGCTCTGGTTTTGGGCGTCCGGATTTCAGCCCCCGCTTCCCCATTTTCTCATTCGAATCCCCTTAAATTGGTAGCAATTTTGTCCACGATATTTGTCTGGTGGATATCGTGAATGCTGCTCTCGGGAGGGTCTCCCCATATTTGGGGACGCAATGGCAACGCTCTCTAATGTAAGGTAAACACTGAACCACAATTTATATATGTTGCAGTTTGTCTAAGCTTGTAGGCGGAGGCGTAGAGGTTTGTAGTTGCTGAACTGCAAATCTCAAATCAAATGAAGATGCATTATGTTGCAGGCTTTAGCGGTGGAGCGAGTTTTTGATATGTATGGTTGAAGCGCGTATGCGAGAGGGGGAATGTCCCAGCGTCATATTCAACACGTGTGAGAGATGTCTCTCTATACGCTGTGGCCCTCCACAACTGATGCCGTAAGGTGTGACGCTCACGTACGCTCTGCCCGGTGACCCACCGAGCCACCACGACTCATTTCGTAACGTGTGACGTCAATGTATACAAAGCACAGTCTCACATTTATAAGTGAAGGGTACATAAGTGGCAACTACACATGCGAAACAATTACTTGAATGACAAAGTAGTAGAGATGACAAAGCTAATTTTATTATTAGACATTTTCTTTCAAATTAAATTCATAGTTATATTATGTAGATCTCACTAAACCATATAAAAAAATATGGAAACACTTCAACTCAAAAATTAAGAATGAAAAATTTTCCATAAATTAACAGTGATTTAAACTAAAAATGAATGAAGAGACTTCTATATCTAGTCATGTAAAAAATTTAATGTTACTTATAAGACAATTAATTGAAGCTATTGCCAAGGAACAATACAAAGAAGCATAAGCCATCTTATTAAATAGTTTGCCTTCAAGTTTCAACAATGTTGTCTTCATGTTATGTCACATTTATTTACATATATAAGATGACACAATTGCAACACTTTTAGTAGAGTAAAGAAGGCTAAAATCAGAGGATAAAGAAGAAAGTCCTCAAATAGAAAATGCATTACTTTCAAATACAAGGATGAGAAAGAAAAATGAAAATAAAAGTGAACTTGAATGCTACTACTGCAACAAAATTGGGCATACAAAATGGAATTGCAAAGACCGTGCCAATGATAATGATCTGTAAAAAGGGAAAGTAAAAGAATCAACTAACATATCCATAAATGAATATTCATTGAATATTGACGATGAATTCAACAAAAGGAAAGGTAAATGAATCAACAAACATATCAGAGTCAGGGAAAATTTTAAGAATGAAAATTTATATTAAAGATTAGAAACCTTGCCTAATCTTACTAATCCATAATATGCAAACTATAAGATGCTTGGTGATATTCTAGCAAAAATATTCAAAGTTCTAATGATTTTATATAGTCTCTATAAAATTTTGGCGATTTTTATGATATAATATTTTTTTTCGTATAAAATTTGACCGAATCATTTTTAGGAAAAAATGGGAAATGGCGAATCTTTTTTTGGAAAAAGCATGGAAAATTAGCCAATCTATGAATATTAGCCCCTAAAATTTTCCCTCATGAGTGTTCATTGAATTACATTTGAACCTCTAAAACTCTTTTAGAATATCTACAGTTCAGTGAAAAGGCTCACCATAGATGGTTGTCCAAATATATTGGCCATTGTGGATCCACATAAGAAACCCTCATTTTTGAAGATGTGAGAGTGGTTTTCAAGTGAGGTTATGTGATTGCTTGAGATGTTGCTCAGTAATTGACTTCGAGAGATCCGTGATTCGAGAGTTTAGGAGTGGAACTCGTGAATCCAACTTGTTGAGAACATGTTTAGGAGGGTTATGAGGCAACTTGATGGAGCTCATGCTAATATGGAAGTTGCAAACCATTTAATGAATGATTAAATATTTTGTTGTTTATGGGTGGCTTCAATAAGTTTATGTACTGTAAGCATTAAGGGGGGCACTTATAATTAAACTTATATCCTATATTTGAGAAGTTGGTTTGTGAGTTGTTGGTAATGGTTGTGAAATTCTCTCAACCTCTTCTAAGTTAAGAATACGTTAGATCTCATAAAATCTATATATTAGAGTAATATCTGAATGTAATATGTGTGTGAGTAAAAGCATACATGCTCATGTGTGAAATAAATGTGTTTTTATTCATTCTTTCTATATATGCATGGGTATTTCCCCCCCCCCCCTTTAATGGTAAAATTGACATTTTTGCAGATAATAATGATTTTATATTTTACTATTTCAGGGCTAGTTTACAAGTTGGGAAAGGGGAATGTGAGATTGCAGTTATTATTATATAAGTATAGATCCATTTTAATTATATATGAGATCATATCTCTTGAAGTATAAATCTATTTTCTAATACAAAATTTGAAAAAACGATTTACAAGTGGAAATATTTTATTATATAAATGAGATGGATTTATATTGGTGCTATTTATACATATACATACACACATGAAAAATAACCAAAATAACATGGAAAAAATGATTTAAAACTGGAAATATTTGATTATATAAATGAGATGGATCTATATTGGTGCTATTTATATATATACATACACACAAGAAAAATAACCAAACTTGGGAGCATGATGAATCTAGGGTCCTTCACCTTGGTAGTTTCACTATCCTCTCGAAGGGGTTTTGGTGGTATATTTTGGTATACAAGGAATGATATTTCCTCTCACATCCAACTTCATAAAATCGACCCCTTCAACCAATACATTTGGATCAAAATCTATGATTCTACCACTAATAAGATCTTTCTTGCAATCTGCTACTTTGCTCCTATCAACTCTACATCCTATAAGAAGAACAACCTGGATAAGAACTTTCCTTTCAATTCTTTTAAAAAATACATCTTGAACTTGAGCATTGAAGATAATATTCTTTTGATGAGAGACTTTAATGCTAGAACCATTACTAACTAAGCCACTCTTCATGGTTTTGGGGTCATGATATGGTAGAAATTTTTAGTCTAGTTGTAGAAAAGAGATTAAAGTCTAATCTTGAAGAATCCTTCTAGATGTTAAGTAATTATGCTGAATTCCTCAGCATATAAGCAATATCTTGAAGATTTGTTTTGAGAGAAACTATAGTCCCATTGTTGGCCTGAATTGTAAAATAAAAAGCATCATTTTCCGAGTTTTAGTGATAAATTACAAATATATCCACTGTTCGAGTTTTAGAGGCTTTTCTGTTTGAATTTTTGAAGGGTACAACTAGTCACCTTCTTAAATTTCAATGTATTAACTTGCGGATTTCACACTAGATACAACTTCAAAGAAAATCTGGAATGAGCATAGACTTTGAAGCCTGAATGTCATCATATGTTTTGAATTCTTGAGGTTCTCCTAACCAGATTGGAGTACGTTGTTGTCTAAGGCTCAGACAATGGGGAGCAACATTGTTTGTAGCTCACATAATAAAAGTTAAAGACTCAAACTTTCTAAAGGATTAAGAAGTATAGAGTTATGGAAGTCGTGCATTGATATATTAAATTATTTATGGGGATCAATCATCAGGTAATAGTGAAATACATAGAATAAGAATGATCTATATCTTCCAAGGATACAACCTCTAAGGTGCGGCGACAACCTCACATTGGTTCTGCCTTACAGATGTACATGTTCCCACATACCATCCTCTTTTTAAATTTTGTTTTATTAAACAATGTATACTTCCCCTCATATTTCTAAGCCCCCCTCTGGCAAAGACATAACAAGTAAAATTACCTTAGAGAGTCTCTACGAGTACATTGAATCTTTATAAATATGAAGAGAAGAGAGAGAAAACCATTTTAAACTAAAACTAACAACAATGCCTCACAACAACCACAAATCATTAGAAAATAAAATAATCACACTTGAATTTGAACTCCAAGAAATGAAAGGTAAAATTAAAGCAATAGAACATAGTAAGAAAATTATGGTTGAAGAAAATGACACTTTGAAAAGTGATATTAAAAATATAAAAGAATAACTACATAATAACTCAACCCTAAAATACACAGAAAATAACTTAGATTAAACCAAACAAAGAGTAAATTAATAAACTAATTTTACTTGACCATGAGCACCACAAACGAGCCTTAAATCTTATAATTGTGGGTAGAGAAGAACAAAACAATGAAAACACATTAGAAATAGTTAAAGAAAAATTAAACACAAAATCTCAAATTGAAACAACTTAGCTCACAAGAGAAATAAGGATAAAAAATATGCTTGAACATAAACATAGACTCATTTGTGTCAATGTGATTTGTAATGAAGATAAATTGGGTATACTCATTAAATCCCCAAGCCTAAAAGGAATTGGAATATTTATAAACGAAGATCTCATTCTAGAAGACCAAGCTAGACTTTGGAAATAAGTCCAAAAGGTCAAGGATGCAAGAAATGTAAGGAAATGGGCAATCATTAGGAACAGGAAAACTATTTTTAGAGATAAATTCTTAAGCATGAGTGATAAATAGAGACTTGAAGCACTCTGGACCCTCTTTTGGAACCGACGTGGCTTTCCATGGTGTGAAGCTCCTATGTTAAGTTGGATCACGAGTGATATTGACCTTATTCTCTTAGTTGAAACTTGGGAGCATGATGAATCTCAGGTCCCTCACCTTGACGATTTGAATTTTTGGTCTATTTGGAATAAGAAATATTCTCGAAGGGGTTTTGGTGGTATAACTTGCTATATAAGGAACTTTCTTTCCTCTCACATCCGACTTCATAAAATCGACCTCCTACATTTGGATTGAAATCTCCGATTCTACAAAAAATAGGATCTTTCTTGCAATCTGCTACTTCGCTCCTATGAACTCTACATCCTATAAGAAGAAAAATCTAGATAAGAATTGTCATGTCAATAATTTAGAAAAATAAATATTCAACCTTAGGAATGAAGGTAATTATCTTTTGCTGTGAGACTTTACTGTTAGAAATGCTACTAGCAAAGCCATTACATTAAGTAGAAACTCTAACCTTGCTCCATTGTGTCTTGATGAAGATAGTCTCTTAGCTAATAAATTGAAGGGAAAATCTGAAGACATTATCGAGAACTTATTCAACACCAAGCTTGTCAAACTTTGAAGTTCCAAGGAACTAATCCTTTGTAATGGTATTAACAAGTGGTCCCTCCCCAGTCATATGAACTGTTTCCATGGGCTGGGTAGTAGTTTCATGGATTATATGATTTTTGACACCCTCATCCTCTACCATATTACAAAATTTGAGTTAGTTAATGGTTTTGAGCCTGAATTTGACCACAGATTGTTGTATCTATCCATAAATATTGATTGATATGCATCCCACTCACATGCAGGAGACCAGTGAAAGAAAAAGACACATTCGTTTCAATAGAAATAAATATGACCTTTTCTTAAAGGATTTAAAGAGGGATTTAGGCTCCACAACTTATAATATTAACATTGATCAAATTTATTACCATTTCACTATTATCCGTTCCAATACTTTTAGCAAGTTCTCTAATGAGACTTTGTTTACGCATACCAATATAACTAACAATTCATGGTATGATAAATATTATAAAATTTCTAGGAAAGCAATCAGAGATGCTCCTAATGAAATCATTTAGCTTCAGAATATAAATAAATACAAAAATCTCATCAAGATGAAGAAAAGGTCATATATTAATAAAATAAAGGATTATCGTCTCCACCTTTCTAAAGTCGCACCCAAGAAATAATGGTGGAATGTGCTTGTTCATAAAACCAAAGGTAATCATTCTATCTCCTTAGAAAAGTGGGAAAACTATCTTAAGAAGTTGTATGACTCTTGAGAGACTTTGGGCACCATCTTAATGACTCCAATTAATGATGAGGTATTCTCTCTGGAGGACGTTGAGTCTGGTATTAATAAGATCGATAATGGGAAAGATAATGATATTGAAGGATAACAAGCCTAGATCCTTAAAATAGGAAGATGTATCCCCATTTCTCATCTCCACAGGCTTCTCAATTTAGCTATAATGCATGGATTCCCTTAGCTTTGGACGCAATGCCTTATTGTGCCTATCATTAACAATGGGGACAAAAGTGATCCATCTAACTACAGGACCATTATGATTAGCCACATCCTAGCCAATATTTATGGGCTCATTTTGAAAGAGAAGCTTACCCTTTAGCTTGAAAGCCAAGGAAAAAGAGCTAAAGGTCAAGTTGTTCTTAGGAGAGATCACTTGACTATTGATCATCTTGTCACTCCCATAATCATTGTGGAGGAATGTCACAATTGTAAAGCTGATCTATTCTATTGTTTTGTGGACTTTAGAAAAGCTTTCGACACTGTTCCTTGAGATAAAATTTGGGAGATACTTAAAGAGATCATGGTCCCTCCTGAGCTGATGATTGTTGTTATCTGTTTGTATGAGATTGTCACTGAGAATATTAAGACCAACGAGGGGTGGTCTAAAGAAATTAAATGCAACATCAAATTTAAGTAAGGGTATCCCCTATCCCCTACCCTTTTTTGCATATACATTGATAAGCTAGAGGAGTGTCTAGAAACTAATGGATGCAAGGGCATCAAGTTTGCTGGTGTTCTCATTACTCTTCTCCTTTATGTTGATCATATCATTCTTCTTGCAAAAATCCATGATGACCTTGACAAACAGCTTAAGACTCTTCATGTCTACTACTCCAAGATGGGTATGACAATTAATACTGACAAGACTAAAGTCATGATCATTAAATAAAAAAAGATCACCCATGGTAGTTTCATGTATAACAACTAGTCCTTAGAGTAGGTTTATTGATATAAATATTTGGGAATTGACTTCCCTCATCAAATCAACTATAATTATAATATCGAGAAAATGATTATTGGAAGCTTGAAATATTATTATCAGCTTCAAAATAATTGTAAGCCTGTCGATCTTCACATTTGGAGTAAAAAGAAGTTCCTCTTTGAGACTC
The DNA here is from genome assembly GCA_034641835.2 of Pinus albicaulis. NCBI lineage: Eukaryota > Viridiplantae > Streptophyta > Pinopsida > Pinales > Pinaceae > Pinus > Pinus albicaulis. The sequence goes on along the minus strand of CM076579.1, from coordinate 306,287,634 downwards.
TTTTCACGCATGTTATCTTATACAACTTTGAAGTTTGGGGTTGAAGTATATCCAGTGAGTCATGGAGGAAGATTGAAATGATTCAAAAGGAATTCATAACCTAAAACCTAAAGATAAATGGAAATGCTCCCTATCGTATCCTCTTGATTGAAGTTGTTTTTACCCCATTAAAAGTACGACAATTTTTAGATATCTGATGTATAAGAAGAAGCTTTACAAAATGCAGTCGAAAAGGCTCCCAAAAATTGCTTCTAACTGTAGGCAAAAACCCCCCACCTTCGCCTCAAGTGCGGGTGGCATAAGGATGTCCATTCTTGGCTCAACCATTGGGGAAGTGAAGAGGAGCTCACTATGGGAAGCTCATATAGTGTCAATAATTTTATTACCTCCAAGTTTAAGGACAAACTGTATGAGGATCAGGAGCTGGAAGGGAAAAGGAAGCTAAGATACTATAAGGAGGTGATCAACCTCACCCTTGATAATCAAAATAATCTCTCTATGTTGGCCAACACTAAGAAAAAAATGAACATTGCTAGGACAAGAACTAACTCTCGTGAGCTTCGGAGTGAGACCAGGTAGTGGTCTATTCCCAATACTACGTGGAACGATAGAATCTATCATATTTATGATACTAAGTAGGTGGAAGATGAAAATAACTTCCTTTTAGACTTCCTGACAATTAATCACATCCGCTCTGAATTCACTAACGTCTACCACACTTCCAATCTTCTTGACCTATTAAGCCAACCCATCTATAGAGATCTTGGAGAGCTTATTTCCCTTCCCTTTGGTCATAGAAAAAAGATTTTGAAGAATCAAACATATATTTGTTTTCCTTTGTTGAGGTCCAATAAGCCGCATTGGTCTTAGTGGGCATTAATCATCACCATCATCATCATCATAAAGTAACGAAATTGCTTTAAATGTTTTAACTATTAAAAGAAATTTTATATATATATATACACACAGAGAGAGAGAGAGAGAGAGAGAGAGAGAGAGAGAGAGAGAGAGAGATATTTCATTTATAAACCACATTAAATTCATTGCTTACATTTATATTTGCATTATTTTTATATTTTATCTTTTTAAAGATATTTTAAATACATTTTAATATTACTTAACTTTATATATTCGAATATTTTATTTATAACCAAAATTAACTTTTTTATTATTATTGGTACTTTTAAATGTTATATAAATTTATATTAAGAATTAAATGAGTTTTACATCTATCTTTTATTATTATTTTTCATAAGCCCCAGTTTGTTTTTATCCAATTTAAAAAAAAAAAGGCACATTTTACATCCATATCCAATAGGGTTGGATGAAATCAACTATCTCACAGGGAAACCAGGTCTATTGGCCATATGACTATATTGTAAGCCATCCAGAATTTTAAAAGTCTAAGACTGTCTAGGAATGCTATATAAGTTTAATTGTATTTAATTTTATTATTGGCTATGTAACTATAGTAAAACCTCAAAGTATGTAAAGAAGTCATGTATACATCTCAAAATATAAAAAACATATCCATGTTGACCATAAAATTACTCATTAGAAGAGTCTACGAGCATTAGATCTTTAGCACTAGACCCTAGAAATTCAGACTATAGTAGTAAAGGGATGTGCTTCTTGATGCGACTAAGGAAAGCATTTTGTTCTTGGATCTGATGTTAAATGAGTTGAAATTCACTGTGAATTTCCTACAGATCTGTGTGTGGCTGAGTTGAAACAGTAGAGGAGGTCACTAAAGACTTTGCCACTATGTTCTTCACTATCCAATATAAATATATTCTTTGTTGAAACTGAGTATACCGACCTCTATAATGGCATGGGTCTTCAACTAGGGTTTCCTAGTCCTCCAGGTACAGGTCATTATTCTTAGCCTCATGTTTTAAATCTTACTCCCACCCTAAAATCAACTATCAAACTTGTGGAGGTGTGTTGACTTGATATGGTTGAATGGCCTCCATGGTCATCCTTGTGATGCTACGGTGTCCCCTACACCTGGAATTTCTTGCCTGAGACTGTTGACCACCACGTCCCTGAACACTGTTCCGAATCTGGCCTTGGCTTCGCTGACCTGTGTTCCCTTTGCACGAGGAGGGTCATTCCATGGGGCTGAATTGCATACCATCAAAGAACACATGAAACCAGAAACTGAGAACCACAAACACTGCCACCCAGGAACTTGTCTAAACTGAACACCATCTCCTAGAGAGACGTCCTGACGCGGTAGCCTTACAAAACTAGAAGAAATGAAACCATGTAAAAATAAAATGACTTAATAAAGTAGGATAATAAGCAAGATACCTATGAAATAAAGAGTTCCTCACGGATTTGACCAACCCCCACAACAACGAGCCACTATCTTCTTCCCTTGGTTCACATAAACCACTTGAGGTCGTGACTATTAACTATTCATAGGATTTTCTCTTCTAGTTTCTCCATACCACCCCATGCAAATGGTTTATCTCAAATATTACAAATTAAGAGAAAAACCATAAACAAGAGACACATATTGGAGCCCCATAATCATTCAAAGAATTTATGAACATCAAAGAAAGAAAAATGTAGCAATAAATAGTAAGACAATGAAGGTACACAAACTATTTATAAAAATCAAAATTTCTTGCCTCCCATACATCTCGAGAGTCATCGTGACTTTCCCACATCACCATCTTAGAAACATCCATAAGAAGAAATAAGGTGTAACAGTTAACCATAGCAAGAAGGGTGTGCTTAGACCAAACGAAGAGGACATAACTGTAATAATCGCTCACAGAATGAGAGGAGAAGCCAGGTTGGAGCATTCCTTTCATAGTCACCCTTGATGTTGGAAGAAGCAGTTTAATGCGACACTAGATCAAACTAGAGTTTTTGAGCCAGATCTGAGAGGTGTTCTTTCTGTTCGGATCCTGCACCTCGCGAAAAATATTTTAGCATTCCTTGCCACCTTGCGCATGTAGAGAAGTAAATGAGGGATGCCATCTGACCACCCTGCATTATGTTTCATAATTATTCTTCTCATGGCTCGGATCCCATCGACACAGATTCACCAGCTCTCACCTTGATTAGGCATTTTATTAGGAAACAATTAAGTTTAACTTCTTTTATTTTAATAATTTATACATGTGTGTTGGTGTTGAAAAAAATTAATTATCATGGATATTTAAATAATTTATTTTAATTGACTTGCATATTTCAATAATATATTTAAATCATGTATTAAAATACTTTTAAAACGTATAAAAAATTACGTATTTGTGGAAATATACAGTTTAATTTTATTTTTAATTACTTTATCTTCTTTTAAAATTAATAGTGAGAATGAGATTATTGATGTTTTATAATACTTTTAATTAAAATTAACCAAATGTACATATCCATTTTTAATTTTGATGATAGTCAACATTACTTTTTTATTTAGAAAGTAAATTTTTTTATAAAGACACATGTAGTTCATGGTGTTGGATGGATTTTTAGGGTGCATTGTTAAAGCACTCTTAAATTTTTAGTCATTGCTTCAATTCCCATTTCTATTCAAGTGTTATTCTTGAACAAGACTTTGATATAGCCTTATCATTACTGAACTTAAAAAAAATCGAGACAAATTTCAACTCGGTGTTTACCACTAACACAATCACATATAAAAATGCAACACAATCACATATAAAAATGCATTTCTCAATGCAATAATATAGTTCTATTAAAAATTAACAAATTCCTGTCAAATAATTAGTTTTATTTCAATTCCAATTTTTATGATAATTTAAAATTTAAAATTTATAATAATTTTGATTTAATAAATGAGATATAGAAAATTTACTTGGTTTACTAATTATAGTTAACAATTTTAATCTACGTCTTGATATTCCGTTTTGTCTAAGAGATGCATTGTTGTTTTAAATTTAAATGCATTTTGAAAGAGATTTTGAGCCGAGATTCTATAGCAATGCAATACGCCGTTTGCGAGTGACCATTCTAACAAGTACCATTGTTTTGAATTTAAATGCATTTTAAAAGAGATTTTGAGCCCAGATTCTATAGCAATGCAATGTGCCGTTTGAGAGTGACCATTCTAATACGCACCTAGCTTTGACAATCTTCCTCTCAAATAACGGTAGTTATGGAGCTTTGACAATCTTCTTTTCAAAGAATGGTAGTTATGATGGAATGACGTACCAACATATGTCAAAATATATCGCACAAAATATTTTGTATTCTTAATATTGAAACAATTATTTATGGTCACTTGTGGACTAGTCAATATATGGTCAAGTTTTGGAGTTTTGTTCATCTTCTTTTAGAATAATGGTAGTTATGTAATGATGTATTAACATATGTCAAAATATATCTAAAATTAGTTGGAACAAATTTTTTTTGGAGAAATTAATTTTAACCAATTGGTACGTGTCGAAACCATCCATCAAAGTGTCCCAATTCAGTTTCAAATTAGTCCAGTTTAATAGAGCTTTACTCCGGTCATTAATTGCCAATGTTTCCAATGTAATCTTATTTAAGTAATTCGTAATAGTGAGAAGAGTAATTCTCTGCTCCACTTCTTTTCAGTTTTCAATTCTTGTCATGGTATGAGAGCTAGTTTGCATAAGACTCCCCAGAGAGCAGCAATAAGAGTGAAGTTGGAGCAGTAGAGAGCAGAGACAAACTTGAATAAGACTCTTTGACAGAGCAACAGAAGTTTGAATAAGCCTTGTGTGAAAAAGCAACACTGAACGAAGAAGTCAACTACCATGGCGAAGCCAATGAAGGCAATGAAATGAAGAAAGGTCAGCTCAAAATCTGTTTTTATTTTATTTTTAAAATCGGCATAATGCACTCCATGTTATGCAACCAGAGCATTATTAACACAACAATCAAATAGAATACGCGTTATTTCTGGTCACTTAAGCACGTGGGTTGAGTGTGAAGCACTTGCATTAAGGTGAGTTTTTCATTAAATGAATTATGAAAGTTAATGCATGAAGATGCCAAGACAACCAAGGAAGCACGGGATACCCTTGAGAGGTGTTTTGGTGCAAGGGGGACCATTGAAGTTGAAGATGAAGGTGGATCTGAAGAAACTGCAGAAGCAGCAGAGAAGCAACTCGAAGATGCTCGTGAACCCCACTGTACAAAGCTACAAGTGGACGAAGATTTGATGAATCCAGCAACACAAGTTGTTGATGACAATACGATGAATCAAACAATAGAGCTTGCTGATGATATGGTGATTTTAGCAACAAAAGCTTGTTGATGATGATTTGGAGATTCCAACAACAAAGTTTGTTGATGAAGATTTGGTGAGTCCAGCAACACAACTTGCTGATGAAGACTTGGTAAATCCAACAACTGAGATTGCTGATGAAAGTAAAAATACTATGGTAAATCTAGTTGATGAAAAATTTGATCAAGATTTTTTTGGCTAATGATGACTGGTTGCAGATGATGGAACAAAAACATGATATCGACATGATGCTATTTGGTGAGATAATCTCACTTCAATCAGTGGAAAAAAGCATGTTTGTAGCAGCACAGGTCAGTGAAGAAGAGACAAAGACAGAAAAATAAATAAGTCTGCAAAGTAAAATCAGAAACAGAGATAGAGGTAGAAGCAGAGAAAGAAACACAACAGGAGAAAGCTTCCATTACAGAGCAGAAGAAACAAAACCAATGTGGTTTTGGAAATGTTATTACACTTACCATTGATTTCCAATGTGCAGATACACAGACTGATTATGAGGAACAGTGAAAGTTTCTTCAAACATGGCTTGAAACACCGTGTGTATATGAGGTCCACATAGAAGCTGTAGATATGAATGTTGAAGAAAACATGCATGACGAACATATCAATGAAATTTTCAAGTATTGAAATTTTGAAGAGATAAAATATTATTCTCATCTTATGCTGCAACAGATTGATGATGAAAAGCGCACTACAGAAGACAATACGTGGCAGCAACCCACATTTCTTAAAGAAGTCCAGGACATCCTTAGACAGCCTGGAACAATAGAAAACCTGCACCAACAAATGAAGAAACTGAGGTTTGAAGAATACAACAAAGGGAAAAATATGAAACAATTTAGAGGCTACGAGATTTGGAAGAAGAGAAGAAGAAAAACCAATCTAGTTGAATTCATTTTTTTTAAATTGTAAGCCTCACTGAGACATAGACCAACAGGTATCTTAATTAATTTTTTATTTGGTTGTAATTAAGGGGGAGTGTTGGAGAATCTAATTCCGACCAACTGATAGGTGTCGAAACCATCCATCCAAGTGTCCTAGTTCAGTTTCAAATTAGTCCAGTTTAGTAGAGTTTCACTCCAGTCATTAATTGTCAATGTTTTCAATATAATCTTATTTAAGTAATTCGTAATAGTGAGAAGAGCAATCCTTTGCTCCACTTCTTTTCAGTTTTCAATTATTTTCATCTTTTGTATTCTTAATATTAAAAAAAACTGTTTATGCTTAGTTGTGGATGAGTCAATATATGGGCAAGTTTTGGACATAATTTAAAATATATTTATACTTAGTATTATTTATTTTTATTTAAATATTTGTAATATATGTGTCAAGTTTTAGTGGTTTGGTGAAACCACTACTATGTACAACAAGAGAAATCTCTTCCCTACTATGGGCACAACATTGAAATTGAGATACCAAATTCACCACTAAGGGGAATATTTTATTGGCTTGAAATTGATTCATTTGTCATATATATATATATATGAGAAATATTTACAAATTGAAGAAACATAACTTTGAGAAAATAAAGCAAGGGCGTCCCCTATCCCCTACCCTTTTTTATATCTACATTGATAAGCTATAAGAATGTCTAGAAGTTGCACAATGCGATGGAACCTAGCTCACTGACCTAGTAGTTTTTCTTCTCCTTTATGCTGGTGATATCGTTCTTCTTGCGAGAAGCCCTGATGATCTTGACAAGTAGCTTATAATCCTCTATGATTATTTCTCCAAAATGTGTATGATTGTTAATAGGAACCAGACTAAAGTCATGATAATTATATCCAAAATGAAAAACTATGATAGTTTCATTTACGATAACAATGAATTGTTGAATATTTTCCAATACAAATATTTAGGTATTCACATTCACCATTAGCCGAACTCGAACTATAACATTGAGAAAAGGATTATAGGAGGTTGGAAAACTTACTATGAGCTTGAATAGAATTGTAAGTCGATTGATTTTTGGGTTTCCAGTAAAAAAGGTTCCTCTTCAAGACGCTCATCACCCCTATTATTTTATATGGGTGTGAGGTTTCTAGCTACAATATATCTAGAAATCATGGAGATAGATTAAGATTATCCAAAATAAATTTATAACCTACAACCTCAATATTAAAGGAAATACTCCCTACCATATTCTCTTGATTGAAGTTGACCTCTCCCCTATTGGAAGCATGACAATGTTTAGGTATCTAATAAACAAGAAGAAATTGTACAACATGGATGCCAAGAGGCTCCACGAAACTGCTTCCAACTCTAGTCAAAATCCCCACCTTTGGCTCAGGCGAGGATGGCATAAAGATGAGTTAGGGCATATTTTTCCCAGTCATCACTCGACCATTGCGGAATAAAAGAGGAGATAATCTTGATCAATAAGGATGAAATTAAAAACACTATTGCTTCTAAATTTAAGGATAAGTTGTGAGATAATAAGGAGCTAGAAGGAAAAATGAAGCTAAATTAAAGTAAAAGCACCATTAATTCCAAATTTGAAGATAAGTTGTGGGATGATAAGGAGTAAGAGGGAAAAAAGTAAGCTAAGATATTATAAGGAGGTGATCAATACCACTCTTGCTAACTGGAAATATCTTTCTGTCATGACATGTGTTAAGAAGAAAATGAATATTGCAATGATAAGAACTAATTCTCATGATCTTCAGAGTGAAACCGGATATTGGTCTATTCCCAAGACACCTTAGAATGAAATAATATGCCCCCTTTGTGATACTTAGAGAGTTGAAGATGGAAACCACTTACTCTTGGAATGCCCAACCTTTTCAAAACATTTTGCACACCAACAACCTTCATGACTTGTTAAGTCAACAAAACTACAATGATATCAACCATTTCTCTTCTTTGTTATCATGGAAATAAAATATTAAAGAGTATAATTTATTGGCTTCCCTTTTAAGATCTCATAAATTATATTGATTTTTGTGAACATTAACCAACACCACCACACACATCTATAATTTATAAATTTGAAAAATAATATATATGTAATTTTATTTAAACTTTTTTAAATAAACTAAAAATTATAAATTTGAAATATTTATTTAATAAACTAGATATATGAAGTGTAGTTTAATTAGTATCTTTTCATGATACATTTTTATTATGCTGAGCTTGATATATATTAAATATACATTTTTATTTGGTAAAATGGATTTTGAATAAGTAAAATTTTTTTTTTTTTTTTGAAAAATCTCTTAAATTTTATGTACTCTTCGAATTTATTATTTACAAAATATTTACCAAATACAAAACAAAATAGAGCCTAAAATAATAAAAACATCCTACTACACTTATATAGAGATATATATAAAGAATGCTGTTACCATTAACGCTCTCTCACCGCTTATGGATATAGTTTGAACGTTGCACGGTACTGCCAACGTTTTGAAATTTGCTACTTCTACATTGAAAAGTTGGGCTAAGATTACATGTTTTCTTAACATATTATTTTAGGTTCACTCCAAGTTAGTGTGAGTCAGTGAAAAAGGCTATGCAAAATAAACCAACAGTAACGAATGGCTGCAATGACAAATAATATATTAATGGAACTAGGAACAATATCTTGTTTTGATACATGTCCTTTAAATTGGGGGCCATTTTTCCATGATATTGGTCTGGTGGATATCACAAATGTGTTGTTCTCGGGAGGGTTTCCCTATATTTGGGGACGCAAAGCCAACGCTGTCTGATAGAAGGTAAACCATGAACCGCAATTTATTTATATTTTTTTCATAAGAAAAAAACTGTTCGTTTATATAATCTACCAACAACATATGCATTTTATAAAAACTTCCTAAAATATGAATTTTACATATCCACTATCATAAGAATTATTAAGCTTACTTTCAAAATTCTCAGATACAATCTACTTTACTCCATGTATTTGCATTTATGCAAAATTATTTAGCAATATGTATGGATTGTTAATAAAAATTCATTACAACATTTCCTAATTATGAAAAATATAAATAACAAAAATACCAATCGATTTGAATATAAAGTATTCTAAATGATAGATTTATGGTATACTGTGAAATTCTTTTTCTCATCTTTCATGTGCAGATAGTGCATGAGCTTTGACGTCTCCCCCAACCTCTTTTTCGATAATGAATCAGCAACCATATTGGCTTCCCTGTATATATATGTTTTATTGTTGTGCTGGCTTTACTGTATATATAGTATGGTGACCAAGTTAAAAGTCAAAATGAGAGCTTGAATATGTTGAATCTATCAATCAAGAAATAAAAGAGCAAAAACAATGTCTTTGCTAAATCCATCCATAATAGTTTTTGAATAGCCATAGATGTGAATATGATCAAATCCCATAGATGTGAATATTGTCCATGTCTCTCTTTCTTGCAAACCATAGTAGCCCCATGGTGCCCGAATATCTTCCCATGGTGTTTGAAACCATAATTTATATATGTTGCAGTGCATTTTAGCTGGAAGGTGAAGGCGTAGAGTTTGGTAATTGCTGAATTGCAAATCTCAAATCAGATGAAGATGCGTTGTGTTGCAGGCTTTCGCTGTGCAGGCGAGTTTTTATATGTATGGTTGAAGCTCATATGCGCGTATGGTTGTGATTTCTTTGGAAGAAATGCCAGAGGGAGAGTGTCCGACAATCCTTATCCTAATTACAGATTTTCTAATTTTGTTTTTTTTGACGACGAAAAAAAACATGGCTTACATACTGTGTCAGTCAGAGTCTAGAAAAACCCAATTTTTTTTTACAAAGTCGATCGAAGAGAGTGTGTACAATTACCCACAAATATTAAATTAATCGGAAACTAAACTACCCATTTTTAACCGGTTCAAACCAGTTTGACAGTTGCTGACAACAGACCTGTAACAGCAAGTCAGTGGATTCCACAAATATTAAATTAATCGGAAACTAAACTACCCATTTTTAACCGGTTCAAACCAGTTTGACAGTTGGTGACAACAGACCTGTAACAGCAAGTCAGTGGATTTCAAAAAACATAATAAGCATAGTCTGAAAACAAGAAAACTAGTAATAGCCCGTGAGAAAAGATTTCTGCACCATTAGTAGGGAAGATACCTCTAGTCCAAAACAGTAAAAAACAGAAAAAGATGTTAGTGTCCTCTACAACATATCAAATAGAAAATCTAAAAACAATAATAAGACAAACTACAAACTTAGTTGAAACTCACACTACCAACAGCACCCAAACCTGTAGCATTCACCATACAGATTCTCGAAGATGTTAGTGTCCTCTACAACATATCAAATAGAAAATCTAAAAACAATAATAAGACAAACTACAAACTTAGTTGAAACTCACACTACCAACAGCACCCAAACCTGTAGCATCCACCATACAGATTCTCGAATTCTGCTTATACTGGACGTAGCATCTCTACCTTCGTTTAGATAGACGAACGTTGGCGTTCATTGGTGGAACCAGTTATGGCCGGAAAAGTTTTGCGACTGAAAATACATTGTGTACTATGTGTTGTGTTATTTCTTTGTGTCCTCGGGCCGTCCATGGAGGAGCTTGTAGCATGGAATGTTGTTTCCACAATAATGAGCTTTAAAACATTTCCTAGTGTTTTCATCCATCTGAATTATTTTCCCTCTAAAAGTCATATTCAAGTCGTACCCCACTAGAATCGATATTCCTTCATAGTTGGTTTAAAAGTGTATTTAACTATAATTGATATTCGTCCATAATAGTTGGTTTCAATAGAATAATTTTTTGTCAACCAAATATCAAATTTTGAAAATCAAAATTCAAATACCGAATATAGACAATAACATATATGTAAATGTCTAAACAATCAACGTCATTGGTTTTTCAAGTTGAATGTTTAATCATTTGGTTAAGTAGTAATAATAGCCAATAAATCTAAACCCCAACTCATAACTACTCAAGTGCCATATTAGCCATAATGAATTTTGCTCATTGACCCAAATTTCAAGAAATCAAAACTTCTCGAGTAGTGCAACAACAACCTAAAGCTAATTATGTAGTGGGAAATTTTGGGACTATATTTTTTTTTCATAATCTAATTATGTATTTCAAAGATTATTTTGTTTTCATACTCTAATAAGATTACCTAAAAATTTTAGTCATGATGGTATTTCCATTACCATGCAAGTGTTATAAAACAAAATTAGGTTTTGTGTAGCCAAATTTTAAAGGAATTCAAACTTTCCACAAAATCCTTAACATAAGGAAAATTCATCTAGCATCATGTCACATTCTTGTTTTAGATATGTTTTTGTGCACATTATTTAATCAAACATTAAAATAAAGCTTAATCAATAGTAATCATAACGTTTTCGATCTGGGTGAACAATTGGCCTTGGAGTTATGACCGACATGTTTAATGCACCCTACTTGTCGTCTGAGAATGATATGGGCACTTGTTTTTAGGCGGATAATTCTTTGTAAATAGCAGGGTAGATAAAGTGATTAAAGTGGAAGGCGATATGCAAGGTCGAGGTAGTTGGGAAATGAGAGAGGGAGGTGGTGGATGTGTTTGGTCTCTTGCTTCTATGCATCGCTCATACATTATCATGGGGGGAGATTTTAGTTGCTAGAGGGTCATTGTCATTCAAACTGGCACATACAAAGCCTCGTTTGAAGCTCTGAATTGCGACTACTAGTTTTGGGACCCATGTTCAGTGGGTGTGCTTCCTTGGAGCTCGTCCAAAAATTTGGATAACGAGAATTCACATGTTGGCAGCAAGCTCTATCATTTGAGGAAAGTATTTCAACTATCTCTAGGTAATTTTCTATGGGATTAGGTAACTTTTATAGTTTTGGTGGTTATAGTAGGGAGGGTGGTACCCCTTCTGTGTTTGAATGGAACGACTTTGACGGTGGCTGGACATAGTGTTTCGACATGAATTTTTTGTTATGATGATAATGTTGCTTGGGGAAATGTGTTTTTTGTTTACTGTAATGTTTATTTTTTGGGTTGGGTCTCTTCCCTAGGGCGTGTCGCATTTCTCTGGGTTTCGATTTTCCCAGTTCCTCTTGGTGCCGACCAGAGTTTCTGGTCTTTGCTTGTTAGGGTGGGGGAAAATGGTTGTTTCTGTTGGCATTGTGTGAGTCTTGTTATTATATGTGGCGGCATATGTGCCTGTTGTCATTGCCTAAAACTTGGGACTCGTGCATGCTCTTGGTATTAGGTGGTTACGTATGGAATTTTTCAAATTGGGGGAGTTTTGAGTGCAGTTCTATTATGTGTTTGGTGGTACCAGAGGTTATTGAGTTCCCCGTGTGTTGCTTAGGGAATTTTGGTGTTCGTTGGTGTGTGGGTAGCTGGGTATCCATGGTTGTGCGTATCCCTTGGATCGGTGGTGTGGGATGTGGGTGGTAGCATCTCGAGCCATTTATTTAGCGTGGAGACAATTTGTGGTGGTGCTGGTTATCTGGATGGGTGGTGGGTTGTGAGTCTAATGCATAGGAAAATGGGCCATATAAGACTTGGAGGAGGGTCGTGAGGGGGAATGGATGGTTGGGCTCACAAGGAATTCAAGATTAGAGGAATTCATGCTTCTTTGGATTTTTTCGACTAGCATCGACATGAGGAAAAGATAAATTATGTCGCTTATTTTAGTGATATTCATACCAGCCAAGAGGAAATTCTAGAGGCCCTCTCCTCCCTTCACCAGAGTCAGAGGATAATGATGGAAAAATTATACAAGTTTGAGGCTCTTTTGGCACACATAGAGTATCACATTCTAGCTGGGATTGGTCCTATTGTCAATCTAGAAAATAGTGGGGATCAATGTCCTTGACTTTGAAATTAAAAATGTTATCTATGTTTTGATTTTTATTTGATATTGTAGTGGGTAGTATGGTGCCTCTAGTTGCTTTGTTTCTGTGGATCATCACTGTATGAATTTGCAATATATACTTCACTTCCCCAACAAATCTGGTCAGATTTAAGGGAGGGGAGGTGATAAACATTACGATATAATCCATTAATAGCTATTATTTTTGTATTGTAACTTAATTGATTAATCAAATATATTAAATAATAATATTTTATAATTATAATAATTTTATTATATATATATATATATATATATATATATATATATATATATATATATATATATATATATAATTTTATAATATTTTTAAAAATAAATTTATGTTTAATTTTTAGTTCAATATTTAACCAAAAAAATTGAAATCATTTATTTTTTTATGATAGTTTGAAAAATAATCTTATGTTTAATTTTCATATAATATTTTGTAATAAAAAATATCCAAAATATTTTAAAGTTTTTTTTTGATTAGTTTTTATATATATATGAATTGAAAATATTAAATCTAAATGAATTTAAAATATTATATGTAAATCTCCAAAATAGCTATATATATGTGTATGGATTTAGGTTAGTTATTTTCAACCAATCTTTCAATTCACCAATTTAAAACATTAAATTTAAACTTACAAAATTAATTATATATATATATATATTTATTGCTTTCAAAATAATTTTAAAAAATTTCATTTAATTTTCAATATCAAAATTATTGGGAATAAGTATTCATTTTTATATGTTCAAATTATAGGAACTCTATATAATATTCTACATGGAAAATGTATTCAATGGATATGTTAAAAATGTATATGTGGATTTAGGTTGATTATTTTGGAATATTATTATCATGCTCATACTCAATAATCCAGATACGTTTTACATAAATATAAAGAAGTGAGAAATGTGATTGTGGTCATGTGGTTGAGTAATGATACGAATTTATGCAGGAATGAAAAATAATACACATATAACCATAAATAAAATTATGTAGTGGAAATAAAACTTCTTTTCATTAATATCAAAGAACTGAAATTTGTTTACAGAAAGAATGGAAATAAACTAGCTAGGGCGCTAGTAGCTTATCTCTCAAAGGAGATGTGGCGGTTACATGCCTCTGAAATATGTTTTACAATGAGGTTCGAAGGCCTATATATTATTGAGAAAGAATGGAAAACCATAAACATCCAAAATCGTAACTGTAGGAGATGAACCACCAGACTATGGGCCCTGTCGGGGTAAATTGCTACATCAATTTCCCGGGGTCGTAACTATGACATACTATCGCTGTTTGACGCACATGATACATCGTTAGAAATATCTATTCAAGGACTACAACTGATGATAGAAAATATTGAGTCTAGAACATACTCATATTTTCTGGAAGTTTGATGCCCAAAAAACATCGTTTAGCACCTCAAAACGACTTCAGAAGTTCACGATCCAAAAAACTACCAAAAATAGTAAATTGTGTTACAATTAAGGAAACTGAAAAATTGAAAGAAACAATGGTGGGGGTCCAAGTGGAACAGGCGGGTGCCCACCAATATCCACCTGGATCAAGTAAGGTTTTAGAGTCTTATGAAACTCCTTACATATCAAAGGGGATGACCGCTCTCTCTGTAATTTACTCATGATGATAATATTCACAACTAGTTACCCAAGGGTAAATATATTAAACTCTTTGGAGCACAAAAAAATATGAATGCAAGTCCAATCAACACAGGGTTTTACCACTACTTTCACCTTCCACATGAAATCTAAATTTGATTTTTTTATTGAAAGATTTAATAAAAGAAATTGATTATTGTTGTGTATAAGGCCATAGGAAAAGTTAAAGGACTTCACAAAAAAAAAACAATTAATTATTCAAAATTTACTTTGGAAGATAAAACTATTGAAATTTTTTAAAATGCTATTAACAATATTGAAAGTTTTAGATTTTTGGCCAAACACACTTCCAATTAACAATAATTAAAAATCAAGTTCAAAAAATATATAAAAGGATTAAAATATTTAGGATATAAAGGACACATTTACTTAAGACGCTCTCCCCTTTTAAATAGGCTATATTCCACATGAATACCATGGATCAATACCATTGATTCTTATAAGCCTAGAGCTAAACACCATGGGTTCTTGTAAACCTAGAGTTCAATACCATGGGTTATCATAAACATAGAGCTGTCAAAAAATCATATACATTCAAAAAAGAATTAATGAAAATTCATATAAATTCAAGATTGATATAAAATTAAAAATAAGGAAATGGAGCTAATATTGAATGGATATTATTATTATCTTTTAATTTTAATATTATTTTAAATAATTTGACCAAGTCAACATAACATTTTTTTTTTCTCAGTAAAATTAATCTATTTCTATTGAGTAAAATATAGTACAATCAAGAGAGACAAAATACCCGCGGACCGGAAATGATGAAAATATCAACCTCGGTCCCGGAGAGGGAAAGAACCAAGCACGGAGCAACAGCAAGATACTTGAGAGCAAAGGACGGACTTTTACCCTACATGGGCAGAAGTCTCAACACGATATTTTTTCCCTTTTTTTTTATTGACTTTTATCCAGCCGTTCTGGGGAGTATGAGCTAAAACAACTTGAAGACTGGGATTCTCCAGCAGGGGGATCTCCTTATCTGATTCAGAAGAGGAGGTCTCATGGACGCGTTTCTGGGTGCTTGCAGTGACAGTGGTGTGCGCAGGAGTATCAGTGGACGAATCCATCTTTAGAGGCGTCTGATCCGGCTCTATATCGCTTCCCTCATCTTCTGAGCTTGAGGAATCAGAGCTTACTGCTGGCGGCGGAGAACAAGGGATCCAATGCTTGGGTTTGGTCATGGCAATGTTGTCCTTTTTCGTTTTAGCAGTGAGCGAAGGGCAAGAATTCTGCAGGTGCCCTGTTAGGTGACAGTGGCGGCAGCGGAAGGCAGTGTTCTCGTAATCCAGAATCTGAGTTCAGACAAAGTCATTGCTCTTGAGATTTATTTGGTCTGGCAGTCCCTTGCTTAAATCTAGCTCCACACATATTCTGGCATATGTGTAGAGACCTTGATATTCCCGCCATGAATCTCCCATTAAAAAGCGGCCCAAGGTGTTGCCTATGCACCTATAGACTGCTAAATGCCACAGGTGAGCTGGTAAGTTTGGAAGTCTGATCCAGACAGGCGTTTTGGTGATGACGGCAGTTGCTGGGTCAAAATCTGGGAACCATGGAGATAAGAAGAGTCCAGCCGTGCCCATAAACCAAGGACCTTCTTCTACGGCCTGTTCATAGTGCTTAAGATTATCGAACAAAACTATAAAATATCCTTTTGAGCAGAAGCTGACCTTGCAATGGTGTGTCCAGTTCTCATGAATCCAGTCATAGAGGACTTTAGAGCGTGGCCAAAGCCCATTGAATCTGCAAATGATGGCCCTTTCAGCATATTTTTGAAGGTCATCTGCGAGGCCAGGGTGGGAGATCTCAACAGAGGGAACCTCCTCTAACTTGTCAACCAGAAAAGGCTTGGGTTTGGGAGCCTCGGGGGAGATGGGAATCTCAGAGTGTACTGCATCTTTGTAGGAGAAGGGAGGAGCAGAAGAGGATTGTCCTGCAACGCCACCTCTCAAACGAAGGGAAAACACTAAAGAGCTATTAATTTTTATGCAGTAAGAAGAGAGGGGAAGAGGATCAACGAGTTGTTTACCTTGAAAAAGAAGTCTCTGTAGGGCAACAGGAATCCCAAATCGGCGTTCCAGGTTTACCTTGAGAGTCTGCACCAAATCAGACGGCTGGACCCATTGCAGAATGGTCTTGCCTGAGAGCTGTAAGATTTGAACCTGAAAGGGGGTAGAGAAAGTTTCAAGAGCTTTCTGGAATGACACAGTGCCTGATTCTTTTGGGTCGTCAATCTCCTGACGAACTAGAGGCGGTGGGGGAGGTAAAAGCCTCTGCAGATGTAAGCTGACGCGCCAGCCCAGATCCGCTGCAAGGGATAGGGCCGCAGACCTGTAGAAGGGCCGAATGATCCTTAGCATCAGACAAACCCCTGCCTCGCTGCCTATTTGGAGAAAAACGAAAGAGGCCAACTCGTGGAGTGCGTCCAAAGTCTCTGTCGTGGGAGAAATGTCTGGGCAGCAAAGGGCGTTTATACTGAAGTGGCCAGCCTCGAATTTCTGCATCAAGAAACCGAATGAGAGGGGTTCTCCTCCTGTCCAGAACCGAAGACCGTTAAAATGGCAGTAGGGGTAAGCGGTAAGAGCCCCCTCTTGGTCGGCATAAGCTTTTTCAACAGGGCAGTTGCTAGCGGTGATTACCGACCTGTTCACGCTGAAAGCCTTCGCGAAGAGGCAAGGAGAAGGGAGCCCGTGTCGGGTTCCACAGGACGCAGACTTCAGGCGTCTTGTCGAAGTGATAAAGACCCACAAAGCACAGCCATCTACAGTGCATTCACCATTGAAGGTGAAGGCGGCAGGGCCAGGAAATGCAGGCACTGGAACTGTGTATTCGAAGAGGGCGGCGGCAGAGCCATACGAAACCCTAGCGGCGTCCATCGTTCTTCAAGTCAACATAACATTACATTGCGTCACATAAAACATTATATTACATAACCATTTTACAAAAAAGTTGACATATTTACACTATGCCTACACATCTCTCCTATCCTGGCTATAGAGTGCCTCGATGCAATGAATACTTGTTAGGTATAAAAATTAACTACAAATATTTATGTTTTCAAGTAAATCTATAAATAAAACAATTAAAATAAAGAACAATATTTGATTTTTTTAATACACAATTTTTTATTATTATTGTATTTTAAAATTTTTTGTATAAATCTCAAAATTCCTTTAACAATAATATCTAAATCAAGAAGCCTGCAAGGGGTTCTCACAAAGAGCGGAGGAGGGAGGAATGTTGTTTCCATCTGAGCAGACGACATGCCACTTGGACGTGGGATCACATCCCCTTAAGAACTTATCACTTGTGTTGAAAAAAGTACTAGCCAACATTATTTTCCACAACTTGATGATTTATTTATTTAATTTTCACATATTCTATACAGCAAGGGGATGGTAGAAGGTACACAAAAATATCGAATTTTAAATATGAAGGTAGTAATAGGCCATTGATTGAGCCTTTCTAAGCTACACCCTCACTAAATATGCATTCAATTGGAACCGAGTTTCATGTAATTGGTCTCCTATTTTGACCTTAAGAAGGAAA
Source organism: Pinus albicaulis (assembly GCA_034641835.2). NCBI lineage: Eukaryota > Viridiplantae > Streptophyta > Pinopsida > Pinales > Pinaceae > Pinus > Pinus albicaulis. The sequence continues at coordinate 306,269,338 of CM076579.1, read as the reverse complement.
ATTTATCATTATGCTCAGTACAAGGCTTGGTTGTGGTGCATTATCTTTGGGATGGTTGTCCTCAAACTCTCTAAAGTCTAGTGTTTTTTTATCAAACATGGTGGAATGGGTGGAGGTTTGTTTTCATCAAAAAAAGTTTGTATTCATCCTTGTTTGCATTTATGGCATGTGCCTTATCATCATTGACTAGCCTATAATTATGTGCGCTTCTCATAAAAATGGCAACAAAAGTTGGAGTTGAGCCTTTTGATTATTATACATTCTTTATCTTTCGAAAGGTTATTTTATACTGTGTTGGTCTCTACTAAAGAATTATCCTCGATTATGAATATTATGAAGAGCTTTCAAATCATGTTGGATCATTATCGAACAAGTTATATTATTATTTTTTGATATTACTCTTAAATAAAATATGTCATGTTACACTTAATCATGTAAAATAGTCATAGTTGTGAGGTCAACAATGATGGTTTCAGGAGGATGGTATTAGTGATATATGGTATTAAGCCTACGAATTACTTGCAATGAAGGTATTTTAAAAGGCTTGAGGATACCTCGTTGTAATGTTCCAAAAGGTGAGTGGTGAAGGGTCACCTGGAAAATTGGCTGAGTTTGGTCAAGGAAATAATAGACTTATTTGCTAGTTTTCTTCGTAATGGTTTTCTACGATAAATCACATGTGATTTATGTGTTCATGTCACTATGATTTGATGTGATTACCTTTCTTTTACATTATCAATTCTTACATTTTGTATTACAAAAATATTTTGGCTTTACAGTGGACACCTTTATTGCTAAGGGTTTGGCTTGTTTTAGGCTTGTGACAAAGTATTAGCTAGAGTATTACACTAATAAAGATTATATTGTGACAAGGAAATGGGCAATTTACTGTGATATTGGTGACCCATGGTATTTAGATAATGGGTAACATGTAATGAATCCTTAAACATTATTGAGGATATTCTATTGTAATTTGATATTCGATAAGCTTATAATGCTCAATTAGATGGGTTTGGTCAAGGGAATACTAAAACTATTAATCGATTTTGCCTAGAAAGTATTTCTAGAATAAATCATGTGTAATTTATGTATGCAAATTGCTATAATTTGCTATAATTAGTTTTCTTTGGATTTTTTTAAATTTTAGAAAAGAGTCATTGATGTCACTCTATCCCTTGAGTCTTTTAGTTGATATATTGGTATGAGGTAATGCATGATGAGTTTCATGTTGGTTGTGAGAGAAATGGTATGGATATGAGCTATAGAGTTGAGTGTAATTGTAACCACCTCAGGTTAGCAGCTCATGTAATAATGTTAATAAAGGAAAAACAATACCAAGGTCATGGGACACATGTTGCAAGATGAATGTTGGGAAAAACGTCCTAGTGGGAGTTCATTTGGTTTATCATGGGTAAGGAAATTGAAAAAGGCATTGAAAATGTAAAGAGGAATTAACTGACATTTTGTTTATGAAAATAAAGGAAAATGGGAGAAAAGAGAAATTAAAGCTCACAAGCTTGCATGAGAGTAAAATTAATGGAAAAATAATGGAAATTGAGGAAAATAGAGGTCTCAATGATAAAAAGGCTTATGAGGATCGGTTCATAACCTTTTTTTAGTTTTAGCTTGGAGATCTCTCTACTCTCTCATGCTATTGCACACTTAGAGAATTCTTGGAGCACACTAGCATTTGAGAAAGGAAGGACAAGGAAGTAAAGGAAGAAAATGAACAATCAAGGAAAAGTTGGATTAAGCAACTTTAGTGGGAATACTTGTAGGTAATAGTTTACATGTGTGGTTTCCTAGATATTTGGTTAGTATATGGTACATGCATGTATGTATTTGGTTCCTTTGTTGTCATGGGCATGGTTTTTGCTAACTGTGACAGTGGTTTTAGCCTTGATTTTCCATTTATGGATAACCATGGTGTGATGGGGTTCTTCCATTTGGTTAACCTTTGGATTTCTAAATGGTTTTGGAATCGGGTGAGGTGGTCTCAGGAAAATTCTCGAGGGCCTAGGAATTCCTTGACTGGTTTTGGCAAGATTCGATAAATCCTAAGGGTGGGGACGAGAAAATTCCTAAAATTATTGGTGAAGAAAATCTAAGGCATCAAAGCTTGTTTTGGGCCTAGGAATCCCTTGACTGATTTTTGCATGATTTTGATAAATCCTAGTGGGTTATGCTCTTGTTTTGGGCTTAGTGATCCATTGGCCGATTTTGGAAGTATTGCAATAAATCCTAAGAGTGGAGGTGGTTTAATCTCTAGGAAGCCCTTAGAGTTTTTGTTTTGAGTCCCACATTTATGCTTAGAATATGGAAGATGGCGATTGGCTGAAAGAAATATTGTGTTCAACTCAATCTATGGTTGGGTGGTACGTGGAAGTGCTTGACTTGGTTGGATTTTGAATATGTTAATAAGAACTCTTTCCCTCTTGTATTTCATGATTATTTTCTTAGTTATTATGTGACTTTAATGGTTGTTATATCATGTTTATTAATTTTTTTATATATTGGTTATAAATATGGTTTCATAACAGGTTCTAGCTATGGTATTGATGTGTTTTGAATAGTTGATGAATGGTTATTTAATGCATGAGCTAATAGATGTTATTTCATCTATTATGAGAGAGAATTCAAACTTCTTGATGATTCTCAGATAAGTATCATACCCCTATTTTAAGATATGCATTCATGACTTATAGATTACCCATTCTCAATATGTTTGACGAAATGACTGTCATGGTTAGGCTTGGTTAGGTCAAAATTTTGATCAATTTTTGTATGAATAGATTTTTCTTGATGTTATTTATCATTCTAGAAAGTCTCATTAATTTTTGGGCAGTGGTTTGTAGACAAGCCATGACAAGGTGGTACTGGTTCTGTGGTCACATACTCATAACGTAGAAATTTGGATTGTAGTCACATGGATGGAATTTTATGCATGTAGATGGAGGCCTATAATCACATGGATGCAGTCCTGTGAGTACCACTAGGAGTCTAGGTGAGTGAAATCTTTTTTTAGTTCATAATTTGGTCACAAAGAGTGGTTTTTTAGCCTCTAAGGGTCCTATAAGTCCTGTAGGATATTAGCTTATGGTTGATAGGTTTAATTGTTAGCCCTAATTGCATAAGTAAAGCTCAGAGGCCAGGTCATGTCATCATAAATCTTCTTCTCATGTTTACCATGATAGCCTAGTGAAATTAGATAAATTCAAGGGGGGGGGGGTTACAGATTGGTATCAAAGCATGGTTCAATGCTTGGACTAAATGGGTAGAATGTGTTTGTGTTGCATGCATGTTAGTGTCTATATGGTTATTATTCCTACATTGTCATAATGTTTTTGTGCTGCATGCATGCAAATTACTATATTGGTATCTCTATTATAAAATTATTGTAAGGATTACTAGTGAGATTAATTTCATTGGGATTTTATTTACATAGTTTTAGTGAGAAACTAACTTCAATTTCCATATCCAAAGCTTAAGAAGAGTATATTGAAATTCCATCATGTTGCACTTAGGTTTTATGGATGAAGAAAAAGCTCAAGGATCTTCAAGAAGATTGTGATCAATTTGTTCCGAGTATGTGTGATAACACCAATGCTATTAACATCTCTAAAAAATGTATTATGTAGTTAAATACCAAGCATATTCCCATAAAATATCACATTCTGAAAGAAATGTTGTAAATCAAATTGTTAAATTGGAATATATTCTGAAAAAGGAGCAATTTGTAGATATATTCACCAAAATTCTTTCCAAATTTCCCTTTGAAAAATTTAGACAGAGGTTGGGAGTGAACTCTCTTTCAAAAGGTAGAGCAACCCACTAATCATGCTCGATGACTTATTTGGTATTCAGAAAAGAGGTGGTGTTGACAGGGGATTGTAGATGCAGTTAAAGCAGTATGAAATAAGAAGATGTCCATGTTTTATTATTTTAATATAAGAGATTGCAGATAGAAGTATTAAAATCCATTTATGTTCATCAATATCGAGGGGGAGAATATGCATACATAAGAAGAAATAACATATAGGTTGATTCCTGATTTCAAAAAAGATGTATCCATGAACAAGAGACGTTACAACCAAATTTAGTCCTCTGACATTAGCATTAAAGGGGAGGAATTAAGAAAACTTAGTGAGCACCAAACGAAGAAAGTAGACATGAAAAGAGCCAACAGATAGGGGTGGACACCAACAATAGTAACTAATAAATATATTATGTATAAGTATTGACATAAATTTCAAAGTGGTAGATTGTTGGAATTATGTCTTCATTGATGTCAAAGGAAGTATTGTATTGTCATTGATGTAGGTAATTGCTATAATGTAATTGATGCAGGTTATTTCTACAATGTCATTGATGTCCAATAAAGTTCATGTGTTGTCATTGATTTTAGTTTTATTAATGAACAGAGAAAGGCATAAATATATAGGGGAAAACCCTAAATTTGATAAGGATTGTGCGAGTTTGAAGGGTGCATTGTCGGCTAGTCAATATCAATTACAAATATGGATTGTTTTGAACCCTTACATGTTATATTCAATTAATGAATACGAAAAACCTTGAATTCATTAAAGAGTGTGAATTTTTATTTTTCGTATATCCATCACGCCAATATCATACAACTAGTGTCCACTTCAGGACCCCACAGAGTATCTATCAATTAACTGTGGGATGGGGTTGATATGCCACCCAGGTAGAACAACCAAGATGCGTAGAGACAACCTATTCATATCAGGGGGGCCCCTATTAGATTTCAGAAACAACATCGACCTCCCGTTTGAGATATCATTGATGTGATGTGATATTTAGGCCTAGTCTGTTTCATACCAATGTGAGGGGAATCTAGACTCGACCAACAATAGACAAGTGGAAATCAATTCAAATACAAAAGGATGATATTCAACATCTTGTCAACATATAGTCATTAGAATAACATAGAGACGTTTTTTTTTTTTTTTTTTTTTCTCAGTAAAACTAATTTTATTTATAAAACATAAAAGTGAAAAACTGCACTAGTCTCAGCTGTGTGAGCCTGAGAGCTGGCCTTGATGTCCATGCATTTACACAAATGATTGAGCTGCCCTGAACGGGAAACCAAATCTTGAGAGTGATAGTTTACCTCCCTTGAAAGGGAAACCGATATACAGAGCATACATATTAAGTTACTAAAAGACTGAAAACTAAAAAAACATGCATCTTGTTCAGCTGATGAAAGAAGAAAAAACCAAAATTTTCCAACTGAAGTGTAAACCTGGTCCATTGAGGGCTGAAGGAGTTCGAAATCACTGATTCAAAATTGGAGAGTTCGGTTCTTCCACTATTCTGCAACCATACTTGTCTTCTTCCTCTGCATTATCTTGAAGAGGGGCGTTATCCTTGCTGAAGATGCCCTCCTGCACTTTGTCAATATCAGAGATGGGTTTCCCAATGCCAAGGGGTGCATTAGGACCAGACCCATCACTATTAGCCTGTGAAGGCTGAGGGCTAGGTGGGATGGTGGCAGAGAAGGGGACAGAATCCTGGCCAAGGCTAGCAGAAATTTCACAAATGTAGTGAGGACAGGCTTGTCATAGGTGCAGTTGAAGCGGAATTCTGCACAATGAGAGGTCTGGCAGAGTGTCAGGCTAGCAGGATCATGCAAAACAAGGGTAGAGGTCGGAGGAGGCACAGGCGGGGGACGCAGCTCGGGCGGACCAGAGTAAGAGCCCCCAGAGTGCAAAAAATGATGTCTCTGCCTTCTAGACTTCGAATGGAGGCCGCGACCATCATCTTCCGCAGAGGAGCCAGAGGTAGGACTAAGGGAAGAGCGAGGGCAGGGAGGGCGACCTCTGCTTGCCCCATGCTTGCACCTCATCCGATGCCGAAGTTGTGGCATCTCCTTAGAATGAAGCGAGGGTTGTTGGAAGCAAGAGGTGCAGACAGAGGATGAAGGAGACCACATCAAATCTACAGAATGGGAATTCAAACAAGTGGTTAGAGGACAAAAACAACTGTGAGTGAAGTGGAGACCTGGCAGAGTTTCTAGAAATCCAAGAATGTTGCAGCGACGTCCGGTTTGGGTGTGCACACTCGGCTCTGCGCATTCAACTGGACAAGCACCTCGAACAGGAGATGGCGAGCTACAGAAAGCACAAGAACCAGCCAAATTCTCTTGAAAGAAAGCCATTTCAACTAGAACCGACAGAGAAAGATAGTGGAGCGGCGAGGCAGAATGGGTTAATGCAGTGTGGGCTGGCGAATTAACTGCGTGAGTAATGGCAATGCAGTGAACCATATGTCCGCTGCATGCGAGCGCCCTCGGGACTCGCCAGGGGACTGAAGTCCCATCACGCTTGTTTATCAACTGCATTCAGTGTAGATCGGTCCTTGTGCACCATAATAGTGCAGTTCTGCAATGAGTCTTATTCATGGATAATGTTGAGAGGACCATGAACTAGCATGTTGACATTGTCCGCTCCTAGATTTGCTAGGAGATCAACAACTTTGTTACCCTCTCTTTTGACATGGGAGAAAGAGTTTTCTTGGTTGTTTCTTAGCCAATTGCCAATTTGATTGATTCTAGCAGCCAGACGCCAGCTTGAAGAAACCTTAGCCGAGTTGGTGCCTTGGAGGATCTGCTTTTCTAGGTTGATGAGAATCTGAGAGTCCCCTTCAATGATGGTGGGAGTGTAATTGTAGCGCTGTATTAGATGTAATCCTTGTAGAAGCCCTTCCAGCTCCGCTAAGTTGATGGTGTCCCAACCGATAGATCCATAATAGACAACAAGGGTGTACCCTTTGGAATCCCTAAAGATGCCACCGAATGCAGCCTGACCTGGATTGCCTCTAGAGGCTCCACTGAAGTTTAGTTTGACAATACCAGGAGGCAGAGGGGTCTAGCATAGAGGAGAGTCAGGGGTGTGTCGTTTGCTAGAGTTGGGGGCTTGCGAAATTTTAAATTGCCAATTCTGCCATATAGCTATCTCTTTAAGCTGTTTGGGAAAATCCTCTTTCTACCAGGGTTGAAGAGCTAGAGATTTCTGAAGATTGTTGGTGAGGTTGCTCCATATGATATCCAGAGGAGTGGATTGATTCTTAAATATTCTCTTGTTTCTTTCCTTCCAGATAGACCACAGAAGGAGCCCGGGGATGAGTTGCCAAAGAGTGTTGAGGAGAATACTATTGTAAGGTTTCCTAGGCCAGTTGCGAATGATGTCTGTTATATCCCCAACAAGTTTGATTTTTTGGCACCTGAAGCCGATTTTATCCCAGAGAGTGTTGGCCAGAGTGCAGGAAATCATGAGGTGTTGAACCGTTTCGGTGCTCTGATTACAGTTGGGACATTGAGAAGGAGAAATGAAACCTTTTTTGATCAAATTGTCCCAAGTAAGGATTCTTTTGTGACTGAGAAGCTAGAGAAAAGTGGAAACCTTAGGCCATGTACCTGGAGCCCATACAAGTTGCCAAAGCGAGTCACGGGGGAGAGGTATTGGTTGCATTAGAGAGTAGGCTTCCTTTGTAGTGAACATACCTCTCGTAGTGTACCCCCATCTAAGAGTATTTGGATCCTCGGAGTATTTGATTTTCCTGCATTGGAGCTCTTCACTGAGGGTGTTCCAAGTGGATTCCTGTGCATGAGGAATTATGTGAGAAGGGTGCTTCCATTGTCTGAACTCCTTGTGGCTGGTGTTCAGCCAATGCTGGCTAACTTTGTCCTGCTCCATGCCTGTGCTGTTGCCATTACTGATGTGGGTAAAAGTATCGATTAGCTTTGGATTTTGTTGCCAGGAATCGACCCAAAATATCGCTGTGTTACCATTGCAGATTTCCCAAAAGCTGTGATGCTGTATGGGTCCACAATGAAGCTTGGTAGCATTCCATATGAGCGAGCCTGAGTTTCCTGGAGATAGCCTTATCCGGTCTTCAGGTGATATGTTATTAGCATATTTGGCAGTCCATAATTTGGCCCATGGTGTATGCGGATTTGAGAGCCATTTCCACGATATGTGGGCTCCCATGACCTCATTACTGTGGGAAGGATTCCTGAGCCCAAGTCCTCCTGGTTCTTTCGGAGAGTAGACTATGTTCCAGTTGACTAAAGCCCACTTTTGATTCTGACCAGCAGAGCCCCAAAGGAATTTGCATTGCAAAGTTTTGATCTGTTTGAGAACCCACTTCGGAGCGGCTAGAACAGAGAAGAGATAAAGGGGCATTGACTGCAGAATAGCTTTGATGAGAGTAAGTCTACTTGCCATGTTGAGAGCTCGAAAGGTCCAAGAAGAGAGTCGAGCTTCCAATTTTTCCAGGAGGATGTTCCAGGAGGAGTGCTTGATGGTAGAGTTGATGAGCGGTGCTCCAAGATATTTGGCAGGGAGGGAAGGAATGTAAAACCCCAGGATATGAGCAATGCTAGCTTGGGTTTGGGGAGGAGTATTGAAGAAGAAGACTTGGGATTTAGACTCATTTAAGGACATACCAGAAGCCTTGGAAAAAAGGTTTAGGATAGCTTTAAAGGAGCGAGCTTCTTGGACAGAGGGGTGTCTAAAGAGCATGTTATCATCCACAAATTGCTGATGCGTGATGGCAGGGGAGCCATGAAGAGAAATTCCACGCAGATTGTGGGTGAGAATAGCATGATGAATTAATCGACCAAGACCTTCAGCCATGAGAACAAAAATGAAGGGCGAAAGGGGGTCTCCTTGCCTAATGCCCCTCGAAGGGGTAAAAGGCTTGGAAGGGATGCCATTGATGAGGATAGAGAAAAAAGAGGAGGAAATGAGACTCAAGATCCATTTAATCCATGGCTGATCAAAGTCGAAGGCACTTAAAACCTGCTAGATGTAGCGCCAACATAGTTTATCAAAGGCTTTAGAGAGGTCAATTTTTAGGAGCATGCCTGCCTTCTTGTTGGCTTTTAAGCAGTGGATGACTTCGTGAGTTAGAATGATGCCGTCCAAGATTTGGTGCCTTTCTACGTAACCGGTTTGCTCTGGCGAGATAAGGATCAGAAGAAGAGGTTTGAGATGATTGGCTAAGACTTTGGAGATGATCTTGTAGATAACATTGCAAAGGGCAATGGGTCGGTACTTCTCAGGGGTGCTGGGATGCTCTTCTTTCGGGACAAGGGCAATAAAAGTAGCATTGAGAGAGGGGAGAAGCCAACGGGTTACTCTTGATTCTTCTACTAGTTGCCAGACTTCTGTTTTGATAAGATCCCATAAGCGATGGAAGAAATTGGCAGTGAAGCCATCAGGACCAGGAGCTTTGTCATCCTTGGATTGAGACACTGCAAGTTCAACCTCCTGAAGGGATACTGGGTGCATCAGCATTTGATTGTGCTCGGCTGTCACCAGTTTTGGAATTAGCTGCGTGATCTCGTCAATGGCTGGCTGCCTATCTATGGGAGGTTCCTGCTGTATACCTTTGAAGTGTTCCAGAAGCACCTTCTCAATATCCTCCTGTTGCTCAACCTGTTCTCCTTGCTGATTGGTGATGCAGTTAATGCCATTCTGCATTCTTCTTTGGATTGTGGATCTACGGGAAAAATTTGTATTTCTTTCTCCTTATTTTAGCCAACGAATTCTTGACTTTTGTCTCCAAAGAATCTCCTCTTGTTTATGTCTTTCATCTAGCTACTTCTGAAGTTCCTGTTCTTTGGAGGTAAGGAATTCTGTTCGGCCTTCTGTGATAATTTTTTGTTGTAACTCTACCATTTGTTGCTCGAGGGCCTTTTCCTCCTGAAAGATATTTCCATAAACAGAGTGGTTCCAATTTTTGATGCGGTGCTTAAGGAACTTGAGCTTATGTTGAAACTGGTACATTTTCGAGCCTTTTGGCGATATGAATTGCTTCCAAGTAGAGTGGACCATTGCTTTAAAAGAAGGGTGGGTTAGGCAGAAGGCCTCGAATTTGAGTGGTATTTTTAAGCGGGTGCCAATGCTTTGCCACTGAAGCAGTATAGGCCAGTGATCCAAACCTGCTGTGGGAAGTATAGAAGCAGAGAGGTTCCCTCCTACATGAATTGTCCGAGAGGAGAAATCGGTCCAGTTTTGAAGCGATCTGTCGCCCTCCTGTCTGTTTGTTGTTCCATGTATAGATTCCATTGGAGAAAGGAATATCAATGAGCCAACAATTATTGATGAAGTCCTTGAAATGTGAGCATTCCGGTTCTAGTCGTGGTCTGCCTCCTTTTTTTTCTTCCAACTTGGTAATCATGTTGAAATCCCCTCCTAGAATCCATAGGGGATGCGTTCTGTTGGAATTTAGAGCCTGCATGGTGTTTAGAAGCGCAAATTTGCTTGCCAGATCCTGAGGGAAATATAAATTTGATAAATGCCCATATATATTGGTGCCTATTAGATGAAAAGTGGCCTGGATGAAATTATGGGCCGCATGAAAGTTGGATAGCATTATTGCTTCTGTATCCCAAGCAATGGTGAGTCCTCCAGAGAAGCCTGAGGTATCCACTGCTACTGATTGACAACTAGTCCAAGCTTTGGATAAGATTGCTCCTAGTGCTTCATTGTTGCATTTGGTTTCTTGAAGAAAGAGGATTTGTGGCCTTTCTTTCTAAATCATGTTTTTGATCATTTTGTGTTTTTCGAGGCTGTTTAACCCTCTGACATTCCATGAGACAAGCTTCATGGCATACTATTTGCAAGTGGTTTGTAAAACCTGGTTAACTTGGGGTAGCGACCCGAATCCACCAACATTTCCCCTATTGTGATGGTTCGCAGCCAATCTGGTTTTCGACCTCTTTTCTTGGACTCCTTTATGAATTTCAAGTTGTCCCAGTGACTGCCTGGTTGAATGCCCAACCTTTTTTGCTGCTGAACTTTGGTTAAGACTACTTCTAGAGTGTCAATTTGCTGGGGGTTGATTTTATCATATTCCTTTCTTCTACAGGCATCCTCAAGTCCTAGAAGATCAAGGTCCCCTAGGTCAAGACTGTCAGCATCCTCTTCCATGAGACTTATCTGGGAGCCTTCTGGTATTTCTTTGAGGACTGGAGTAGGGCTAGATTTGGGGTCATCGATCTCCATAATGATGGGATTCCAGGTTAGCTGCTTTGAGGCTTCTGAGGAGAGGACAGCAGATGGCTATTGATTCTGCTGCTCATTTTGGTCTGCAATGGGTTGGATGGCTCAGAGAGGCTTGAGGGTTCAGAGGGTTTGAGAGATGGGTTAGGGGTATCACGATGGCCTTCAGAAGAAGGGTCAGAGTTGGAAAGAATGGCAAAGCTATTACTGGTAGACAGGGCATTGGCAGAGAGGATAGGTTTTTTCCCAGCGGAGGAGGGTTTTTTGTTGTGCTTTCTTCTGGAGGGCACTTTGGTGAAACCATCCAGTTCCACCTTATCTCCAGCTTCTTTACCTAGAGATTGTGTATTGAGTGGGCAATCTCTGAACAGGTGTCCGTGAGCGTGGCATCTGTGACATCTAAACGGAACATGTTCATAATCCAAGGGTTGGATCCATTCAAAATCATCATGGAATAACCTTACAAAAGCCCTATCTTAACTTCGGTGAAGATTTCATTTAACTCGTTGACCCATAGTAGAATTAACCATGAGCCTGGCAACCGAATTTACATTTAGATTGGTCTCACATTAATTCTATTAAACTCAATCAGTTGGCCACTTACCTTTGAAGGTATGCTTGAATGGATACTTTACACTTAGTAATATTGAATCTATATGTTATGAACTCTCACACTACATTAACATATGTAAAGTCGTTGTGAAAATTACCATGTCACCAACATTAACTGCCTTATCAGATCTGCCATCGATGTAGTAATTAATTTTGATTTAATATTTCCTATCCAAACAGATAAACAGATCCAAACAGGAGCCCAGTTGAGGCTTCTGAGGAGAGGACAGCAGATGGCTATTGATTCTGCTGCTCATTTTGGTCTGCAATGGGTTGGATGGCTCAGAGAGGCTTGAGGGTTCAGAGGGTTTGAGAGATGGGTTAGGGGTATCACGATGGCCTTCAGAAGAAGGGTCAGAGTTGGAAAGAATGGCAAAGCTATTACTGGTAGACAGGGCATTGGCAGAGAGGATAGTTTTTTTCCCAGCGGAGGAGGGTTTTTTGTTGTGCTTTCTTCTGGAGGGCACTTTGGTGAAACCATCCAGTTCCACCTTATCTCCAGCTTCTTTACCTAGAGATTGTGTATTGAGTGGGCAATCTCTGAACAGGTGTCCGTGAGCGTGGCATCTGTGACATCTAAACGGAACATGTTCATAATCCAAGGGTTGGATCCATTCAAAATCATCATGGAATAAACTTACCGCATCTGGCAGCGCTTTGTCCTATTGCATGAAGATGCAGATTCTTGCATATGAAGTGTATATTCAGAGTTTGGTCTCCTCTGCTATCTTGATAAACTCCCCAAGTCCTCTGCCAATCTCCTGGAGTGATTCTTCGTCCCAGTATTCAAGCGGTAGCGAGTATAAACAGATCCAAACAGGAGCCCAGTTGAGATTTTCCTTGTCTGGGTTGAATATTTCTACCCAGTTTCTAAGGTATAGCCCAGCTGAGTTGAAAAAATAGGGCCCTCCATCCATGACCATGTTTTTGTCCTCAATACAGTTGAAAATTGCTATGAAAAAGCCTTTCGGGCTGAGCTAGAGGGTTACATGACCCTTGGGCTTCCATTTGGAGGCAATCCATCCTTGCAATGCCTTTTCAGTAGGCCATAGGCCAATAAACTTCCCGATAAGAGCATGGTCCCTCATATATTGGATTCTGGCGTTTATGCGATGGCTTGGCAGATCAATTTTGGGTCTTTCTGATGCAATAGGTTTTCATGTTGAGGAGGTGGTGACTGTTGCATCCGCCCATTTCTCTGAGGTCGGCTCCAGCGTAGCCTCATTTTCCTGTCCTTTGTCGTTAGCTAAATGAGCTTGGTCAGAGTTTTCTGTAGATGCGTCCTTGTCTACAGGGGGAGGCCGGCCGCCCCCCCTGATGCCGTTTCCATGAGTAAGATCGGACCCCTAGCGCGAGCTGGAAAGGCGCTGTCAGATTAGAGTGCTACTGCAGAACAGTTAGGGTTTCAGCGAAGTAGGGATAGAGCGAACCCTAGCCGCGGAGCGTAACATCGATTAGTTTGAGAAACAACCTCAACATAGAGACATGTTGCAACAATAATTAAATGGAAATTGTATCACACCCTCTTATTAGTAAGAGGTGGTTCCTAATTCACTCGGAGTTCGTGGTACATTTACAATAATGGGATAAGTATTTTTATTAATGTTGGACCCTAACTCTACCACTAGGATTCTCATACCATAGTACCTACTGATACATTTTTTTATATTGGATATTGTGTAGTAGGAACTGGTGGTGTCATGTCACCTCTAATGGATAAAAATAAACTAATAACAAGTATGTCCACATTTATCCTATTTCAAGAAACCATAGATTACCTTGGATAAAATTTATCATTTCTCATGTTGCAAAAAACTACATATTTCCTCAGTTTATATTGTAGAAATGTGAATTAACTTTGGAATAGGAAATTTTCAAGAAACTCTAAGTTATTCTTCCTATGTACTTAGTAGACGTATGTATAATCTCCGTTTCAACACTTTTTTTTTTCTATTTATGAAGTTTCTATTATTCACATACAATAGTATTAACATGGTTTGTCACATTCTGACAAATATCATCTGTCAAAATTTTACATTGCTGTACTTTTAATCTTTCTTGATTTGAACATATACTCTTTGGGACTAAAATTCTAGTTCTACAATTTCAATGAGACTTTGTCTAGGAAAAATTCCATTTTATTTTAGATGGAAATTAGTGGAGTAATAGTTAAATACCACCCTTAACTATTATTAACCCATCCTTTTTCCATGTTAACTACTTATACATCTTCTAAGTCTATTCCTCCACGACCATATAGACATTGAGTTAACTTTAATTGAAAGTTATGAACTATCTCTACTTCATGATATCTATATATATATATATAATCTGTCATAAGAGAACTTAACCTTTTAATGGCCTTGTTCTAATGGATATTAATTATCACATAGACTTTAACCCTCTACATTAACCTTACAAAAGCCCTATCTTAACTTCGGTGAAGATTTCATTTAACTCGTTGACCCATAGTAGAATTAACCATGAGCCTGGCAACCGAATTTACATTTAGATTGGTCTCACATTAATTCTATTAAACTCAATCAGTTGGCCACTTACCTTTGAAGGTATGCTTGAATGGATACTTTACACTTAGTAATATTGAATCTATATGTTATGAACTCTCACACTACATTAACATATGTAAAGTCGTTGTGAAAATTACCATGTCACCAACATTAACTGCCTTATCAGATCTGCCATCGATGTAGTAATTAATTTTGATTTAATATTTCCTATCTTCGTATGGATGTACATCAATGGTCTGAATCAGACTTTCATTAGGATCTTGTTGCATTTAATCACAGTACATAAGAACATGGCTCATCTGTTGGCTCATTGATTGGTGATAGACCTTTCAGTTACATGGGAAGTTCTCCTGTGTTGGATTTCTTCCACCTGGATGGTGAGGATCTTCTCAGAAATAGGTTTAGGGTTTCATTTAATCATGAAAATTAAAGTGTCTATCCTTTAGACCCTTCCGTATTTGTTATGCATTTGGTTTTTCTTGTCTGTCATTCCATTTTCTTCTCAGCCCTCGAACGATTTGTGTTTCACGCTATGGTGAGGTGAGAACTCCGTTCATTACTCAACGAATGATCTTGGGAGTCTCGTAAGCTTGCTCAGGTAATAATTATTCTTTACCCGTTGTTTTTATTTCCACATTGTGGGTTTAAATTACAGGTCTGGAGGTCATCATTGTGATTTCATGTATTTATATATTCTGCTCTATAATATCGTAGTTAATCCATTTGTTTTCTTTACTTACATGGGTAATTTATGTTATGTTATAATCACGTTTTATTGACTTGGCCATTATTGCAGAGATGATTGCATCCCTTAGCTCACGACGTTCCTCTCTGTGGAGTTCTAGTTCGATGTCGTTTGTCCAAATGCAACTTCAACCAGTAATATCACCGCACATTTAAATGCTCACTGTATACTTCATTCCTCAATACATTTTTATCCTTCTCTGGTCATTTATGAGTAAATCTTGGAATATTTGTTTGTTTTCTTTGTAGTCAAAACAATTTAAACTTTTGTGTTAATTCACATGTGTTTATGATATGTTTTCTGTGTGGATGCAGGTGAACGAAATCGTGAGATGCTCCATGTCTTCCGTTTCAATCTCCAAAGTATCCCCCTTACGAAACTACACTATCCTATAGGTAATTTGCACCTCTGATCATGTTCTTTCTCTCTTATTCTTATATATTTACGGTCTCACCATGCTCGCTTAGCTCGAGATTTACCGAGACCTCCACAATGTTATGGATTTATTTCATTGCCATTTTCTTCAATCTCCGTGGTAGAGGTTTTAAATGTTATTTGGTAAACGTATTCCCGTTTTCCATAATACTAGATTTGGTATTATCCTATACTTAGAAATTTCGATTTTCTTATCCAACGTTCTCATAGAGATATGTGGTATAATTTTAATTACAAATCGTATAGCTTGTATAATGTTAATAATCTTATATTCTGGTGCTTACAGTTTAATCCCTTCTTAGTTAGGTTTCTTAATGGTTACATTTTATTATATTTCGCCGACATACTAATCCCTTTAAATTCTATGAAAATTTTTCAATAATTATACTTCCTTACAGGTCCAACTCCTCTCATTAGAACTCTGAAAGTTTAAGATAAATTGTTTCTGTAGTTCCATTAATTTTTCTCTACTCATGATGTACCTCACATCATTCCCTAAAATAATTATATTTTCTTTTATTACTACAGGTTGACGTCTTTAATCTCTATAAGGTAATTCTTTACCCTTTTTGGTTTAACTCTGTTAATTCCTTTTATGGGTATATTTATGCCCATAACTAATTCATTTTTTTCTCTCCTATGCAGATATTATTTAAATCTTACTTGGTTTGCATACTACTAATAGCCTTTCCTACTCAATCATAATTGTGGATGTTTCCTCTTCAGGTTGGTCTGGTAACCCACTTGGTGATTTCTGATATGCTATCCCTACATAATTTCCAGAGAGTACAGTTTATTATATATGGGACAGAGTTCCTAATTTGTATAATTTAGTTATACCATGGTTGAATTTGGACTGTGCAACTATATGGATCTATGTCCTTAATTTTACATAACTCTGTAATATGTTTAAAATACTATTTTCTCCTTTAATGAAGTTATGTTTGTAATTTAGATGTAATACTTTTCTTAAAATTTGTATTTCAGTTTTAGTGATAATTTATGAGTTCCTCCGCTGAGAATTATTACTGTCATTGTCTATGATGTCTCAGTTCTAGTATTACATTATTCAGTCAACCACATCATAAAAGTTACTTGAATATTCTAATACTCATTCTTTTCATTCTATACCAGTTTTTCATAGAATTTCCTGATTTGCAAAATAATGCTAAGAGAGTAATATTATTCAAATTAACTTTTGAGAGTTCACCTAATCTCAGATTTAAACCTTCCTCAAAGTTTAGACATTCTGAGAGTTGGTACTCTTCAGAATTATTTTCTGTACAGCCATACCGAGAACTTCTATATTTATTATAGACTACTCTGTTAAATGTATAGACCTACCAGTTCACTGGAACTTAATATTTTCAACATTTCTTTCATATACAACATCTACTCTTGAACATATTTAATCAAGTCCATTACTACTAATTTATTTCACCATAATAAGAATAATAATAACCAAATTCTAAATTAAAATGAATTAACTGTTGCATACCAATTAAGGTAGACTAGTTTCCACCCAACCTATGAGCTCTTTCTCCACAGCTCCCCATGAGTAGAGACCAAATCTTCTAGCAGTATACAACCTCATTTATAACCAGAATTTTCTTATTTAAGCCTGCTTTCCCATCAACTTGTTTCCTTAACTGTGTCTTGTTAATCAGGATGTTGTTTTCCTTTTTGTCTAGGCTTTCATTTTGTTTCTTCCACAAAATTACTTTAAAACTAACTTATCTTCTTTCTAGTTTTATTCCGCCTCTTTCCAGTAACTTTCCTCTTTACTCGGGTAGTATTTTTAGATTTTTATCTCCAATTTAAAATTTAATATTTAATTTATTTTCTCCAAGGATTTTTGGAGAACTAGGAAAGTCTTATGAACCTTATCCATCCCCAGGGATTTGGATTCTTAATCTCTAATCATAATCTAGTCTTTGAACAATTAATTCCATTTTTATTTTATTAAATTGAAATAATAAAATAAGTCCATAATACTTGTTTTCCTTTGGGGTCCACTTTACCGTTTAGGATTGTTCAAGTGTCTAATAAAAGCAGGGAAAATGGGGAAATTACGTATTCCCCCTCTAAAACAAAACATCATCCTCGGTGTTGCAAAGACAAAAATACAAAATTCACTTTTCAAACAGAGATGGATATATTTCCTTCATATCTTCCTCTTGCTCCCAACTAGCTTCTTTGGGTCCAAAGTGCTTCCACTGCACTTTCACCCTGGCCACTGTTTTGTTTCAAAGCTCAATTTCTTCCCGTGCTACGATGCGAAGTGCCTCTGGAAGGAATTCCCCTTCCGGTTCCACCTGTATCACATTCCAATCAATAGCATGACTAGGATCATGCACATACTTTTTTAATAATGAAACATGAAAAACATCATGAACCTTAATGTGACTAGGTAAAGCCAACTTGTATGCTACTGGTCGCACTCTTTACAACACTTCAAAAGGTCCATAATAGCATGGTGCTAGTTTTGCACAACTACGAGTGTACAAAGTACTCTTTTTGGGCTCAATCTTCAGGTAGACATGATCACCCACATTGAATTCTCTTTTTATCTGCATAGCTTTTCTGCCTGTCTTGTGCTGTCTTGATATTTTGTAGAATTTTCTTTACAATGCTTTCCATTTCCTACAATGCATCAGTTCCAAGTATTGACTTATCCTCTGGTTGACTCCAACATAGAGGTGTATGGCACTTTCTACCATATAATGCTTTGAAAGGACTCATATTGATTGAGGCTTGGTAACTATTATTGTAGGAAAAATCTACTAAATGTAGAAAGTCCTCCCACTTTGCTAATCTGTCCATCACATACATTCTCAACATTCTAAAATATGGTTTGTTCTCTCAGTTTTCCCATCGTTTTAGGGATGATATGTAGTACTAAATTTCAATTTGGTACCCATTCCCCCAAACAGACTCTTCCAAAAAGCTGTAGTAAAATTTGCATCTATGTATGATATGATCATTTTAGGAATACCATGTAACTTTACAATCTCTTTCATAAATATATTATCTACTTGAGTTGTAGAAAAAGTAGATTACACTAGTAAGAAGTGTGTAGTTTTTGTCAATGTGTCAACTACTACCATGATACAATCATGTTGGTATTTAGTTCTTGGAAATCCAGTGATAAAGTTTATGGAAACAGTCTCCCACTTCCATTTTGGGATGGGTAAATGATTCAGCAATCCTGCTAGATGCTGATGCTCCACTTTTACCTACTAACACTCCAAACATCTAGCTAAATAATTAGCTACATATTTTTTTCATACCTGGCTAGAACATATTCTTTCTTAAGGCTGAAATTAATTTCTGATACCTTGGATATGTTGCCTAGGGTATTTTATGATACTCATCTAGAATTTCACTTTTTAATGAGTTCACATTTGGAATGTATAATCTGTTTTTGTAACAAATC
The DNA here is from genome assembly GCA_034641835.2 of Pinus albicaulis. Lineage (NCBI taxonomy): Eukaryota > Viridiplantae > Streptophyta > Pinopsida > Pinales > Pinaceae > Pinus > Pinus albicaulis. Next base: position 306,250,552 of record CM076579.1, on the reverse strand, counting down.
AGTCCGTTTTAGTTTTGATTATATCCCACTATCTCACTTTCCTGCAATTTTTCTTGGAGTTTTTCATAGTTTGGGTCTTGTGCCATTACTTCTTGGATCAATATTTCAATCTCAAAGTTTTCACTGCTCCCAAAAGTATTCATACTTTGACAAACATTCCTACATAAAGCATCTGTAACCTTATTTTCCTTCCCCTTGATATGTTTGATATCCATGTCAAACTTACTAAGGAATGACAACCATCTCGCTTTCCTAGCATTTAAATCAGTTTGTGTGAAAAGGTACTTCAAATAATGTGATCCGTCATTAACACAAACCTTTTTCCTAACAAATAATGCCTACACATCTTTAAGGCATGTATTACAACAATCAACTCTAATTCATACACACTAGATAATTATTTTCATGATTCTTTAGTTTTATTGACTCATATGATATGACTGAGTTTTCTTACAGGAATACTCCTCATAATATCTCTCCACAAGCATCTGTACAAACTACAAATTCTTAATTTGGATCAGCAATATTTAGAATAGGCACAATTGTGAGTTTAAGTTTTAATTGTTCAAAACTGTGTTGACATTTTTCTGTCCACTCAAACTTCACCCCTTTCCTCTGTAGAGATGTGATAGGATATGCTAAGGCTGGAAATATTTCTACAAATCTCCTATAATATCCTACAATTCCCATGAAAGATCTTATGGAGGAAACATCAGTAGGTTCAGGCCAATCCATAATAGTTTGTATCTTATCTAGGTTCACTGCTAATCCTTTTTCTGAAATTATATGGCCCATGTATTGAATTTTAACCTTATAAAATCTACATTTGCTAAGTTTGGCATACAACGTATGCTCTCTAAGTGTTTGTAAGGCGATTTTGAGATGTTCTTTATGTTCAGCTTCATTCTTAAAATATATCAGAATGCCATCAAATAATACTAGAACAAATTTGTCCAAATATTTACTTAAGACAATGTTCATTAGGCACATAAAAGCAGCAAGTGAATTAGTCAACCCAAAAGGTAGGAATACAAACTCATAGTGTCCGTATCTTGTTCTGAATGTATTTTTACATATGTCTTCATCTTTAATTCTCAGTTGATGATAGCCTTTCCTTAAATAAATTTTTGAAAAGAGTATGGCTCCTCTCACTTGATCAAATAGATAATCTATCCTGGATTGAGGATATGTATTCTTGATTGTCATTTTGTTGAGTTGTCGGTAGTCTATACACATTTTGAATGTACCATATTTCTTTTAGACAAATAGTATCGGTGCTCCCCAGGGGGATACACTTGTTCTTATATAGCCTATATCCAACAACTCTTGTAGCTGTAGTTTTAACTCTAATAATTCTAGTGTACTCATTTTGTATGGGGCTCTAGAGACTGGTGTAGCTCCTGGTACTAACTCAATTGAGAAATCAATTTATCTCTTAGGGGGTAAATGAGGAATTTCATCTGGAAACACATTTAAATTCTCGGATGACTTGTAATTTTTCAACAAGTTCTTTTTTAGTTTGTTGTCCCAATTCTTCCACATGTACAACATACACTTAGCAATATTTTCTTGCTGTCCTTTTCAACTGAAGTGCTGAAATTTGTCTCACTGATATAGGTTTGGGTTTCCATTTCACTATCACCAGTTTTCCCTCACTGTCTATATAATGTATTGTTTTTTCCAAACAATTTAACATAGCTTTCTGTTTTTCTAACCATTCCATTCCTACCAACACATCATAGGAACCTAGAGGTAAAATATTCAAATTTAGTTCAGTTTCATACCCATTTAAATTTACAGCAAACTTTGGTAATTTATGGGTCACTTTTCTCTTTGTTTCTGTAGCTAACTAAACTAACCATGCTTGCTGAAATTTTTCTGAATTCAAATTTCACTTTTATGCAATTTGAGGACTTATATAACTTAAAGTTGCACATGTATATATCAAAATAGAAACAGGTTGTTAAACAATCATACCTTCCATTTCGACCATAGTGGATTGGTATTCAGCTTGACGATATTCCAGGGTAGCACTAATTTTGGGGATGTTTCTTGCCACGTCATTTAGAGTAGTTTCCTCTCTCAGAACTTGTATGTTTTGAATGGTTATGTGATGAAAATATCTTAGCATATGAGGTTCTCCACAACCCCTGCACTTTAATGGTTCCCTCATTTTTACAGCTCATCTTTCTTAGTGCTTCCATCTATCTATTTAGATCTTGTTTTTGATTGGGTTGGGTGACTTTCTCCAATTTTTTTAAACTTATTCCTTTGGTGATTTCTCCCAATTTTTTTTAAGTATGTGGGATTTTTTCTTTTTCCACTAGTGTCACCCTTTTCCTTATTCTGCTAGTTTTTCGCTTGTTCATTTCTGCCTTTGAACTGTTGATGACACAGTCTTGCCTGGCACACAATTTCATTGATTGTCATGGGATTATAAAATTCTACTCTCTCCTTGTAGATAGTACGTAGGTAGTTCAAAAATCATTGTACATTTGCCTTCTCTTCCCTTATATAAGGTACATAGCAAATCTGAATTGTAAATTTGGTAACAAACTCATGAATGGTAAGATGTCCCAACCTAATCTCATGAAACTATTTGAATTTATCATCATAGTATCATTCATTCATATATCTATTTTTAAATTTAATTTGGAAATATTCCAAAGTGACATTTTTCTCATCTATCACATGCACGATAATCTTGGTAAATAGCCAACTCGGCTTTCAAGTTACTTCCATAATCATAAACTTGGAAGTACTTTACCATATTTAGAATCCAAACTTCTACATCTTCTTCCTTCTCTCCATCATAGGAGGGAGGATTGATTTTTTAGAATTCACCTTTCAATTCCTTTTTCCTTCTAGATTGATGTCTAAAGGCTTCATCCTCCTCATGCTCTTCTGAGTGATTTTTAGTTCCTCTTCTCTTTTTCCCAGAATCTTCACCTTCGTCACTGTTCCTAGAGGTCAATTCTCTAATTAACCTCTCTTGCTCTTCAGTGTCAAAATATAATCTATCATTGTGTTGTTTCTGTGGCATCATTTCTCTTTCCATATGATGTATCATGGCCAACAATGGAGCATTAGGGTCTGGTGGATTTTTTGCACCACCCAGATCCACATACAACTCATCCCCTTCACTCATGGTTTATGTTGTATGTCTTTGCACTAATTCACTGTACACATAAGTAAACATTAGTAAAAAATTATTTTAAACAAACAATATACAACAAAATAGTTTTTCTCTGGTGTGAGAACACATTTTGGCCCAGTGTTTTAACATGGGCTCTGATACCATTTGTAACATCTCTTTTTGAGTTTTTTTTTTTTTTTTTCTATTTATGGAATTTCTATTATTCACATACAATAGTCTTACCATGGTTCATCACATTCTAATGAATATCATCTATCAAAATTTTACGTTGTTTTACCTTTAATATTTCCTGATTTGAACATATACTCTTTGGGACTAAAATCCCAGTTCTACAATTTCAATGAGACTCTATGTCTAGGAACAATTCCATTTTATTTTACATGGAAATTATTAGAGTAATAATTAAATCCCACCCTTAACTATTATTAACCGATCCTTTTTCCATGTTAACTACTTATACATCTTCTAAGTCTATTCCTCTTGAGCCATATAGACATTGACTTAACCTTAATTAAAGGTTATGAACTATCTCTACTTCTTGAGATATATATATAATTTGTTATAAGACAACTTACCTTTTTAATGGCCTTATTCTAATGGATATTAATTATCACATAGAATTTAACCCTCTACATTAACCTTACGAAAGATCTATATTAACTTCGTTGAAGATTTCATTTAAATCGTTGACCCATAGTAGAACTAACCATGAGCCTTGCAATCGAATTTACATTTAGATTGGTCTCACATTAATTATATTAAACTCAATCAATTGGCCACTTATCTTTGAAGGTCTACTTGAAGGGTTACATTACACTTAGTCATATTGAATCTACATGCTATGAACCCTTACACTACATTAACATATGTAAAGTTGTTGTAAGCATTACCATGTCAGCAACATTAACTATGTTATCAGATCTGCCATCGATGTAGTAATTAATTTTGGTTTAATATCCTCCTATTTCTGTATGGATGTACATCAATGGTCTAAATCAGAATTTCATCTGGATCTTGCTGCACTTAATCATGGTACATAACCACATGGCTCATCTATTGGCTCATTAATTGGTGATATACTTTTCAGTTATGCGGGAAGTTCTCCTACGTGGGATTTCTTCCACCTGGATGGTGAGGATATTCTCGGAAACGAGTTTAGGGTTTCATTTAATCATGAAGATTAAAGTCTCTATCCTTCCGACCCTTCTGTCTCTACTATTTATTTGGTTTTTCCTGTCTGTCATTCCCTTTGCTTCTCGGCCCTAGAACGATTTGCATTTCACGCTATGGTGAGGTGAGAACTCCGCCCATTACTCTATGAATGAGCTCGGGAGTCTCATAAGCTTTCTCAGGTAATACTTCTTCTTTACCCATTGTTTTTATTTTCCACACCGTGGGTTTAAATTACAGGTCTGGAGGTCATCGTTGTGATTTCATGTATTTATATATTCTGGTCTGCAATCTAGTAGTTAATCCATTTGTTTTCTTCACTTACATGGGTAATTTACATTATGTTATAAACATGTTTTCTTGACTTTGCTAGTATTGCAGAGATGATTTCATCCCTTAGCTCATGATGTTCCTCTCTAAGAGTTCTAGTTGGATGTCGTTTTCCCAAATGCAACTTCAACTAGTAATTTCATCGCAAATTTAAATGCTCATAGTATACTACATTCCTCTATACATTTTCCTCCTTCTCTGGTCATTTACATGTAAATCTTGGAATATTTGTTTGTTTACTTTGTAGTCAAAACAATTTCAACTTTTTTTTTAATTTACATATTTTTATGATATGTTTTTTGTGTGGCTGCTGGTGAACGAAATCGTAAGATCCTCCATGTCTACCATTTCAATCCTAAGAGTATCCCCTTGAAGACAATACTCCCTCCTACAAGTAATCTGCACCTCTTATCATGTTCTTTCTATCTTATGATTATACGTTTATGGTTTGGCCATCCTCGCCCAACTGAAGCTTTACTGAGACCTCCACAGGTTATGGATTTATTTCGTTGCCATTTTTTTCAATCTCTGTGGTAGCGGTTTTAAACATTATTTGGTAAACGTATTCTCTTTTTCCAGAATACTAGAATTGGTCTTATCCTATAGCTAAAAATTTCTATTTTCTTATCTAACATTCTCATAGAGATATGTGGTATAATTTTAATTCCAAATCGTATAGCCTATATAATGTTAATAATATTGTATTATGGTGCTTACAGTTTAATCCATTCTTAGGTAGGTTTCTTAATGGTTACATTTTATTCTATTTCACCGACATACTAATCCCTTTAAATTATTGACAAATTGTTCAATAATTCTCCTTCGTTACAGGTCCAAATCCTCTCGTTACAACTCTGAAATTTGAAGGTAAGCAGTTTTTGTAGTTCCATTAATTTCTTTCTACTTATGATGTACCTCACATCATTCCCTGAAATAATTACATTTTCTTCTGTTACTGCAGGTTGACGTCTTTCATTTGTGTAAGGTAATTGTCTACCCTTTTTGGTTTAACTCTGTTAATTCCTTTTATGGGTATATTCATGCCCATAACTAATCTATTGTTTTCTATCCTATGTAGGTACTATTTACATCTTACTTGGTTTGCATACTATTGATAAACTTTCCTATTCAATCATAATTGTGGACGTTTCCTCTTTAGGCTGGTCGAGTAACCCACTTGGAGATTTCTGATATGCTACCCCTCCATAATTTTCAGAGAGATTGTACAATTTATTATATATGGGACAAATTTCACAATTTGTATAATTTAGTTATACCAAGGTTGAATTTAGACTGTGCAACTATATGGATCTATGAGCTTAATTTTACATAACTCTGTAATATGTTTAACAGACTCTTTTCTCCTTTAATGAAGTTATGTTTGTAATTCATATGTAATAATTTTCTTAAAATTTGTATTTCAATTCTAGTAATAATTTATGAATTCCTCCATTGAAAATTATTACTATTACTATCTATGATGTCTCAATTCTAGTATAACATTATTCAGTTCTACCACAGCATAAAATTTACTTGAATATTCTAATACTCATTTGTTTTCATTCTATAGCAGTTTTTCATAGAATTTCTTGATTTGTAAAATAATGCTAAGATAGTTATATTATTCAAAATAACTTCTGAGAGTTCATCTAACATCAGATTTAAACCTTTCTCAAGGTTTAGACATTCCGAGAGTTGGAACTACAAAATTATTGTCTGTACAACCATACCGAGAACTCCTATATTTATTATAGACTACTCTATTAAATGTACAAACCTACCAGTTCACTGCCACTTAGTATTTTCAACATTTCTTTCATATGCAACATCTACTAATGAACATATTTAATCAAGTCCATTACTACTAATTTATTTCACCATAATAAGAATAATAATAACCAAATTCTAAGTTAAAATGAATTAACTGGTGCATACCAGTTAAGGTATACTAGTTTCCATCCAACCTATAAGTTATTTCTCCACAGCCCCCCCCCCCCCCCCCCACAGATGAAATCTTCCAGCAGTAGACAACCTCTTATCTACCCAAAATTTGCTTATTTAAGCCTAATTTCCCATCAACTTGTTTCCTTAACTGCATCCAGTTAATCAGGATGTTGTTTTCCTTTTTTCTTAGGCTTTCCTTTTGTTTCTTCCACAAAACTACTTTAAAACTAGCTTTTCCTCTTTCTAATTTTATTCCACCTCTTCCCAAAAAACTTTCCTCTTTACTGGGGTAGGGCTTTGGATTTTTATATCCAATCTAAAATTCAATATTTAATTTATTTTCTCCAAGGATTAGAAAGTCTTATGTACCTTATCCATCCTCATGGATTTGGATTCCTGATATCTAACCATAATATAGTCTTTTCACAATTAATTCCATTTTTATTTTATTAAATTAAAATAATAAAATAATTCCACAATAATTGTTTTCCTTTGGGGTCCACTTTACCCTTTAGGACTGTTCAAATGTCTAATAAAAGCAGGGAAACTGGGGAAATTACAATGTAAAAACATTTTTCCTCTCTGCACATTACGAGTCGAGAGTACCGTACAGAAAAAAGTAAAATCCATTAATTATTTTTTTAAAGGAAACATAACTAAACACATCTCACCTGAGAAGCCAAGCCCTTTTTTCACTTTATGAGTTTTCAATGCAACATAAGAAGGGGATCACTAGTTAATACATCTAAAATTGAACTTTTTTTTCAAGGTATCAAATGAATCTTAAAATACATACAATAAAATAGATCTAGATCATAATCCTCTAGTTTTCCAAAGTTCAATAATGTCACATTTCATATATGATCTAAGTTCAAGTTTAATAGAAGGTAAAGGATAATGTATTTAATATAATCCCTATCTCATTCCATAGTGTGTATTAAGGAAGGCTCATAAAATTCTAATAGCCTACATTAATATCCATGGACATCTCCTTTCATGCAAAATCTCCATAAACAATATTTCTAAAAGCACAAGGATTTCTCAAGATTACCACAAACACAATGACATCCTAATGTGAATCCACGATACAATATCATACACATAAGAGGTAGATAATTTCATCAAACCCATACCACTTCATATGCAAGTTCAATAAACCTCTACAAATGTTAGCATCCATTTAAGCTACAAGTTACTGAGGGAATAACTATTTCATAATAGTATTTGTTAAATATTCTTATATTGAATTGTTAGCACATATACTATGATTACTTCATATATATGCCTATTATAAACATAAAAATTCCTCACTTAATTAATTTAATCTGTACATGGGGTACATAAATCATATTAGGAATAATTCATTCATTGATACATATTTTGAATTAGGATTACTTCAATTTTTTTGTTGCTTTGAATCCTAACAGTTATTAGGATTCATTCAATCCTAAGGTTCTAAAATTCTATAGTTTAAATTCATGAAACCTTATTGTGTGGCTTAATTTACACACGATATCACTATAACGACAAGGATGTGTCATTAAATTTTTAGAAAATACAAGGATGCTACTTACAAAAGGAAGAAAACCATCCTATTGACGTATTGAATTCCATGAGAAACACCACATAGCTCATGAAATCATAAACAAGGAAATGATACCATTTTTTTTTTTCATGATAGAGTGTAAACCTCAAGGCCATTGACTTGAATTTAAGTGAAGGGATACCTACATGACATCTACCTATTTTTACGGCTTTGAATATAAGCATTCACTTCAAGGCATGATTCACAGTAGGAAGGGCATGTTAAGCATTAAACTAGTGGTTTTAGAGTAATTAGAAATGGAGTGTTTTGAGGGGAGTGGGAAATATTAGGAATTCCTGCCTTATAAAAACCTTAAAGCATAATTCAAATCTTGTACTTGAAAATGTCCCGCACTGGGATCCCACTTAATGATAAAATTATCTCAAGCCTCAGGGTGCATAAAAATCTACAATTCAATCGAAAGAAATGAAAATTGATGTCTATTGCTGGAATAAATTTTCATTGATTTGAATGCTCACTTTATGAGTCCCTCATAAGTAATACAAATTCAATGAAAACACATGCATGATAGTTGTCAAATTTTATTCCAAATCCATGTCATTCCCAAAATTAGAATATACTATATCATGATACTCCACATCAAACCAAAAATATGCATAACAGGTTAACACAGTGGTTCAAGAAAAAGACAGTATCAATAATAAAATAAAAGGGAATCTAGGAGACTTCCAATTGGTACAAATCACAACTTGTACACTTCCAATGGAACCCCCCTATTATTTCAACTATAAAATGTCCAATGCTAAGGCTGGAATGCTAGTTATTCAACTACGACAAGGCTTTTCTTATTTGAATTATAACCATGAATTTAGAGTGTAAATTCAAAATTCTTCAGCGTGAGGATGTAACATAAGTAAATAATAAAATATATTTTGGTTCAGTAAAATTCAAACATGCAAAAAAAAGTGATAATTATACTGAAGGTTATCACTCCTTGGGTGTGTGTACTGTGCCTTCCAAAACTTTTAACCAAAACATCTAATCTACAAATTACAATAATATCTAAATTTATGTCTTCCATCTTTCTCTAGTGATGCATAGGGTCAATGACCCTTGATACCATGATTTTAACATATCAATAGTATGATATTACTTGCATAATTGTAACCACAGTTAATGTACGATATCATTTTTTTTCTCAAGACCAAGAGACTTATGTGTTATTTGGGATTTAGCTACAAAAGAATAGGATGACATATTTCTTGAAACTTTCTTGGAATGTTTGACAAAGGTAACTTGGAATACACATTGTCCAACCCTATAAACTTAAATGAAGTGCTTATACACACCATTCCACCCTTAAAATTATAATCTATACCTAGTGCTACAAGCCAATGATTACACGAAAAAAGCTGCATTAAATATAGTCCATATATGTACGTCAACACATCTTAGATCCCTTCAGACTAGCATTATACATAATAACGGAAACTAATGATCATACAAAGAAATATGCATTAATAGAAACCCATACATGGGTGCAACACCTATGTGATTTGTTGAGTATAATGGTTAACAGTGCATCTACCACACCAACAAAACTTTACTATGTTATTAGCATAGATAACTCCAATTTTTTGGGTATTGGGAAAAGTTCAATGCTTCTCCTTCTAACCACATACATGACGAAATTAAAATCCTCATGCAACTATCACCCCTGAGCCTTTAAATATTGTCCTAGTGATCGAAATATTAGGTATGATCTACCTACACCTTTTTGGCATAGAGGTACTTAATACAAGTTAGTCCAAAGACTCTAATAGAGGTAAACCACCTCCACCCACTAGATAGTGAGGGACTCTAGAGTTGAGAACCTCCACCCTCACTTAATTCAGGGACTCTAGAGGTTTTCTTCCACCCTACGTTTGTTTCTTCAGTAGCCCCACCCAATGTAGGGAGTCTAGAGCCTAGTGCAAATTGAGTACACCAACAAGTAGACTAGTCTTAACAAGCCATTGATATGCAACCTCCACCAACTAGCCACTAAGGGGCTCCATAAGTAGGAGTCTCCATCCATCTTAGATTTGTGATTTCAACCCAATTTAGGACTAAAAGGAGTTCAAAATTTATCGTAAGTTTCACAGAAAAACTGGATGTTTTTAGACTAACTGAGCATGATTTACCAAGGGAACAAGGGCTTTAAGTTTCATTGTACTTTATGAAAGCACATTGTGGTGTGTAAAAATAACTGGTCATATTTTATCGTTGGAACAAAGGATTTAATTTCCTCTATAATCTATGCAAGAAATCTCAAGTGTTAAAAAAAAAAGACTAAACTGAACACAATTTCTCAATGGTGCAAGCAATTCAAATTTTAATTGTATTTCATGCAAGAATATGCAGATGTTTAAAAAAAAATTGAACACATTTTACCACTAAAGAATGAGACAAACCTCAATTATTGGGACCTTCACCAAGATGTATGAGCTGAAGTACTAGAGTCTTCCGTTTTTTCTTGTGAAGTGACCCTCTTTGATACTATGCTGGTATACCTCTTTAGGCACACAATTTGGCACCTATTCATTTATCTCTCTATTCCAATTGCACTCTCAGTCCTATTATTCGAACCCTTAACATTCCCAAACGATTTCTTCTTGCTCCATTATTTCCTTTTTTTTTTTCGTTTCCTTTTTTTCCTCCTTTTTCATTTTCTAAACTCTACTCGAGGTTAGTTAGAACTGATTTTGGACCAACCACTTTGGAACAACCAAGATCATCCCACCTTTCCTTAGTCTATAGATATTTTTATGGTGATTGACCCTATCATTCTCGAAGGAAATAAACCTCGTGTCATTTTCCTTTTTCCTCCCTTTCTTGCCATCTATCAGCCTTCAAGGTTTGTCCTAAAATAGAAAATATGTCTAAGTAGAAAAAAATATTCTCAACCCTACAATCAATGCTACCTTTTTCCTTAGCCCATGTGCTTATGTTTTTCTTTCCAAATATTTACAACAAATATAATGGTGAAAGTTGACCGAAGCTATCACGAAAATTTTAGAGGTAGATCATGAAGTAAGTCAAAATACCTAGGTCCACAATCATATTAGAGCCACTGCAAGAATTAAATACCAGATACATTTGGGTCCACATTCCTATTTCAGTATACATATATTCGATTTAATGGAATATTACCTTTTTATGGAAGACCCAAAATATTTTTGTGATGTACTGGTGGTGCCCAATCATCACAAAATTGGTAGAACGACATTGTATAAATGGCACTGATGTGGAAGAATTGATGATGTGGTGGCCTAAGGTGGCAACATGTGGTAGTCATTTTTAACCTTTTTGGATGACCAACTAGAGGGTTTGTGAAATACTTGTGTGTAGAAATTAATACAATTTTTCTACTACTAATGAATTCAAACTAAAAACAAGATATTAAAAATTTCCTCTACAATATTGCGGAATCTAAATCAAAATTTAGAAAGAAATGCAATGACATGCAACTATCAAAACCAAAAGAACACAATTATTTTACAAGGGAACCCAACTAGGAGAAACCCCTCCACTTATTTTCATTAATTAGTTGACAATGAGAAACTATTACAATGTTTGGTTTCGATCATGAACTACACGTTGCACTGTAAACTTGTTTTCCTCATGATTTTCTTGCTCTGGCCAACACTTAGCCAATTCAAGGCCCCATATTACTCCTATTTCCTTGTGAAATTCATGAGAGATGGAAATCCTAAATAATATGGGAATTACCAAGGATTTTATCACCTACTTAATTTCCAAGGCCGTACACTCAAGTAGTACACAATTGATAATTACAATGTTCTTTTTTCTCCATTCCAATAAGGAAATTCAAATTCCATGCATGTCTGGGCTATTTTTAGTTGTTTGAGTAGTTTAAGTGAGAGGTCATTGAGTTAACAATAGTTATATTGCTCAAATGAACTTCAAATGACTCAAATAATGACTTGAGCTCAGATAACTAAGTTCAACTGAAAATAACAGAACTAGTTTGCTGAATTTTACCAATCACTACATCCACAACTCTACTCCAAGCCTAAAAAATCGAATGAATTAATCTAAATTGTATACATCTCCATGTCACACAAGTTAGCTACAATCCAAGTCATCCTATTGATGTTGAAAATCGAATTACTCAATTTGGCTAAGGCACAAGTCAAACTGAGCCATTCTTGCTACAATTTATAACAATGTGGCAACAATAAGTGGCACGTGGTAGTTTTAGAGTGTGACACATAACATATGATGTGGTCGGCTTAATGTTTGGTATTTGTATGTCTAGAAATCTGGTCATATAGAACTTAAATCCCTTCTAGAAACTCATACTTTGGATTCAATATAAATAACAAAAAATAATTCGAGAATATGAGTACTCTAATGAGTGTCCTAGTTAAGAGGGACATAGATTATGTATTTTTTGAAAACGTTTTTTATATTTTGGTACTGTAACATGGTCATGAGGGCTTAGTGACTTAGCCCTTGATGCTAGGGTAAAGGATTGGGTAATCCGAATAACATGGGTCATTCAAATATTCAGTCCCCTTTGGTATTTTCATTTTTTGGTTCCAAAATCGCTTAAGGTTGTGGTCTCGACCCATGCTTTTTGGGAAGCTTATTGTATTAAACCTCGAAGGTGCTTTAATGCTTCATGTACACCTAGATCTCATTTCTACTTTCATTAGTCCATATATGAAGCACACTGTGCTGCCCCTAATCAATCCATTCACATATAAATAACTCTATTTGGAAGTTTTAAGTGTGAAAATGGAATTGTACGATATGTAGAAAATTTACTGCAAAATAGAAGAACCGAGGAGTCTAAAAATATATGAGGCTAAATTCAAAGAATTTTAAGGATTAGTTTCAAAATAGAAGAACCGAGGAGTCTAAAAATATATGAGGCTAAATTCAAAGAATTTTAAGGATTAGATCTGATAAATAAGTTTAGGGAGTGGGGAACCTATCCATGAAAAAAAGCGTAACTATTAGATAGACAAAGTGTTGCAGCTAGCAAGAAGAAAAATAATGAAGGACTTTGAGGTTTGTAATAATGTTTTCTAAAGTGCATACACCAAGAAGAATATGTTTGTGTTATATAGTAATTGAGAGTGTTATTGAATAGATGAAGAAGAAGTTGATTGAAGAAGAGAAAATAGAAGTTGATTAGTTCTAAATGAACTTGTTATGAAAGGTTAAGACGTGCAAAATGTATTATGATGTATAGAGTAGTAGGATAGTTCTAAAGTACATAGTATAAAGCAATGTATAGAATTGTGAAGAATAGAACATAACAAAGAACATAATTATTACACATTATATGCAAATCAAGGGATTTGTGCCTCCTTCAGGTTAATTCTTGTAAATTATACGATTATTATTTCCTTTAGGTTGTTGCTTGTAAATCATAGGATTGGTGTCTCCTTCAGGTTGATTCCTGTAAATCAGGGGTTGGTGTCTCCTTCTGGTTCGTTATAGTAAATTGATGCAAGCACATGTTAGTTCCTACAAGATTATTCATACAAATAAGTTTTGTGGTTTTCTTCTCAGATTTTAAATACTAGGATGCAAGAGTTAGATTTTGTAAAGTTAGCGCTTACGATATATTAAATAATGGCTCCATATACAATATACCTTTTATAACATCTTTACCACTAATTTTTTTCTCAAATCAGTCTTGGTAATCAAGTAGTTCCTTGGTGTTGCATCGAACCCCCATTGATGTGGATATTTCAATGATGAGTAGTTTTGGGACATAATCTATATGTTCTCTACATTTGTTAAAATATAATAATATAATAATATAGCTTACTTTTACAATGTAACAAATCTATAAGATTGGATTCCTACTAAAACTAGGTATGTGTGGTATATGTAGGAGACAAAGGATGCACAAATTACAATTAAAGTATCTAACCCACCAATACACATAATACTAATATAACGATAGAAATGTAATAAGTTAATGTTGAGGGCTCAGTAGGATCTCAAGTTATTATCATCACATTTTCAATTATGAGAAATCTTCATTAACACTAATTTCTAGTCTCGGTGGCATTGGTTATTTGATAATTTGCATATCTTGTTATTTGTTGTTTGATAATACATAGGATTTCATATGTTATTTTATTATTTGCATGGTAATTTTATGTTTGTATTAAGTAAACTTGAGAAATTAAATATGGATTTAGAGATGAAAGTTACTTAATATTTTAAATCTTATTTATTGTTGACGAAGTAACCATAATGTGCCAAGCCAATTAACCATATAAATCAAATGGCTGGTAAAAATTGAGAATTACCAAAAGACCCATTTCGTGATACATTTCATATTGCCAAGATTAAAAAAAATCATAACAATTAACTAAATTCTAACTTTATTATTATTTTTATTATTAAAAGAATCAATATATAAGTTAAACATATAAACATTTAGAAAAACATTTAACGATTTATTTAAGCATGGACATTCACTCTCACATTACCAGGGATATTGTTAATTACAAATAGGTAGGTTTTGTTACGATATCATAAGTAAATGACATGGCTTATGAATACCACATACCCAAAATACCATAACTCATTTTACATTACACTTGTTCACGTAATTTTTTTTGATTAATGAGTTAGTTAAAAGACTAAAAATGACATAACTACTTTTGAGATAAAAATTTCACTACTACTAAAAATATTCTAGAATATTACATAGAGGTTAAATCTCTACCATTCACCTAATAATTATAATAATTATTTTAAAATTTTAAAAGTTCTTTTTTTTTCCAAAATCAAGAAAATAATTAAATTACATTTTTTTAATAAAGCACTTGTTAATGTCAAAATTACACTTATGACATAAAAAATGTCAACCTTAATCCATACTGATTTTTTTTTTTCTTTTTTTCTGAGGAGAAATGGTGACTTTCTATTCATTTATAAAAATTTACATATGTAGATGCACATTGTCCCAAATCACTAAAGGAACTAGTGCCGAAATAATCAAAATGAAAAAAAAAGGATTACAAAACATAAAATATATAAGGGCCTAATCAACAAATATTAGTCACCCTTTTCTCCCTTTTTACTTTTCTACTTTTTTCCATCCTCCTTGATTAGGAGTGGTTGTAACAATAGTTAGTTGATTCTCTTTTGTATTCCTCATATGTTCCTTCCGAGTCACAACTCTCAGATGTATAAGGATGCTTGAAGCCTCCTATCTCCTTCTCCTTCGACATTTATCGACCTGCATTTCCTTCTTCTCTTGGATTTTGAGTTCCTTCCGAGATGTATAAGGATGCTTGAAGCCTCCTATCTCCTTCTCCTTCGACATTTATCGACCTGCGTTTCCTTCTTCTCTTGGATTTTGAGTTCCTTCAGAGTTTAAATCTTCATTCGCTAGGGATGTCTGTGGATTTGAATTGTCCTCAGTGGTGGGTGGTCCCAAATCCTCCTCTTCCTCTTCATCTTCATGTTTTGTTCTCTAGAATTGCCATCCCTTGCGATTTTTTATTGGTTTCTTTTTCTTCCTCATATCTTTTTTTTCCAAAGGACATGTGGTTTGTAGATGTCTAGTTTGAAGACATAGATGACAACAACATTTTTTGTTCTCATAATCTAAGAACTGAGTTCAAAACTGTAGGGGATACGGTCATGTAGTCCTTTACTGAGGTCTACCTCAACACATATCGTGGGAAAAATATAAATTTATTCTAGAGTTCTTTGTGTATCCATCTTGATGTATTGTCCAAGGGTGTTACCTATTCCTTCTAGACCTTTTGGATGCCAAAAATGGAAGAGTAAATAATGCAATCTTACTCAGACTGGTTTTTTGGAGATCGTCATTGAATTAGCATCAAAATATGGGAACCATGTTATGATAAATAGTCTAGCATTTTCCCATGACTGGTATTTTGGAGATCGTCATTGAATTAGCATCAAAATATGGGAACCATGTTACGATAAATAGTCTAGCATTTCCCCATAACCATGGAACCTCATGTAAAACTTGATCTCTCATCTCTAATGATTCAACTTTTACTATGAAAAAACCATTTGAGCATAAGTGAATCTCACAGTTTACCGTCCAATTCGTAAAGATCTACTAAAAAAGATCCACATGTTTCCAATAACCATCGAACTTGCAAATGATTTCTTGAGATTGATAGGTTGTACTAATATTATTGATATGTATGAGATCTAGTGTTCATTCATGTGCTTCGCAATATAGGGCTAAGGAATATTGAGAATTTGTTCGATTTACATGAACCTGCAACCTTCCCTCTGAGAGTGTCTTTGAATTAAGTATATCCGTTGGAATTTCCAAACGAATTCAGAACCCTACGAGCAGAAGATGATCCAAGTGGAAAAATCACTCCTAGGGCACCACCTTGCAATCTTAGATTCAAAATAATGGTAGATTTCCTTTGTATACCACATTATTTCAACTCGTGCCCATCCTACAATACTTTCCCGAAAAAAATCAAAATTTGTAATGAAAGAGGAATACCTATGATATTTTTGGTACTCACTTCAGATTTGTCACCAGATCCATTCCCCACACCCTTTGCAAGATCGATTTGCTAGTAATGGTTTTGATAAAAACCTCAAACAAATCATCCAAATCTATTTCTACTGCATTGAAAACTCCCCTCTATTTGTTGCTAATCTAGACACAAGTCAAAGAAATAGCTCTGGTAGCTCATGTAAGGAAAACATGGTAGATCTTAATGCATGTCACCGATGGCAAAGCTTATTTCCTAGGCTAAAGAGCTACAAATAAGCTAAGGCAGTATATGCCCACCCTAGGATAAAAGCTTGTACACCATCAAGTGGTGGACTTATAAGCCGATGCAATATATGTCCACCCTAGAATTAAAGCAAGTACACCATCGAATGGTGGACTTACTTATACTACCCAGTATTTATAGCTCTATAGCCTGGAAAATAACCTTTCAGGGCACCAATACCTCCACAAAAATGTGATGCAAGTGGATCCATCCTTCGAAAACTTCGAAGAAAATGCGATTTGCATCTAGGATAGCCTGAGGATCTCGATTTTGTGGCAGGTTGGGCTGCTTCAAATCCTCATCTGTAAGCAAACTATCCTCCTCGATGAGATCGTCTAGGTCATCCCCTAATTAAACCTTGAAGTTTGGCATGTCAGCATTTTCCACATTAGTCAGCCTCTCCACGACCTTCTTCCTAAGCTTAAACGAGGATGCCGTCTCCTAAACAGACTTCTGGCCCTTGCGCCCAAGCCCGTCAATACTGCCATCGATGCCCTCTGAAACTACCAATCCCGCCAACAGAAGATCGCGTTTTAGGGCAGAAGGGGTTTCTTTAACATCATGATTTGTAGAATTAGGGTTTTGAACAACGATAATCCCATCGGGTCGGAGAACCCTCGCGAGCTGCAACAACCATTGCTGCGTATGAAGTCCAGATACCGGAACGACCACATCCAGTGACGACGATTTCAAATTTAAGTTACCCTCTAACAGATCTGCCTGTGTAATAACATGCAAATCTTCTGGTTTGACCTGAAAGTTTTGAATATCCCATCTAACGATGGTTGCATGGATGGTAACGGAGTCCGTGAGCACTAAGGTTACAGGCTGCGAATCCATTTTTCTTGATCTTCGGATCGAGTCGTCCTAAACTGTACTAATATACAAATGATTTAAAAAGCATTTAAAAAACTAAATGGACATCCGAAAAATAGATGGAAACCTCACAGACCGTTACCTAGAGAGATCGGTTGAACGAGATGTGCAACTTTTTCTTTTGGGATGTATTTGGGTTTATATACCTCAGATGTCATATGCTACATAGAAGTGGTAAATATTTACATCAACCTCAAATCTCACATGTCATATGCTACACGGGAGTGGGGAATATTTATACCTATTATTGTTTGTTAATGCATGTCAGCATTAATAAAACATTTATCTGAGTGAGGTCGATACCTTTCAACATTTTTCAATAATAAGATATTGTTTTTTTTCATAAATGTGATTCCATGTTTGCATATATTTCTACCTTTACCTTTAAAACACACACACATTTATACACTTTCATGCAGGTCTGGGTCTTATTAAAAAAGTGCCAAAATAATTAAGTTCATAAGAATATATTTATCAATGATGCAAATCATTTGTGACAACCTCAACGATTTAACAATGGGACGTTTAAGATGTGAGAGATGACGAAATATAATTTAATTTGCTTTGCTGTAGTTTGTGACGTCAATTATTAAATAGAGAATAAAGTGAGTCACTAAGTTATCATAGCTTACCTCTTTTAAGATGATTTTACATATGATAATCGCACTTAACGATCTTTCCAAATTATCGATTAAATGGCCTACCAAATGCATACAGGATAACTGCTTTATAACTAAGCTTACATAGAAATTAGGCTAAGATAATCAAGATACAATAAAAAAAATAAGCCATAAAGTATTTTATAATATGGAATACATCTATAGACCGGTTTTTTCTTGCACAGGATTATTTTTCATGTTACAATTTATTAAGATATTTAAGATATAAGGTGATTTATTAAGATATTTTATTTAGTTTTAAATATAAAAATTATGAAAATAATTTGTTTAGTTCTAAACAACTTAAATGTATTGATTTTAAAAAAAAATTATAGGAATATCTCATACATATATTATTATTGAAATTGTAATGGTTTAAATTCAAAAAGTTGAAATTTAAGTTGTTCATAAATTTTGCATAAAATTTGGTATTTATTTTGATTAAATATGTGTGAAAATCCACATTTATTTTGATGGGATAAGAATTTTGATAATTAATATTATTTTTCATTTAAAATGATTGTCAAAATAATGATATTTTGAAATGATGCACAGAGTCGAGAATCAATAGAATATTTTGTCTTTTTCATATATTATTAAATTATTATAATATATTATAAAATATAATTTTAATTTAATTATATATATAATATAAATTAATTTTATTTATAAAAATAGTTAAATAAAATTAAATTAGTATTCATAATTTTTTTAAATGTAAATAATTATATATATATATATATATATATATATATATATATATATATATATATATATTAAAAAATGTAAATATTTATTTTTATTTGAATATAAAATTTTGTGATCCATGCCTATTTTATCAGAAATCTTAGGGAGAATCACATTATTATTTGAGAAGTCTAGTAGTAGTTCATCATGAGAAGAATGATGATTGTGTTCATCTAGATCATTCGATATAAATAGCACACATATGCAATGGTGAGTGTCAAAACCATAACTAGAAATTAATAAAGATGAAATTTAACAAAATAAAATATTATTAAACCTAGTCAATATAGTTAGAAATAAATATTAAAATAATTAAATCCAATGAAAATAACAATAAAATTAATAAATAAGATAATAAAATAGTAAAAATATAACACAAATAAAATTAAACTAACAAAACACAACAAAAAAATCACAGATAATTTACCAATTTTAACAAAGTCATCAAAAAACAAAACAAAAATTAACATTAAACCTAGTAAATATGGTTAGAAACAAATATAAAATTATAAAAAATAATTAAAAATAAATGAAAAATTAATAAAGTAAAATAGAAAAAATAATAAATTAGTGAGTTATGATTACATCTCATTGAAATGGTCATAGATGAAAGACTTAATTAACGCAGTTAAATCCTAAAAAAATGATATCTAATATAATGCACTGTGGAAAATCCTCAATACTTAAATACAAAGAGTGAAGGGAGCTCTCTTGAATGGTTCATGAGGCACAATACTTGCTAAGTTTTTGCAAATGGGGTAGAAATCTAATAGGGCTTGATTGTGGGGAAAAACTCCAAAGTTAAGCGCGCTTGAGCAGAGGCGATCTGGGATGGGTGACCTCCCGGGAAGTCCTGGTTACCCGGCGCAAGCCCTGAAAGTCATGATTGATGCGATGTTATTCATTTCACTAGTTTCAATCCACTTCTTCACCCCTTTGAGCATCACTCGATGTAGTGAGTGGTATGTGGATTATTAAAAAATAGTTAGTTATGACTACCTCTCATGGAAATGGTCATAGATGAATGACTTACTTAACGCAGTTAAATTCGAAAAAATAATATCTAATATAATGCACTCTAGAAGCTCTGATATCTATTATAATGCACTGTAGAAACTCCTCAATACTTAAATAAAAAAATTGAAGGAAGCTCTCTTGAATGGTCATGAGACACAATACTTGATAAGGTTTTGCAAATGGGGTAGAAAGATATGTGGGCTTGATTGTGGGGAAAAACTCCACAGTTAAGCGCGCTTGAGCTAGAGGTGATCTGGGATGGGTGACCTCCTGAGAATTCATGGTTACCGAGTGCAAGCCCTGGAAGTGATGATTGATGGCATGTGATTCATTTCACTAGTTTCAATCCACTTCACCCCTGTGAGCATCACCCGATGTAATGAGTGCTGGACTATTGTAATGAGTGTTGGACTAATCATGAGAAATTAGTCAGTTACGACTACCTCTCATGGAAATTCTCATAGATGAATGACTTACTTAATGCAGTTAAATCCCAAAAACTGATATCTAATACAATGCACTGCAGAAACTCCTCAATACTTAAATAAAATAATAATAAAATAGTAATATATTGAATAGGGATAACGGGTGGAAAATTATAAGTTATTGGATTCTGTCCCTATTCTCTTATTTTGGTTAATTTTCCCGAGTCCCTCGTTTTTTATCTCACTTTTTTTTCTTTTTTTTTTTTTGTAGGAATTTACACGGTAAGTTCCTTAGATCAAACACCAAAGCTCAATGCTTACAAACAAATCACAAATCAGTACACTAATATTTGACATGGTTAAAACCCTCGAAGGGGGAAATATTCCACGACCTGAGACAATGCAGCTAGTTCAAGAAATTTATTAATATAAAAAAGAAAATCTACATAAGCTTCTCTCATAAACAGTTACATGATAAATGACCCTTCATGCTATTTAAATATAGATCATGGAAAAATCAGGTGCTAAGCCATGGATCAAGTGTCAGTAATACTGAGGAAAGAGTGAATCGTAAAATCACTACATATTATGACCGTAAGATTATAAGTTACAAATGTACATAGTAAAGAAACATACTTTACCTAACTCTACGCTGGAACAAGTTATACTTAACTATTTCCTATGTGTCGGAATATCCAAACATCCCCTCTTAGGAACAACTTGGTATATGTTTGAAGGATTTACAAAGGTGACACAAAAGGAGACTATTTCCTATGTGTCGAAATATCCTATTATCCCCCCCTAAGAAAAAAATGGGATAGGATTGAAAGATTTACAAAGGTGACATAATAGGAGAAGGAACGAGGCATTAGAGCCTATCCCCCATGTTGGAACGAGGACTTCTAACTGTGTTTTCATATAAATTTTCTACTAATATTCTATCGCAGCGGATTTTGGGCAGTTCAAAGTACCCAATGTATTGTAATGGTTTAAAGGGTAGACCAAGATTCCGCAAAGCACAGTTTTTGGACCATAAGATAGCGCAGGCTAAGATACTATAATTAGATGGATAGATCGAGTCTAGAGTAGAGTCAAGTGCGTTTGATGATATTTGAAAACTATTGAGATCTGTTTTGGGTTGTATTTGGGTAACAACTCCTACTGGCTATGTCTACGGAGATTCCGAGTCTTACTGTGTATGGGCCCCATTGTTTGTGTGCGCGAGTTGGGAATCAGGTCTGTAAGTCGATTTTGAAAGCTAATGAATGAGAAATATGTTTGAACATATGTATGTGTTTATGGTATTATGGTGATTCTATCTGTTGATGAATATTGATGTGCACGTGGATGCAGAGGTATTACTAAGATCTGATTAATAATAGTTGCTTGATTTATGTTACATGTTATCTGTGGGTTTATGAGCTTCACATTTTGCAATTATACTGTTAAAGGTCCTGTGATACGACTTCTTCTGCATAAATATGATAGATCTTAATAGGGTTTCCTCAATTAACCCTCCTTCTCTTAGGGTGCGGAAACCTGGTTTCAACACCCTCCCATAATACTTCGGGTGAGACCCTGATCTGCACAAGTAGGTCATTGCTGAAAGGGCCAGTAGTATAGGGGTTTGTTGGAAAACCTTAAATCTAAACCTAGGTCAGGACCCATCAAGCCAAAAAATGGTTCCGTTGCCGGGACCTAGAGAATTTTGAGAGAGATTGGGTAATGCCACGAGGTCACTGATGGCTCGAGAGGTCTGAGCTTGAAGACTGGTTCGAAAAAAAAATCCAAGAATTTTCCCTAAAAGAGAATCGAAGAACAAGGTTGACTGTTGAAGAGTGGAAAAACGAGTGTATCTTTACAGATGTATATGAAATCTTCTTTGTAACTTTCACACATGAACTGCAGGAGTGGCTAGCAAGGTTAGTAGAGTTCCAGACCTATGGGAAAGATGATCAAGTTACGCAGTGGACTCCTAAATTGATCCAAAAATTGGACAATGCTGATAACAAGATCACCCGGACTGTAGATCGCTAGGTGGATAGTATTTTATGGGGATTTGTAACAAAATTTGCAGTTGATCAAATCATATCTTATTATGAAGCTACGCAGAGATTCTTTAAATGGCTCCGAGGTAAGTTTTTGCAAAAGCTCTCATTATTAATTAAGATACTATTGTGCGAAAAAGGTGTTTTGAGTGGTCACATCGAGTGAATGACCTATGATCAAAGAGAAAGTACGACACAAAGTGGTAAATAATATAGAGTCAACCAAGAAGGGGACAAATCAGTATATAGTCCCTTAAGATAGCCACCTACGTATACAGAAAATAGTTCTCTAGTTACCCCACCATCAAATCTGCATAAGGGCAAGAATTCTCCTACACCATCACCAACGCTAGAAGATGATATGGCCACGCACATGAAGCTACCCACCTTGAAGGGTGCGAGCGAGGAGGACATGGACTGATTTTGGTTTGTGGCAGAATCAATATGGACTGTGCAGAATGTTGCTAGCGATGTTATAAAAAGAGAGCAACTATCCTTATCCTTTGAAGGAAGGGCCTTGGATTGGTTCATGTGGTACATTGGCAAGCATACGGATCCATCCATATAAGAAATTAAGGATGCCTTAAAACAATAGTTTCGGAAGCCTAAGTCCTACGCTCAACTTGTGATTGACTTGAAAGATTTTAAACAAGGACCTACATAATCTATATGGGAGGCTAACTAGTGGCTTAAGAAAGTTAACAATGATGGAGAATTTAAGTATGAGGATAGAAAGTATAAGGAATGGTTCATTTCCATGCTGTTACCGCACCTGCATGAACCCATGGGTCAACAGAAAATTGATGCACAAGAGAAAGCCCTGGAAATTGCCATAAAGTTAGAAGATGTGCCAAGGGACAATGCCCAGTTTGGGGTGTAGCAGATCCAGGGAAAATTAGAGGCAATGCACCTAGAAATCCAGAATTTATGAAAAGAGCTGGGAAAATAAGCTAGCACAGATATTTGGTGGATATGGTGCAGGGTGTCAGGCCACACCAAGGATCAACGTCCTTTGCTGTTAAACTACATACAGGCAGGGGGCCTAATCAATTACACCCCAAATAGGTTTCAGGACGAAGCCACCCCACGTTATGGTCTGCTGATTGTCGAGTGGCTAGATCGCATGATACAAACCACTACCCTCGACATGGTGCCTATGTCCCAGAATTGAAGAAACAATGGTGCATATTCTACTCATCTGTAGGACATTATGAGCACAACTGCCGGACATATGTTTTAATGATAGATAGAGGAAACCTGTATCGGGTGCAGGCTGACAATTCATCACCATTATCTCCCTCTAGACGAGGAGGCTCCCTTGCAAGAGGCCAAGGGGGGGGGGGGGATGTGGAAGAGCAGGTCGGGGAAGAGGACAACTGATCTGCTATAATTTCGGGGAGCTAAGACACTTCGCAAGGGACTACTTGAACCCTGCATGAAAATCTTGCAGATATTGCAGGATTTTGGATCATGTGATCGAAGACTATCCTGTACTGATAAAAAAGATGGAGGAAAAATAGAAAAGGTTGATGCAGAATGTACAAAGGGTTAAGGCAGAACCGCATGATGAGGGGCCCAGTATTAACATAATTATGTGCACTGGCGTGGCTATGGGAGGAGCTGAGAAAAAAGCCGCATTTGAACCACTTATTAGAAAAGTTGCTGATAAAAAGGAAAGCCTAGACTTGCAGAAGGAGAAAGCAACCTTTCTTGAAGCTAGAAATGAATTTTCCAAGAATGAGGCATCTACCTTAAAGGCCCCAACAGATCTGAAAGTAGACGAAGAGGTGAAGCCATTCCTGTAGGCATGTATGAAGTTACTATGCAACTACAAGGCAGTAGAGAACCTTGAAGCATCGATAGATAGCTGTGTGGAAAAATTGCCCCACCAGAGGAAATTAGAGATGTCAACAAACTTTATAAGCATAAGAAAAGGACTGGTCAGGAAATGTGGCTAACTTCGCAAATTGGAGATTATGAAATGGATCAGGTCATTCTTGATTTAGGATCTAATGAAAATGTTCTGCCTAAAAAGACTTAGAAAATTATGGGAGAGCCCAAGCTAGAATGGTCTACTATACAGCTACGCATGGCTAACCAATAGAAGATCATACCACTAGGGAGGATGTCAAAGGTTATGATAGACATCATGGGAGTTAGGGTATATCCAGATTTTGAGGTAATTCAAATTGTAGATGATGCAGACCCTTACCCTGCACTTTTAGGACTGGATTGGGCCATAGACATGAGAGGTATTATCAAATTAAAAAGGTGAAGCATGGTTTTTGACAATGAGGGTACGCGAGTAATAGTCCCTCTAGGTCCGATGAAGGGTGAGCATTAGATAGAACCGATGCGTGAAGGGGATGGCGTTGATCATATTTACAGGCTAACGACACAGGACAATGATTGGATTAAACCTATGGCTAATGGCATGCTCTGTTGGGAGAATGAAAAAAAATGTCTCTCTGACTCAAATGGTGAGATAGAGAATTGGAAGAACCTGTTGCATGATGTCTCTGCACTATGATGCCTTAGGATCACAAGGAGCTTCCGGTGTATCTCCTAAGAGGTAAGAGAGTTTCCCTATTTTGATGGTTCTGGTAATGTCAACGATTTTCTTAGAAAATTCAAAGCAAACGTTCCTAGAGAATGGAGGATGTGGTCTTTTAACTTATGTATGCATGTGACCCCTGTGCGATGGTGGGAAACTCATAAGGGGAATTTTCAAGATTGGGAGGAATGTTGCAAAATGATGATCCTACGATTCAAAACTCCAGCCAACCTACCCATGGGAATTTTTCCTGGTCACAGAGACCCACACAAGCATTTTTCTATATGGATGGAAGTATGGAGCGAAACGACTTGGGACGAATGAGTCCACATGTTTATCCATGCTTTGGGACCAATCCCCACCACATGGTATTTGGACGCAGAGCTGCATCAACATACTTGCCACTACGATGCCATGAGAGAGTATTTTTTGGGGACATTTAGGTTGATAGGTGGAATAGAGAAATTAGACGAAGCAGTACAGGAGATAAATGCTCTAGTATTTGATGAATCACTCCCTCGCACAGAGTATGGGGGACCAACTTGGGATGTGCACATGCAAGATATTTCCAACTCCCAGAATCTGTTAATAGAGGAATGTGATGAGGACCCATGAAGTGTGACTATCCCTAAATCAGAGGGTGAGCGCATAATTTCTGGACTCCTATTACAGGTGGTCGATTTGACTAAACATCTCAAATTAAAGGAAGTCAATATTTGAAGAGAAGAACAACCCAAGATGGCTAAAATAGGGGATTACTGGGATGATGATACTGTAGGAAAGATCATGGAACTACTTACCGAGTATCAGGATCTATTTCCCACAAAGTTTTCTGAGCTCAAAGGAATTATAGGAGATCTGGGTGTCATGAAAATCACCTTAAAACCAGACGGATGTCCTGTCAAGTGGAAACTGTACCGCTTGAACCCCAAGTATAAGTATAAATTCAGAGAAGAAATCGATAAAATGGTAGCCACAGTCATCATTGAACCATTAGAGAAGTCAGATTGGGTGAGACCGATGTTGACCCAAGAAAATAAGACTAAAGGGGAAATAAGAATCTGTGTAGACCTGCGCAAGTTGAATGATGCTTGTGTACAAGATCCCATCCCTACGCCATTTTCTGATGAAATTCCAGACAATGTGGGATGTCAGGAAGCATACTCATTCACTGACAGGTTTTCTAGCTACCATCAGATCAGAATAGCGCCTAAAGATTGCTTTAAAACTACTTTCACAACGAAATGGGGATTCTTTCAGTACACCATAATGTCCTTTGGGCTCAAGAATTCCCTTGCCACCTTTTCGCGGGTGGTAGTAGCAGTATTCAAGGAATTCATTCATAAGTTTCTGGAAGTATAGTTTGACGATTGGACAATTTTACACAGTAATTTGTCACTGTCCCGGCAATCCCCTGTCCCACACATTGGAGGGCCTCTTTCATGACCTGTGAGCAGTGACATAACCTGAAACCACTTTCATGGCATCCCCCTTTACAAGGACAATCATTCCTCTGAAGAAAGTTTCCTTTGAAAAACCCTAAAAACTGATCTTTTGGCTTTGGCGCAACTAACAAGTTCAACCCTTATGCCAATGGGGAAAATCCACCAAAGAGGGTGGGCCAACTGGTGCTTTATCCTAGTGTCTCAATTGCACCAAGCTTAATAAGGATTGTTTTAAAAAAATAAATGGCGGAAGTTTGATTCCAACAAACTCCTGAACGAGTCTCTAAAATGAGTTGGGAGGTTTGGCTCCAGATCTCCATGTATGGGAGGTTGTTTTCCACCTAGCATGGAAGCTTCCTTGAGGACAGGGCCAATCCCAGAATTGTAGGGATCCCAACTCCCCTTCCACCATCTATATAAACTTGCCATTTTCCCTTAGCAAGCTAGTAGTCCTGATAACACTAGAGAAGAGCTGAACTCATAGCAAGGAGACTATCACCAGACAACTTTTGAGAGCCAAGCCAAAGAGAGAGAGCTTTGTTCCATTTTTGACGAGCTTCTTTTAGACATGCTCTGCTGTCGACCCCACTGAAGGAAGATCCAGTGTCAGAGCTTTGGGTTGTATCTTTCCTTTGTTATTATTAATGATAAGCGACTTTGATTATGGTTTCATTCATGTGTCTTTATCTTTGATGCAATGAATTACATCCTCTTTGACTCATGTATGGTTATAAGATTTATATTCTATGCTGTGTATCGTTGTGTTTCTTCGCATGTGTGCAGGTGTTCAGACGTGTTAAGCGGAAGGATCGTGATCTGCCAAAGCAGAGGACAGGAAGCATCATCCTTTCTTCAACGACCATTGCGTAGGACCTGAGATAGGCAACTCGTTGTGTTTTGTTGTTTTTGTAACTAGAGACCTATGTCACTACGTGTTTGATTGTTGCTAGACCCGATCTAGGCTAGTGGGGATCGCCTCTGTTTGCAGAGGGGATTTACCTCTCTAATAGACATAGTTTGGATTGGTAAAGAAGTGTGTGTTGAACCTGCACATGATGCTAGATGCTTGCAGAAAGCACCATATTTCACTAAACATTAAGAATTTCATATTATGTGTACCCTTTGGGATCTTGTTAGGGCATTTAGTATGTTAGTAAGGATTGATGGTCGACCCAACCAAGGTTGCAATTATCATCAACTTAGAAGTCCCCACCACTTAGAAACAGTTGCACTCCTTCCTTGGTTGCATTGGCTATTATAGGAATTTTATCCAAGGGTACGCGCTGATCATAGCACCAATGGGGAAGCTGATCGAGAAGGACATGTCTTTTTTATAGGATGAAGAGTGTTAGAAGAGCTTTGAGTTTCTTAAGGAAAAGATGGTCATTGTGCCTATCCTCATATTTCCTGACTAGGTGAAAGTCTTTCATGTTCATGTGGATGCCTTGGGGATTGCCCCAGGAGTTTTGCTCACATAGCCTAGGGAAGGGGACATTGACCATAGAGTTCCATTTCCTAGCACAAAAATTTCTAGCGCATAACGTAACTACTCTACCAGTGAACGTGAAGGATTGGCAATGGTGTATGCCCTGCAGAAATATTGACACGACCTACTAGGAGAACACTTCAAGATGTTCACAGGTCATTCAGCTTTAAATTACCTAGTCAATAAGCCTGTGTTGGGGGGAATATTTGTCGATGGTTATCGCTATTTCAAGAGTACGATTTTGAAATAATTATAAAACCTGGGATACTGAATTTTGGACTGGACCACTTGTCCCAAATCGAGACCAACGAAGAGCCAACTAACCTAGAGGAAGGTTTACTTGAAGCAAATATTTTTACTATTAAGGTGGTGGATGTGCAATTTGCAGATATCATCCATTTCTTAACTATGGGGACGGAACCTGTAGACTTCTTGGTACAATAGAAAAAGGAATTGGTAACCCGCACAGCTAAATTTACCATCATTGCGGTCCAATTATATAAGGTGGGAGCTGATGAGCTGCTGCAAAGATATGTATTGGAGCATGAAAGACAAGCCATCTTAGTAGAAGCCCATGGAGGAGTAATAGGAGGCCACTATGTAGGAAACGAAATTGCATAGAAGGTATTAAGAGCTAGATTATGGTGACCCACACTGCATAGCAATTCTCGTGCACATTGTAAAGCCTACGACACATGCCAACAGACAGGAAGGCCTTCGCACAGGGATGAGATGCCCTTGAAACCACAAATGGCCCTATAGGCATTTGAAAAATGGGCTATAGGTTTTGTCGGACCCATCAACCCACCAGGAAAGAAGACAGGTGCCCAGTACATCATAGCCACAACTGATTATGCAACCAAATGGGCAAAGGTAGAAGCCATGAAGGATTTTATGACGGACACTATTGCCCACTTTATTTTTGAGCATATTTTAACCAGGTTCGGCTATACAAAGATTTTGATGAGCGATAAAGGTACGCATTCCATTAATGAAACTATTCAAGCTTTGACTGAAGAATTCTGGATCGACCATGTGAAGAGCACCCCATATCACCCTCAGGAAAATGGAACAATATAAGCTTTTAACAAAATTTTGGAAGAGGTGCTTACCAAGGTATGTAATGTTGATCACAATAACTGGGACGTGTGCATCCCTTAAGTACCCGGGGCCTATTGGACCACATGTAATAAGTTGACTCGAAAAATTCCTTTTCAGATGGTTTATGGGAAGGAGGGAATTATGCCTATGGAATACATCATCCCTAGCCTATGCATTACAGCCTTGACAAACATCGCGGAACCTGAAATAATGGAGGAATGCTTAGCGCAACTAGTTTCCTTGGAAGATGATTAGTTCATTGCTCACTTTCATCAGCACGTTAAGAAGGCTCGGGAAAAAGCTAGGCATGATAGACATATCCGCAACAATTTGTTTAAGGAAGATGAGCTAGTATTACTATATGACAGCTAGTTTGCGCGCCACCCGTGAAAGTTTTGACAACATTGGTTGGGTACATATGTTGTAACAAAAATTCGAGATCACAGTGCGGTTAGATTTATTACGGTGCGCGGAGACCCCTTGCCAAGGTGCATGAATGGCAGTCGTCTAAAACTATACAGTGCCAACCCAATGCCAACCAAATGACTATATGGCCAATCTAGCTATATAAGGGTGGTTGTGCACACACAAGGGGAAGAACGAAGGGAGGCTCGGCATGCATGCAGGGGTCATCCGCAGGTAAGGAGACATAAAAGGGTTCGATGGGAGCAAAGGGGTAGTCTGTAGCTGGGAAAACTAGTCGTTGGAATAGTAAAACTAGGTAAAAGTCCAAGTTTAGCATTGAATGGAGCGAGAAGTTGGTAATTAATGTGGTGATTTGGGAGGATATTTTACTATTCCCTTGATGTTAAGTTCCAGCTAATTTTCATTCAACCATTGTTACCCATAAAATTCTATAAAATTAGGGGTGTAGACCGGAATTGGGTTCTTTGTTTCCCAAACCTCTTGTGCCGTGTAATTTGCAGTGAACTTTTTACTATGTGTAAAATATCTATCTACATGTATAGGTGCGCTACCCCCTCTGATAGTAGCAAACCTGAGTTCGTCTTCCGAGCAAGAATGACTGCATCAAATCCCATTAAATCATCATGGGCCACGAC
The DNA here is from genome assembly GCA_034641835.2 of Pinus albicaulis. Taxonomy (NCBI): domain Eukaryota; kingdom Viridiplantae; phylum Streptophyta; class Pinopsida; order Pinales; family Pinaceae; genus Pinus; species Pinus albicaulis. Next base: position 306,220,167 of record CM076579.1, on the reverse strand, counting down.
CTTTTTCGAGATGGCATATGAAGAAGTATTGGAAGGAACCCCTGAAGTTGAGGAGGTCGTGTCCATGTTGACCATGGGTAAAAAGAAGGGAAAGGAGAAGCATTGAGAAACAGGTCAAGAGTAGGGGAAGGGGAAGACTACAAATTGGGCAATGGTGAAGCCATGCATTTTTGCTCAGATGGTGCAATCCCATCGAAAGGTACCGAAGGAATGCTAACCTAACCCTGTGAAGCGTCCTCTAACTGCTTAGGAAGATGTTCTACTGGCGGCCCCGCTAACTTGGATACTACCCTATGTTCGATCAAGAAGGCCTTCGATGCGCACACCTAAGAATATTGATGTTGTTCACTCCTATCTCTAGATGCCACTGGTTTTGGATGAAGTTCCCATAATTGGAGATAAGTTTGGACAACTCCCCTCCATTAAGTTCGATGATCATGACCTCGACAACATTGAGGCCTTCCCAGAATTTGCGCCCGAGTTATATCTTGAGTGGGTACTATATGATATGGTGCTAAAGGTAGTACCAATGTTGTGGGCTTGTGAGTTAATAGGTTTTGGGCTATTGAACTTGCTGCAGATACCCCACTTTGGTCGATAAAATTTCATTGACCTAGTTGTGTGAAAGTTGCTGACATTGGTCCATAATGGAAGCTTCTGGATCGAAGAATGTATTTGAATTGACACTACCTTAATTCACCACATTACTGGTCTCCCTATGCAAGTGCCAAATCTCATGGAGCACGTTGGCAAGAAGTATGAGCAGCATATCACCAACAAAGTATGAAAATATTATCACATGGAACGTAACACCAAGGGATTCCTTGTCGGAACCATCACTGACCCAGGAATATGCATGGGTACCGTACTGCTGGCCTAAAAGGTGATGCGCAAATTCTATGCAATGAATGTCCCCGCTTATATCATTCAGCTCGTTGGCCACTGCAAAAAAGGGATTATCTATAATTGGTCACAGTTCCTTTGCATCGAATTTTTGGAAAATGTTCGCGAGGCACAGGACCATAGGAAAGTCTTTTGTTAGTCTTGGCTACTGTTGCTAATTGCCTTGGTGGCATGGGAAGCCCCTGAAGGAGAATTCCTCCCTCAGATCAAACCAGGTATGTACAAAGGGACACGATATGCAAACCTCTGGGACTCAAAGGATGTGAAACGGGTTGAAGAAAACAAGGTGTTTTGGGTGTTGTTTGATAGCGTGCTGGCGACGAAAATTCATTCACAGCCACTCTTTTCCCCTACAGAGTATGAGAAATATAAGGGAATCGAAGAATTTCAGGTCACAATGTACAATATGCAGATTTTTGGCGGCAAGGATCAAGCTTGGATGTCGCTCCCATACATGGTTACGAATGAGAAAATTGATAGGTTCATCGCCACTTGGGTGCCGAACTGGAAGTTGGGGTTTAAGTATACTAGCACTACAAGTACCAATGGTATGAGTACAAATCCAAAAGAAACCACCCCAGTTGATACTTTCAAGAGAGCAGGAGTGTGCGACACGGAAGGTTCCACTGGGACAGATGTCCCAAAATATGCGACCCAAGCCATGGAGAAAGACGTGCAACAGGACATGGATACCGAAGGACTTGATGGGCAGAGCGCAGGGTCCCCGGGTGGCACAAAACAAACAAATGAACCCCCTAACGGCCAGTGAATGAAACGTCGGGATACTCGACCCGGTAGGGATATAGAGGTCACTCTGACGAAGGAAGATTTAAAGCAGATTCTAGATGCAATCACTGCCGCTTCATAGCATAGGTGGTTTACTTAGAAGAGCACCAGAAGGCTACATTCGAAGCATTATAGTCTAAGCTCCAGGCCCTAAAGCTAAAAGCTGATACCCTGCAGATGACCGTGGTTCAAGCGAGGCAGCATCAAGTTTTCCAACCCAACACTAACACATAATTGATCTCCGTGACAGAGAGCTGACTCTGCCCCCTTCCAGGTGCAGCGTTCATTCTGAGTGTGCCCAGCTTGTGTGAGCAAGTCCAGGCTTGTGCAGAATTTCATCTCGACCTAGCCCGGCTCTAGGGAGAGCTGTTGAATTCTCTCCATACGTCACTCTTTGAGGAAATCTAGCACATAGATATGCGGGCGTAGCATCAGCTGAGTGAGGTAGAGCAGACCATCCTGGCTAAGACTACTAAGGCATTTTAGGAATAGGTTGCATGCACCATTTCTGCCACCCAGCAGATAGAGTTGGAACGTCTGATTAACAGACTCTGCGAAGATGTGAGAGAGGACATTCTGGCCTCCGCCACCCTGCAGGTGAAGATTGAAGGCCTAGGTTCAACTCTAAAAGCCTCTCGAACCGAAATTCAAAACGTTAAAGCTACGCTGGAACAACAGATTGCTGCGCTGCAGGCTAAGTTGTAGCCTGAGACCCCTCCCGAGATGCATGCACAGAGAGATGCATTAGTCACTGAAGCTACCAATACCATTACTGTGAAGATTTCCCAGGGTGCTGAATTGATTGAGAGAGCTATGAAGCTCTAGTCTACACCCAAGATCTATGCTAGAAGGAAGAATAATTTGAGAAAATGGAGGCTACGATGCCCACACTAATTCCAACCCAATGCCTGGCATGTCTGTGAGCCAACCATGCACTCCGGGATGAACTTGAGGAGCTTTTCCACAAGAAGCAGGTCATCAATGACCACCTCAAGCAGTGTGCTGATGAAGCCCTCAAGTTGTCACAGGATTTAGATGTCGTGATCAAGAAGTTGAATCAGACCTTGTAGAGTGTTACTATCACCACAGAAGGCCTAACTTCGCAAAATTTTGTTGACATTGCACAGAACGTTGCGACGCAGAGTGAATATGTTTTCCCCCCTTTGGTCGTCACCATCAAGCAGCTCTAGGAGAAAATGCATACCCCACGACCACTGTGACTCGGGACGAGTCAGAGATTGTGTTGGGGGTCTGTTGGAATGGGGTGCCCCAACTGTGTTTTGATATAAATGTTGTACTAATTAGTCTAGCGCAGGGGCTTTGGGGTGGGTCAAAGTCCCCAATGTATTGTAATGGGTCAGAGGATAGACCAAGAGTCTGCAAACCACGGTTTGTGGACCATAGGATAGAGTAGGCTAAGATAATATAAGTAGATGGTATATAGAGTCTACAGTAGAGTTAAGTGCGATTAATGCTAGTTGCAAACTATTGAGATTTGTCTTGGGTTATATTTGGGTAAGGACTCTCGTTGGCTGTGTGTGCAAAGATCGCGAGTATTGCTGTGTGCAGATCCCTTTGGCTGTGTGCACAGAGATCCTCAGTCCTGTTGTGTGCAAACCCCGTTGACTGTGTGCGTGGGTTGGGAATCAGGTCTGTAAGTGGATTTTGAAAGGTAATGAATGAGAAATCAGTTTGAACATATCTCTGTGTTTAGGGTATTATGGTGATTCTGTCTGTTGATGAATATTGATTCACACGTGGATGCAGAGGTATTACTGAGATTAGATTAATAATAGTTGCTTTATTTATGTTACATGTTATATGTGGGTTTATGGGCTTCACATTCTACAATTATACTGTTAAAGGTTCTACGATACGACTTATTTTGCGTAAATATGATAGATCTTAATAGGACTGCCTCAATTAACCCTCTTTCTCTTAGCGTACAGAAACCTGGTTCCAGCACCCTCCCATACTACTTCGGGTGAGACCTTGATCTGCACAAGTAGGTCATTGTTGAAAGAGCCAATAGTATAGGGGTTTGTTGGGAAACCTTAAATGTGAACCTGGGTCAGGCCCCTGAAGCCAACACCCCATTAATGATAACTTTCCTGAACTCCAAGCATAGATCAAAGTTAGGTAAACTTCGCTTCTGTGAGAGTCTTTCTAAAGATATCAGAAACTTTATGATTGGTTAAACAATACTGCACTTCAATAACACAATCATGAATGAGCTTTCTCATGAAGTGTATATGGAGCTCAATGTGTTTCATACGCTGATGCTGAACTAGATCTTTGCATATCTGAATGGAACTCTAATTATCACACAAAATTGTAGTTGGATGCTCCTGATGAAGACCAAATTCAGACAGGATCTGACGAATCCACATTACTTCCTTGCTAGCTTCACTTACACCATCATACTATGCTTCTCCTGAAGATAGAGAGATGGAAATTTTTTTCTCACAACACCATGTAATAGGTCCTAGAACAAGAGTTAATACACATCGTGTAGTATAATTTTGATCATCAAGGTCACTAGCCCAATCAGAATCAGTGAAACCAATCAACAATGGAGATTCTCCTGCACTCTAATGAATCCTAAACTGAACTATTCCTTGAATACATCGAAGAATTCTTTTAGCTGATTTCCAGTGACTTTGATGAGGTTGGTGCATAAACCAAGAAACAAGACCAACAACAAAGGAAAGGTCAGGATGGGTATGGGTTAGATACAGAAGTTTACCAACAAGTTGACAGTATAAGGTAACATCAACATTAGAGGTAGTACAAGTGACTGAAATCTTGAATCCATATTGAAAGGGAGAATTGGTTGGCTTACAATCTTCCATGTGAAAGTGGCGTAGAATATCACATGCATACTAGGACTGAGAAAGGGTAATACCTTCTTTGGATCGCAAGACTTGAAGAATAATGAAAAAAATGTAATTGTCCTAAGTTTGTCATTCCAAACTTGTTTTTGAGGCTAGACTTCACATGGTTTATATGGTTGGGATCACTACCAACAAGGATAATGTAATATTCTGAAATGGAAAAAGCAGGAACGTATTGCAAAATGCTAGAATAGTAGTGTATAACATCATGTAAAAACAAGATTCCAATATGGATACCTTCTAATCATTAAAACAAAAACAAAATATGAATAATAAATGGGCCATAAGATGTACAACAAGATAGAATAAGCCTCCAATGGACAAAACCCTCAAAGAGGTGCTGCTACTATATATCAAAGAGCTAGAAGACTGCTACAATGCAGTTTATAAAGCACTTCTGTAGAAAACGAGTATACAAAATATCATGGGCTGATATATGCCACAAAAGATAGATCTAATATATATCTAGGCACTATACAACCTCCAATGAAGAACCCCCAAAAGGTTTTCAGTAATACACCATGTACAAGGTAGGAATAAAAGCCCCACGGCTGAAGATTCATTGCAACATATAGATCTGAAAATTGTGGCTAATCTGATATAAGAAATAGTGTAGCCTCCTCCAATAGATCTCCTAGATGAAAGGATGATCCCCTCACTAGAAAATCTCCTCTCTAAATGGTGTGCCAAAACCACCCTGTAACTCCTCCCTCAAAATAACGCAAATATAGAAAGAAACTGTGTTGTAGGGGCAAATAAATAAGTGGCTTGATGCCCAGATCTGAAAATATGCACAAGGGCCTTCCTTACTATCCTCCCAATGGAAAGGAACCATTCTCCACTAAAAATAAGTACTGAAGGGACCCAAATATGGTCTCCATTGCTGCAACCTGCAAAACAAATCAACCCTCAATAGGATCTGCATTGTAGATGTAAGATGAATCTTTGGCCAAATGCCTCATAGTGGAAGTGAAGTACAAGACTCTTCCAAGATTTTCTCAATGGAAGAGGTGGGATTCCCAATCAGTGCTAAACAACACTTGCAATCTTTGCTAAACAACCAAAGAAAGTTATATGTCTAAAAATAACATATATGCAGAAATATCATATACCAATACATAATGAATATTGTTGGCATCCTCTTCCTTTTATAAGATGTAAGCTTCCAAACCCTAAGACCCATTCATTTATGACCCTAATTCCATGTAAGGTGTCTCCTCCGTCATTTCTTGCCACTCCTCCATGAAAATGCCGTTGATTTGGTCAAATTTGATCGAGTCAAGATGTTCCAACCCCTTTTCACACTTAAGGGTGCTTAATTAAGCTGCCAAGATGTTTTCCTTTCACATTGACGTTGATTTATTCATTATTAAGGAGAATTATGGACCTCCATTGTCCTCTTGTTCATAAAACAAGAGAACAAGATAGAAATTAATATTCGAACTAGCTCATGGCTAATTAGGAATATTATAGATAACATCATCAACATAAAGAACAAATATGATGAAGGACTTACCCACTTTCTTGGTGTAGACAGTGTTGTTAGAATGACACCTAGAAAAGCCATTATCTAAGAGAAATCTATCCATTTTGGCATGCCAAGCTTGAGGAGCTTGGTTGAGACCATAGAGAGACTTCCTAAGGTGACAAACAAGGCTAGAGTCATTTTGGATAAATATATGGGGTTGTTCCATGTAGATTTCTTAATGAAAATATCCATGTAAGAAGGCGGATTTAACATCCATATGATGGACTTCCCATTTAAAGGAGGCAAAAAGGGAAAGAACAAGAGAGATATAATTCATTTTGGCAATAGGGGAGAATGTTTCAGTATAGTCAATGCCTTCAAATTGTGAAAATCATTTAGCAACAAGATGATCTTTATGTCTATCCACTTTTCTATTTGGTCCAAAATTTGTTTTGTAAACCCATTTGTATCTGACAAGTTTTCTTCCCTTTGGAAGAGGAATAAGATCCCAAATATAGTTTGCAAATAAGGAACGATATTCTTCATTCATAGATTCATCCCAATATGGATGACCTAAAGCTTCTTCAAAGGTGTCTGGATTAGGATTTTATGGAACTTGAGCCAATAAGGAAGAGGCTCTTTCGAACTCAGAACGTGTATGACGTTGATCTAGAGGGTCACCTACTAGAGAACCTGTTGTATCTCGAGTAGAGTGGACCCATCTTGGAACCTGTGGAGCTGAAGGAATATCTTGAGGAGGCTAAGGAGGATTTTCATCCTCGTTGTCATCATCCGAACTAGAAGGAATGCTGTCAAAAATAGAAGAGATAGAGAGAGGTGGCACATATGTTGAATCAGGCTTGCAGGCTGACATATTTTCATCAAATTTAATATCTCTTATAATGATTACATTTTTGTATTTTGGTTGAAGAAGTCTATATCCTTTGACACCTTCAGAATATTCAACAAAAATGCATTTTCACTCTTAGGTTCTAAGGCTTTATGTTTTGCATCTAGAATATGGGCCCAAGCTTTATTTCCAAAGACATGAAAGTGAATTACATCTGGATTGATCAAACTAAAGGCTTCTTCTGGAGTTATATTCCTAGGAGTGCGATTCATGAGGTATTTTACATAGTTAATTGCTTCTACCCAAAAATTAAGAGTAAGTCCTTTAGATTGAAGCATACAATTAGCCATTTGTTTTAAGGTGCAATTATTCCTTTCAGCTACACCATTTTTTTATGGAGTATATGGAACAATATGTTGCAATTGAGTGCCATGCTCAGTGAAAAAGTTGATAATTTTTTTTTAACAATTCTCCTCCATTGTCTGATCTTAACTTAAGAATTTGATGTCCAGATTATTTCTCAACAAAGGCCTTAAAGGCCAAGAACATGTTAAAGACTTCACTCTTGAGTTTTAAGAAGTATACCCAAGTGCGTCTAGAAAAGTAATCAATGAAATTTAACAAGTATTTTCAACCCAAGAAAGAAACAATAGGATGTGGACCACATAAATCACTGTGCACAAGCTGCAAAGGGGATGAAGTGTGCCAATAGGCACCTTTTTAAAATTATCCCGAATATTTTTTCCGAGTACACATCTGTAACAAACACCATCTTAGCAAGATATCATATGAAGACCTGTCACCGTATTTTATTTACATATATTTTGAAGAGAGCGATAGTTTAAGTGACCAAATCACTCATGCCTAATTTTTCTTGCTTCATCATTATGAGCAAAAAAAATGGAGGGAATACATGATCACCCAAATTTGTCAAAATTACACAGCCTTATAGAATCATTAGCATTTCCTAGCTAAAATATGTCTAAGATCTTTGAGGTCCTTAATTACAACATCATGAGGTGAGAAGTCTATTTTTTTCCCTTCACCCGAATGAGTTATCTAATAAATAGATAGAAGGTTGCAGGACAAGGTAGGAAAACATAATACATAATTAAACTACCCATTATCTAGATGAATGGTCCTAGATCCTACAACACTAAGAGATCTATCATGACTAACATAAATATTTTTGGTGTTACAATCATTTAAGGAAGAAAACATGGCTTTATTTTTGACCCTGTGGTAAGAGGCTCTAGAACCAATGATCCAGCCATAAGAATGAGAAGAAGAAGATAAATTTAATGCATAACCAGATCTTGATGCTTTAAAACCATAAGTAGAAAGTTCCATTCATGACGATGAAGTTAAAGAGTTCTCCAAATTGATGTGGTGCTTCTTCCTTGCTGCTTCCAATGTTTCCATCTTCTTAAAAAATGTGGACTCTACATGGCCATCACGTTTACAAAATTTGTAATCTCTATCTATTTTCTTCCCTTTGTTTTTATTTCCCTTATTAGTTTTTTGAGTTGATTTTTCAGTTTGCGGCTGAAATTTCTTAAGACATTTGTTTGGTTTATGACCATTCTTTTTAGGATACTGCCTCTTGCGATTCTTTTGATACAGATGTTGTTGGGATGATAAGGCTTTCTTAGAAGAGTTTCCAATATTAATAATACCAAGGTGTAATAGTTTTTCTTGTTCTCCTATCAAAGAATCGTAAAATGCATCAAAAGAGCGGGACTTGTAGGTCGTTCCTTGAGAAATGAGGGCTTCTCTAGTGGAAAGGAACGTGGAAACAAATACAGAGTATGCAGGACCAAACTTAGCAAGAATGGAATAAATAAGGCTATCATCTTCCTTTTTGACATTACAACCTTTTAAAAGAATTCTAAGGGTCTTGATTTTGGACAAGAAATCTTCAATAGAGGAGAAATTTTTGGGGTCCAAAGTAAGCAACTCATTTTCAATCTGGTGGGCCCTGATTTCATTTTGAATGTCAAATACAGTATTTAAATTTTTTATACCTACATCGGGGGTTTCAATTTCTTGGATATGAAATTGAATATCTTGAGAAATGGACATTCCTATGAACCCTCGTGCTCAGTTTTGTTTATTTTCCCATTTAGTGACTTTATCTCCATTGGTAGGTTTAGCTTCTTGTCCTGTGGCTATTCTATAAAGCCCTTTACTTCTAAGTAAGTCTATCATGTAGGATAGACATTGGAAATAATTTGTTCTTTTAAAAATAACCAGGAATGCACTTTGCATGTTAAAAACTAAAAAAGTGAAGTTGAAAAGGCTGAAACTAACTGCTCCAATGGAAAGATCTCAAAAAATTAGGCTAGTTCAGAAAAACGGCTTCCACATCAAGAAGTTATGAATTTTTGAGAAAATATTTTGTAGATGTTGAATATTTAGATAAAAGGTTGAAAGTTGATGATGAAATTCTACTTTTAAAAAAAATCCCCCCCCCTTTTCCAAACTTAATACAATAAGCTCACTTTAAAAAAAACTACTTTATGTGACCCACATTTATAAGTAAGTGAGAGTCAGTTTTACATGTGCTTTTGAAATAAAACCCTCTTTCTAAAAATGACAACTTGCCAAAGGGATTTATAAGAAAAAGTAACTTAACAAAAATATTTTTAGAAAAAGAAGCTTGAGAAAGAGACTTGAACCCAAGACCTCTATACTCGTAAACTAAATTTACACCAAGTGAGCTAGTAAAAGGGTTCTGTAACTGTTTGAAAGGAGGAAGGGTTTTTTTTTTTTTTTGATCTTAGATGTGCATGATTTTTGTTGGAAAAAAGAAAACACAAAATCCATTAAAAAAAAATAAAATATTACAAAAAACGTTAGATTTCTAGTTAGTCTTATCGACAACTATCTATTTCTTCACTATTTCTGATTTCCCGATATCGCACAAAGAGCATACCTAGCAAAAAAAATTCTCATCTTCTTGTTTCTAATTTGCCAAGATTGCACACAACACAGAGAAAAGAGCATACATAGAGAAGAGGGTATAGATCTCACAATATAAATTTTATAAACCGAAATAAATAGAGGGAACCACATTAAATAGAAGGATTAATAAATATAACTTCATAAAAGATACTTTATACCTCCACATCTAAAATTACATAACTTGGGAAACCATAAACCTTTTCGCATGAAAAAAAAGTGATTTCTCACTGTAACAGATGCTCCAGACACAACAAAGTAGCTCTCCTAGCCCGAAATTGGTCAGAAATAGTAGATCTCAAAAATGGCAGTTGCATGTAGTCAAACCAGATTCGAATTTGAATCAAAAACATATGTGGCCCTCAAAATGGCTTTGATACCATATAGGAATTTACAAGGTAAGTTCCTTAGATGAAACACCAAAGGTAATTGCTCACAAATAGATTAGAAATTAGTACACCAATATTTGATGTAGTTAAAACCATTGAAGAGGGAAACAATCCATGAAACAGTCCATGACCTAAGCCAACATGGCCATTTCAGGCGATTTATTAGTATAAAAAATAGATTTTACATAAGCTTCTCTCATAAACGGTTACTGGAAAAATGACCCTCCATGCTCTTTAAATAGAGATCATGGACCAATCGCGTGTTAAGCCATGAATCAAGTGTTTGTAATGTCGAGGAGAGAGTGAACCGTCAGATCACTACATATCGTGACCGTCAGATTATAAGTTAAAAATGTACATAGTAAAGAAACACACTTTACCTAACTCTACGCTGGACCAAGTTATACTTAACTATTTCCTACGTGTCGGAATATCCTAAATTTTTTTTTTATTGGTTTTTATATATAGTTATAATAATATTTATCATTATTTTGTGGGTGAATTTTTTGGTTTTAATTTTCTTTAGTTTATTATTTTTATTAGGGTTTTCTTTGGTTTTCATGTGTTGTTTTTTATTTATCCCTTGTTTTAATGTTAATTTTTGTTTTGTTATTTTTGGATTATTATTACTTTATTGAGAATGGTAATTTAATTGTGATTTTTTAGTTTAGTATTTTGCTTGTTTAACCTTATTGATGTTATTTTTACGATTTTGTTATTATTCTATTATTTTGACTATTTTTATTTTAATTAGTTGAATAATTTTTCATTTAATTTTATTAATTTTGTATTTTTTTCTAACCATATTGACTAGGTTTAATGCTAATTTCTGTTTTTTCTATGATGGAGTTGTCTACTGACACAACATAATAGCCTAAACTGCAATTTTTTGCCAGAATTTGGTAAAACAAATTCAAAAAACCAAGTATGTGGAGTGTTTTAATTGCATTTTTGATGGTGGAAATGGATTAAACACCATAAAAAACCCTTAGGGCACCATAAAAAACCCCGATTGTTTCATAAACCCTAAGGGTTTTTCATAAACCAAAAACCCAAAATTTTTCATAATCTTACGAGAATTTATGGGTTATTGTGTTGTTTTTTTTAGACTACCACTTTTATAATTACTTTATTAAAATTGGTAAATTAATTTTGATGTTTTGGTTGCGATTTATTTGTTTAACCTTATTTGTGTTATATTATTTTACTTTTGTTATTTTATTTACTAAGTTTTACTATTTTTTTTCATTCAATTTAATTATTTTAATATTTATTTCTTACTATATTCACTAGGTTTAAAAAATATTTTATTTTTGTAACATTCATCTTGCTATGTTTATGACACTAACCATTTCATATCTATGGTATTTATATTGAATGATATAGATCAACGCGATTGTCATTCTCCTCATGATGAACTACACTAATTAGTTTGAAACAGGTCGACTTCTCAAATGATAATGTGATTCTCCTCAATATTCCTGATAAAAAATACTTTTATGTAAATAATTATTTTTATACAAAATTTGAAATTGTTTAAAAAAAATGTTATTTTAATGACGGTAGTAAAATTACAATATTTATTTATAAGAATCAACAATTTCATTAATACTTTGCTGTCTAAATAAAAAAAGGTTACATAATAACATTTCTAAGTGAAAATTAATATAACAAAATGTGTTTAGTAAAATATCATTATTCTCTAAACTAATGTTGATAAGTACATGGTTAATTGGGGTTATGTTGACTATATAAGCATATTTTGTATGATTGTATCAATATATTCCACATACAAAATATGCAATGTTGTACACGATATGTAACTTATATAGCTATACTAGTATATACATATTCTTAACTTATTTTTAATTTTCTTAAAATAAATATTATTAAACTGAGTGATTTATTAAAGTCAAATATTTTATTTATTTTATTATTTATTTGAAATTGTTTACATAGATATGATGGTGAAGCATTGTGATTTTTTTAAAAATAAGTTCATTTTATTTTTACTAATACATTACTTTTAAAATCAAACATGTTATTTAATTGTTTTCAAATTTTCTGAATTTGTTAAAATAAATCTTATTAAATTATCAAAATTAATTTTCAACTACCTATTATTTTTTTAAAGGTGGTTTCATAAAAAAATATGGTTGGGCAATGTTGTTTTTCTAAAAGCGAGGTTATTCTTAGCTTTACTAAATATGCGTGTATTATTTTAAAAATCGAGCATTGTTATATTTAATTATTTTCAAATTTGGTAACCTCATATAGATTATTAATATTTATATGGGTTTAGTTAGTGTATATGTTATCACCCAAAAAAAATGAAGCATCTTTTGACACGGTCAAATAGGTTCATGTGTCAAAAATTAGGTTGTAGGATTCATTTTTTTAATGCTTGGTCAAGGGAAATATTCAATTTTTCTTGTTTAAGTTTATCCTAAGGTCTAAACCCACTCATTTTCAAATTTCCTCATGTCACATCACTCATCATTTTCTGACTGATTTCAATTTCCAAGGTTTTTGTACCGCAAATGCCATTTTAGCCAAGAAACCATAGTTTTGTAGAAAAATACACAGTGAAAAGTCACTTTTCGCTATGAAACTATTGATAGTTTCGTAGTGAAAACAACCAAATTTACACTAGATACGCTACAAAAGCGCGATTTCCAATATGTCTTGTCAAATTAGTTGTTAGGTGTCAGAAAATCATTGGGAATGGGTAAGTTAGATGCCATTCAAGTCATGGAGGGATAAAACCAAGGTACATGGTCAGGTCTGAAGTCATCATGATCAGTTTACATATGTATGAGTCCTCATTGGGTCATGAGAAGACATCAAAACTTTAAATATTCCTAATTCACTCATTTCTCATTTCTCATTCCTTTTTGTGTGAAATTGAGCTAAGGAGAGATATTGCACTAAGCCAAGGATGTGGCTGGTGTTTTCAAAGGTTTACATTGGGAACTATCAAGCAAGGCTACAAATCATTAAGCGAGGCTATGAAGATATTAAATAAACCATGGCAGAAAAAAGAAGGACAAAAAAGGGTGGCTAATGCCTAAGATATGAACCAGCAAACATGAATTTGATCAATGAAGACCCAACAACAGTGGAAGTCTTCAGAAGGACAGGTTTCCTACGGTTTTGTGAGAAATTACAAGGTTTTCATACATAGGTTTCTAAAGAGTTTGCTTTCAATTTTAGAGGAACAACCACCAGAGTGGGAATTATCAATATTTCCATCACACCAGAGGTTATTGCAGCTGCTACAGGGATCCCAAGAGGACAAGGGAAGTGGTTCAAATGTTTCAAGTTTAACATGGAGTAGTGCAAAGAATTCATGAAGTTTGAAAACCATGAAATGGATCTCACCAATGCTTTTGCAAGGAGTTGCATAAAGGACAACTACTCAAAATTGTTGCCCATTGTCCAAAAGTACTTTAATTGTGAAGGGAGATACCACAAATTCTACTCATATCATTTCAAGTTACTTCTGCACTTTACTGATAAGATTTCTCTTGATCCACCTTTCTATTTGCATAAATGTTTGTCAAAAATGGAAGATAAGATCCAAGAAAAGTCTGAAGGGAGTGAGAATTCATTATTTCATCATGGTTTAATAAATTTGCTGGTTTTTGATGAACTCCAAAGGTTAGGCAAAGACTGGTCATCATTTTTTTTTGTTAGTGGTTATGAGTTGGATGTTCTTACTCCTTCAAGAACTCCTAATCCTAGGAAAATTCCATCACCATTAGCAACAGAGTAGAGTGAAACATTTATAGAAGAACCAAGTAAACTTGCAAGAGTAGAACCGAGTGAGCCAAGTATGATGGAGAAAGAGAAATTGCAGAGTTTTGACACACCAAATATTCCACCTACAAAACAGAAGACAAAACTAGTGAAACCTACAAAACAAAAACAAGACGTGAGTAAACAATAAATAAAAAGGAGGACAAGGAGCCAAACAATGGCCTTAGAAGAGAAAACAGTGGTTGTAGAATACAAAGTAGTAAATAAAATTAAATCTTGAAGATATCTTACATGCCATTGGCATAGAAGAAACTCCTATATTCCAGGATGAGGACATAGAGGAAGGTGGATAGAAGTTAAAAAAGGCTAAATCTACAAAGAAATTAGAATTTGAGGGAGAAGATTCAGGTTTTATGTTCCAAGCAAGAAATCTTATGACAAGGCATGCTAGGAAACTATTAGAAAGAAGTAAATACGTTCCACCACCTACTGACACAGTTCAGCCACCACAGGAGATCATTCACCTTTCATCACATGCAGAGAAAGATATAATTAGCAAAAAAAAGAAAGGAAAAGAGAAGGTGATGGAAAAACCATAGTTAGAGCTCCTTGAATAAAAATTGACATTGGCCAATCATGAAATTGTTGTTATGGAAAGAGAAACAAAGAAACACAATGTAGAGAAGATTCAGTTTGAAAAGATGAAGGCAACTTGGGAAGAACAAGATGACACTGTTTCCAAGACTTTGGATAATACTCAGCAGTTTATCAAATGGAACATTCCAGTGAGGAAAGAGGCCAAAAGTGTTAGGAAGATGAAAAAAAACTTGAATGCCATGAATAGAAGGTTGAAAGAGTAGGTAAAATACCTCTAGGAGCAGCTTGAACTAATTCATGAAGAGTTAGAGAAAAAAGGCCTTAACATGATAGTGCTTGAAGAGCCAATAGCTCAACTAATCATAAATGAGGAAGAAATGCCTCTAGGATCATAAGGTGAGTTGGTTTATGGTTTTTAAGGCTAATCATATGTTAAAAAAAAGGTTTTTTCACATAGAGGGTTCATTTTCAAATTTCACAAAAATCTATAATTTCAACACTTTTCAGTAGTTTCGTAGTGTGCCTAGGCTTGAAGGACAACAAAACACTACGAAACTAATGTAACTATTCTTTTTCCCTTTTGAACCAATCTTAGGAGCTTTCAAAAGGTGAAATTTGTGTGGGAGATGTATATAAGGATGATGAAAACCATGCCAAAGGAAAGAATAAAAAATATTGAGGGTGAATGGCTTTTTTGTAGTGCTATGAAAGTACGCTATGAGACTGCCTTACTTTCGCAACGTACTGTGTTGTAGCTTTTTTAGTAGGGAGAATTTTCAGACAACTGGATCTTATCTAAGATTTAAAGAACCATGAAAAGTAGTTATTCAATACTTAAAGGCCATGAAATGAAGATAAATCACCACCGAAAGAATTCATGGAAGAATAAGACCAGTTTTCCTAAAAAACATGATTTTGTTTCCAGATTTATAGGAGGTTAAATTAAGTGGTCATGTACTGATGAATCCCATCACCCCAATTCTAACATGTGAAAGCATACTTGTCAAGATGTAATTGATTTAGAGGATAAGGTTGTTAAATGTAATAATGAGTAGTTTGAGTCCTATTAGGAAAAGTACTGTCAAGCAGGATAGCTCTCATTTTGTCATTAAGTAGATGTTTTATGGTTATGCAAGGTGTCTTTAGGAAAAATTTCAATGAATCTAGTCAAGAGATAGATCATCTCATGATGTAAAAAGTCTATTAAATGCCATAGAATCGAATTTTCAAAGGGTTGGAGATATTTTGGCAAAGACAACTTTATGTAATTTCACTGTTTCAGTACATTTCAGTAATACAAAGATTTGTTACTTGACCAACTTGAGATTCTGAGTGAGTTGTTAGTGCCTATCTTATCTATCTCTTTTATGTGTATCATTTGTAGTGGTTTTCATCTTTAACACTCATAATTCATTTAGGTAATGCTATGACTTCCTTTGTAGATGAATTGGCCGTGTATTTTCCTATTTTATGTGTGTGTGTACTACTGCTAAAAAATCTTACCTGCCTCAGCTTCCATGTCAAGTAAGCTCACTACTGAATCACTGAAAGTGTTGACTCCATAATCCCAATGTTTGCATACTGATATTATTTTCAACCTACACTCATCATAAGAAAGTTGTTTCCAAAATAGAGTTAGCCATCTAAATACATCTTTATTCAATATCATTAACCCATTGAGAGAGCCCTCTCAGACTGAAGAGCCTAAAATCCAGTCAAAAGAATTGTTTGAAATAGTTACATGAGATTTTCTGATTCAGCAACCTATCAGGTGCAATTTGGTCATAACAATATACATTTTTTCTTACAAGAGATAAAGAAATATATTTTTTGATTACTTTATGTAGTTATTTCTTTAACCCAATTCCAAACTTCATGTACCCTCACCTTCTTGTGGAAAATATATGTGCTGCGTTCCCATGCTTTGAGCAAAAGGCTCGTAGGTTTAAGGTGGAAATAATCATCCTCTCAATTGAGGGAGAGAAGTTGTGAGCATAAGAAATCTCCTTTTCCAAGTTTTCTTCCATAATCGATCCACTCTCCATATTGACTTGATGATTTTCAAACTATTTTAGGAGATCATCCAACTCAGTGCTTAGTTACTTGTATGATGGGAAAACCAAAATTAGAATAGAGATGTTTACAAATTTCAACTTGGTTTCCAAAAAAAAAATTGGATATCCAGAGATTGGAGAGGTATAAGCCTTCTTTATTATGTCCACTACCCCATCCCTTTTGAGCCATCATGGATTGAAATGAGAAGGGATGGGTACCAAATCCTCTTTGAGGTCTATTTCAAGGGCTCTTAGCCAATGATTTGAGTCCCCTCTTGAAAATATGGAGGAAAACGCGACACATTTTAGAAGGCAGTTATTATGAAGAAAGAATCTATTGAGCCTTGTTTCTATGTGAGTGAAGCCCATGCTTATATTGGAGTAGGTGTATTTTCCCTTCCTTGGAAAAACATCCATAAGGTCCCACTCTGATATGAGATCCTCCACTATATCTCTAAAGAGCTTGTGGACAATAGAGATCCACACTTCACAGAGGAGAGGTGGTTGGTGTTGAAGTCTCCACCAATGATATAGTATTTATTTTTGGGCCCTTCTTTTAATCTTTGCAATGAGTCCCAAATATTCCTTTTGTCTCTATATTTGATATGTGCATATACATTGATTATTGAGAAAAAATCCTTAGAGTGGCAGTCCTCAAGATTGACTATGATCGATTTTATTTTTTGTACTGTCAAATAACCTTATACAGGAGGAGGTATAGTGAATTCTTAGCCCTCTGGAAGCGCCATAGGATATTTTAGCAATAATAGCACTATTTCTCTAGAATTATTTGGAATTTTCTAACACTTATTATTCTTCTCTTGTGGTTCTTCTTCTTTCTTAGTTTCATGCTCTACACCTTTATCCTCCTCTTCCAATTGAGTTCCTTCCTCAATTCTAACCACATTTTGCAAAAGCTTGGGAGTCTCTTGAGATAAATAATCAAAAGTGTTTGCAGAGAAAGAAGTTATAATCCAAGTTGATGTTGTTGAGGGTCTTGTTGTTCCCTTACACTTATTTGATCAATTATTTTTCATCCTTTTCCATTGGCTCACTTGGGGAGTGGAAAATCCATTTCCACTTTGAGCCTTGATTTTTTGTAGTCTTGAGTAAAATGAGCACAATCATGGCATATTTTTCACTTAAATAGAAATTGGTTGTAGTCTAAAGATTGAACAAAGATCTAATCATATTGGGCCAAGTTGATTTCTTTGGGGAGATCATTCTCCAAGTTGACCTTGATGCAAATCCTCGTGCAGGTCAACTATTGACCGTTTGGCTTTTCCCTGTCCAAAAAAAGACTTACCCCATTTCCGATGGAATTTAGACGTCATTTCTCAAGAAATATAAAGGTAAATGAGGAAAATTAATCTACACTGGAACCACCTTGGTTACATATTCATTAGTTTTGAATTCAAGAGACTATTTTTTTAAATACATACCTTTAGCGCCGAAGAAGTAGGGGTCATTGCAGAAATTGATGTCATGATCCTCTTTAAGCTTGAAGAGGAATGCATTTTTTTTTTCCACATTGTAGACCACCAACTTCCCCTTCATCATTTATTTCTAGGTATTTTTAGCTTACTTCTGCATTTATTCTTGGGAGGGCCACATCCCCATGTATTTTCCAAAAAAATCTATATCTGAGAAGGTTAGATTCGTTTTATGGAAGCTTCTAGGGATCACCATGAATGAAAATTTATCTACTTGATTGAAGAAATTCCGAGGAAATTATTTTAGCTAAGGATTTTCCTTTAAATAAGATATGAATTTATAGAATTCAACCTCTTCATTGATGGGAGGGGTGATCTCTCCTATTGGCAATGTCACGATATCTTAGACTGCAGGAAAATTCCCTATCAATAAGATAAAATTCGTAACGTTTGAGAAGTAACTTAAAGTGTTAGTGATGAGGTAAAATGTAAGAAAATATAATTAAATCTACAGAATGAAGAATGTGAAGCTAAAGGAGAAGGAGTTGCAGAGAACTAGTGGCTACGGTTTCGAATTCAAACAATATATTATAAAGAACTAGTTTATTCATTTTCATAACTATTTATTATTATTTTTTTTTTATGTGTTTTTTTTATTCTTAATAATATTTTGAAGAGATTTATATAATATTATTATTAAATTAATAGGAATTTTATGGTGAATATATAGATTTAATAATGAACTGCTTGTTATAAAAGCACTGGGTATACACTTATAATATTAGTTCCATGAACTAATATGGAAAATCAAAATCAATCTAACTTTCGCAATGGTAGGTTATGTTGTCATATTAACACAACTGTTGTGATACATAGCATTAATGGCATTGCAATGAAGGAAGTGATCATGATAATAGAATTATTGAAATGCTACTAGGTTAATCTCTAAATTTAGGACTTGAAGTCAGAATTATAATAAATAGAATTTTCATTATCATAAAAGGTAATCTAACATGTATCTATTTGACCGAAAGGTTCACATGAAGCAATAAAAAAGGTAATATTTCTTCTAAAAGAACCTATTGGCATGAAAAATGGGGTATTATGTCTAATCTCTTATGAAAATCCCATGCTTTCATTTGTTAACCCTATCCCACACTCTTTCTACTCACATTAGTGCTATGCCACTTTACCCTCTTGGAAATGACATCATGAAGGGGAAGTTAAAATCACCCTCCCTATCTCATTTACTAAAAGCTATTTCATTTGTACAACCCTGGTGAATATTCCATGTAAAAAGAAATTAATAAAGGAAAAATAATAACCAAGGTCATGGGACACTTATTATAAGATGAATGTTAGGAAAAAAAATCATGTGTGTTCATTTCGATTATTTTGGCTAAGAAAATTGGAAAATGAAATGGAAAAGCTTTCGAAAAGAGAAGTGTCAATTATTGGCTTTTATTTATGAAAATAATGGAAATTAGGAGAAAAGGAAATTTAAGGTCACATGTTGCATGTGAGGAGGAAAATGAAGGAAAAATAATGGAAAATGGAGAAAATAGAGGTACAATGTGTAGAAGGTCATATTGTTTGTGTTGTGTCAGTTCCAATTCCTTAAGGTGACATAGGAGGTTGAATTATATTATAGTAGCCTCTCATCATAGGCTTACGCTAGTGGACTAGTTAACTTGGGTAAATGTGGGAGGAGGCTGTTATAAACTGTTATCAGATCATGGTTCCATTATCCTTGGGTGATGTATGGTTTGTGTTCCCCTTGTATGAATGTGTTGCTATATGTACATGTAGAATTCATAGAGATCCTTGTACTTGTTGTCTATGTGCTTGTTTTGTATGCATGGCGTTGGTCCTGATTGTAGTGGTGTCACCATGCGAAAGATAATGATGTCGTTGTTGAATATATCTATTGTGAGAATATGTCAGTCATTCACTCATTCTGTGTGTCAGTTTTTATATGTTGGTATACATACATTGGCTTGATGATGATTGTTGTGCATGAATTTATGGTAGGTGGTCAACATAATCATGCATTGATAACTAGATAATGGCTGACAAAATGGTTATATGTTGATATGATTGTCTATATATGTATTTTTCTAATCGGGTTAGTTTTACAGACGATATATATTCCCTAAACTATAATAAGGTACGTTGGTTTGTTTATGATTTTGTTTAGATGACATAATATAGCTTGTAGAAAGAAGAGATACAAGATTACTAGCAAGATGGTAGACTACATAGGTTCTCCCAATGATTTAGATGAGAAAGTAGAGTGGGAAGCTCTTCTAAATTATAAGACACATTAAGGAGTTTTAAGGAATAAATAAGGAGTTGAAAATAGGATAATGATAGAATCGCACAGGCATAAGAGAAACAAACAGAAGTCAATGCAGTAATTTTAAGAGTTTGTCAGAATTGTAGAAACAATGGCCAGTTTGGTTCAAATATGTATAGAAGGACAGGACTAATAGGCACTATGACAATATATCCCATAGTCAAAAGAGGTTACATAAATATGACATGATCATAGATGGAAGGTTCTTGGATACTCTGGAAAAGAGAGGCGATGAACATAGGTTTTATTCTAGTGTTGGTTCTGACAGATATCGTGATAATCATCGTTATCATCCTTATAGGAGGAGTGATATGGGATATATGTTGGATGAGTTTAGGAAATAAAAGCCACCTAAATTTTATGGGGAAACTAATAAATTCTTTGAGTTGCATAATTACACAGATAATATGAAGGCCAAAGTGGCTGTATTTAGCCTGAAAGGTAAAGCATATATCTGGTGCGAATATTTGAAGCAGGTCAGTGTAACCGCCTCCTCTCATATTTACTCACTTTCACTGGATTGAATGGGGTAAACATGATTTGAGGGCTACTATGAAATGACTCAAATGTTGGGTGTGGAGCCTGATTATCTTGTTTATTTTGTATCATAACGTTGGACCCCTGTACCTTCATGGGGGTGGCAACACCACCCATAATTAAATGCTTCCTGGGGGGTCCATGGGGGGGGCAGCTACGACTTCATGGAGCCCCCCCTAGCGGGGGGTTTTGGGGGCAGCGCCCCGAAGCTAAAAAAAGATGTAAAAATTCCTTGTAAAATTATAGTAATTTCTAGTCAATCTAGGTTGTTCATTAGGCGGATGATCTGACGGTAGAAGTTATGTTTAGTTTAGGGTTTTTTGCCCTAAAAGGCACCCCCTTGCTTGTATGAGGGTATTTTATTGTGGCTGTGCATGGCATGTGTATTCTCGGAGCGAGAAACAAAGACGGAGACTATGAGAGAGAACAAAGGATATTACAACAGATTTTCTGTAGGTTGTGTCTCCTCATTTTTTTGGATAATAGAAAGGAAGGACTGGCTGTTCGTAGTGGATGTAGCCCAAATTGGGTGAACCTCATATATTTGTGTCTCTCTGGTTTTATGTGTTTTGTGTGCTTGTGTTTTCCAGATATTATATGTGTTTCATTACTTTGTAATATTCAATTTTCTAACAATTGGTATCAGAGCCGAAGGTCTATTTGGCTAATAAACTCGCAGGAAAGAAGGGTTGCCTGGTTCGAGTGGGAGCAATGGCAGAAGATGGTAAATTTAGGGTCGAGAAATTTAACGGTCAAAACTTCCCGCTGTGGAAGATGCATATGGAAGATTATCTGTATCAGAAAGATCTGTAAATACCATTGGGTGGAAAAATAAAGAAGCCGACAGCTATGATAGATGCAGAATGGGAGTTTCTCGATAGAAACGCACTCGGAATAGTATGGTTGTGCCTTGCGGTGTCGGTAGCCTTCAATATTTTGACGGAAACAATAACATAGGGATTTATTAAGGCATTGGTGAAACTATATGAAAAACCCTCGGCCTCAAAAAAGGTATTTGTTATGAAATTTTTATTAATATGAAGATGTCGGAAGGTGGATCTATTACAAACCATTTAAATGATTTTAATACAATTACTAGTCAATTAAGTTCTGTAGGGGTAAACTTTGATGATGAAGTTAGAGCTCTGTTATTTTTGTGCTCATTGCCTGAAAGTTGGAATGGTTTAGTTATGGCCATTAGTAACTCTATCTATGGATCTAGTACTTTAAAGTTTGATAATGTTTTCGGTGCTATCCTTAGTGAAGAAATGCGACAGAAAAGCTCCGGTGAGACATCGGGTAATGCTTTGAGTGCAGAGTCTAGGGGAAGAAGAATGGAAAGAGGAAAGAGCTCAGGATATCACAGTAAATCAAGGAAAGGTAGATCCAAGTCCAGATCAGGGATAGTTTGCTAGAAATGCAGAAATAAAGGACACCAAAAGAAAGACCGTAGATCTCGGAAGGGAAAAAAAGGAGACACACGGCAAGAAAAAAATCAAGAAGAAAATGTGACAGGTGATGTGTTACAAGATGCAGTGATTCTTTATTTCGAAATTGTTACTGATTCTTGGGTTGTAGATTTAGGGGCTTCATTCCATGCCACACTAGATAAGAAATATTTTCATGACTATGTTCAAGGAGATTTTTGACAAGTTCATTTGGGTGATGATAAACCTTGTAAAAGTTTTGGAATGGGTAAAGTTCTTGTAAAACAATAGAATGGAAACCAATGGCTACTAAAAGAGGTAAGGCATGTTCCAGATCTGAAGAAAAATATGATTTCAACAGGGAAGTTAGGCGATGAAGGTTGTGTGACAACTTTCACTGATAAAACTTGGAAGGTCACCAAAGGAGCCCTGGTAATAGCAAAATGTGGAAAGGTTAGTACATTGTATTTATGAAATGGTATTTCTAACTCTGTTAATGCTTTAACTTCCAAAGGAGTAGATGCAGCATTATGGCATCATAGGCTCAGACACATGAGTGAGAAGGGGATGAAGATTCTTCACTCAAGAAATTTGTTGCTGGGTTTGAAGAATGTTGATTTGGATTTCTGTAAGAATTGCATTTATGGAAAATAGAAGAGAGTCAAATTTCTCAGAGTTGGAAAAGAAAAGAAGAGCAAAAAATTAGAGCTTGTGCATAGAGATGTATGGGGCCCTGCTCAGGTATCGTCTCTTGGTGGCTCTCATTATTCCATTACTTTTATTGATGATGCAACTAGAAAAACTTGGATTTATTGTATTCATAATAAATATGATGTATTTGATACTTTCAAGAAATGGAAAGCTTTGGTTGAGATTGAGACAGGAAGGAAGTTGAAGTGTCTCAAATCAGACAATGGAGGTGAATATTGCATCAAAGAGTTTGATAGGTACTGTTCAGGGCATGGAATTCGTAGAGAGAAGACAGTTCCAAGAACAACACAAGAAAATGGTGTGTCAGAAATGATGAACAAAACAATCATGGAGCATGCAAGGTGCATGAATTTGCATGCAGGATTTCCTTTACAATTTTGGGGAGATGCTATAGATACTACTGTTTATCTAATAAACAGAGGGCCTTCAAGTTCCTTGGATGGTGGTATTCCAGAGGAAGCATGGACAGGTGAAAAGATAAACTACTCTTTTTTAAAGTCTTTTGGTTGTGAGGTCTTTGTCCATATTAATAAAGAAAACATAACCAAACTTGAGGCAGAATCAAAGAAATGTACCTTTATTGGATATGGTGTTAATGATTTTGGTTATCGCTTATATGCTTATGAAAATCACAAAATCATTAGGAGTAGAGATTTAATATTCAATGAAAAGGTATTGTAAAAGAATCAGTTGCAGGAAAAGAAACAGGAAAAATAAAACAAAGAATACACAGTTCTTGATGAGATCATAGAAAAGGTAAAGGTGCCTAAAAATAATAATAATCAAGAGCCACAACAATAATAACCACCAGAATAGCAATAGGAACCTCAAACACCTGAAAGTGTTGTTAGAAGATCTACCAGGATAAGTAGACCACCTGAACGATACTCTCCTTCATTATATTATTTATTGTTGACTGATTCTGGTGAACCTAAATGTTATGAAGAAGCAATGCAGGTTGAAAGTAGGAAGAAGTGGGAGCTAGCCATGGAAGAAGAGATGGACTCCTTAATGCATAACCAGACTTGGGACTTATTCAGGTTGCTTGCAGGTAAAACTACATCTCAGAATAAATGGGTTTACATGCTGAAGGAAGAAGATGGAGGAAAACAGAGGTACAAAGCTAGACTTGCGGTGAAGGGGTTTGCACAGAAGAAAGGTATTGATTTTGATGAAATATTTTCTCCTGATGTTAAGATGAATTCAATCAGAACTATTTTATGTCTTGTAGTAGCGGAAGATTTACATCTTGAACAGTTAGATGTAAAGACATCATTTCTCCATGGAGATTTGGAGGAAGAGATCTATATGGAGCAACCAGAAGGATATGAGGTTAAAGGGAAAGAAAAATTAGTGTGCAGGTTAAATAAGAGCTTGTGTGGATTAAAACAGGCTCCAAGGAAGTGGTATCTAAAATTTGACAAGTTTATGTCTGAACAAGGTTATACTAGATGTTACTCTAATCATTTTGTTTATCTAAAAAGGAAAAATTATTGCAGCTATATTATATTGTTATTGTATGTAGATGACATGCTTGTTGTAGGGTATAACATGCAGGAAATAAATGTGCTCAAAATAAAATTGGAAAATTCATTTGCAATGAAGGATTTGGGAGCTACAAAACAAATCCTTGGTATGAGAATAACTAGAGATATGAAAAAACGCAAATTAACACTAATGAGTACATACAAAAGGTGTTGAAAAGATTTAATATGCAGAATGAAAAACCAGTTAGTACGCCTTTTGCTAGCCATTTCAAACTTAGTAAGGAGACATGCCCCAAGACCCATGAAGAAATGGAATATATGTCTAAAGTTCCATATGGATCAGGAGTTGGAAGCCTAATGTATACAATGGTATGCACAAGGCCTAATATTGCACATGCAGTGGGAGTTGTAAGTAGGTAAATGAACAATCTAGGAAAATAATATTGGATGGCAGTCAAATGGATTCTCAAATATTTGAGAGGTACCACAAATCAAGAATTATTCTTTGGTGGTTCAAACATTGCTCTACAATGATATGTTGATGCAGATATGGCAGGTGACAAAGATAACGGGAGGAGCACTACAGGATATGTATTTAGTGTAGGTGGAATAGCTGTCAGTTGGGTTTCAAAAATCTAGAGTGTTGTTGCATTTTCAACAACAGAAGCAGAGTATGTTGCTGCTACAGAGGCTAGTAAGGAAATGATTTGGTTACAAAGGTTTATGGATGAATTGGGTAAGAAGCATGATATGGGCACGTTATACAGTGATAGCCAAAGTGCCACTCATCTTGCAAAGAACTCAACATTTCATTCCAGGTCTAAACACATATAGCTCACGTACCATTTCATACGGTCAGTATTGGAAGATGGACAATTGAAGCTGGAAAATATACACACTAGCCAAAATCCTACAGATATGCTAAAAAAAGTTGTAACTAGGGAGAAACTAAGAATATGCTCAGTTTAAATTGGTCTTCAAGGATGACGATGAAGATGAGAAATAGTCAGGTCCAAAGAGGAGTCATTTTTCAACAAATGAAGCAGTGGTGGAGTTGCTACAATCAGTCTCCAAGTGGGAGATTGTTGGTTCTGGAGCTTGATTATCTTGTTTATTTTGTATCACAAAATTGGAACCCTGTAGCTTAATGGGGCCAGCAATCCCGCCCGTAATTAAAAGCTTCTTGGGGGGTCCAGGGGGGGGGGGGCGGCTAGGACTTCATGGAGGCCCCCCCCCCACCCCCCCAGCGGGGGTTTTCGGGGGCAGCGCCCCCGAAGCTAAAAACAAATGTGAAATTGCCTTGTAAAATTATAGTAAATTCTAGTCAAATTGGGCCGTTCATTAGGCGGATGATCTGATGGTAGAAGTTATGTTTAGTTTAGGGCTTTTTTCCCTAGCAGGAACCCCCTCGCTTGTATGAGGGTATTGTATTGCGGCTATGTATGGCATGTGTATTCTCAGAGCGAGAAATAGATAGGGGGACTGTGAGAGAGAATAGAGGATATTACAGCGGATCTGTTGTAGGTTGTGTCTCTTGATTTTGCTGGATAATAGAAAGGAAGGACTGGCTGTTCAGGGTGGATGTAGCCCAAACTGGGTGAACCACGTATATCTGTGTCTCTTTGGTTTTATGTGTTTTGTGTGCTTTTGGTTTCTGCATATTTTATGTGTTTCATTGCTCTGTAATATTTATTTTTCTAACATCAAACTCATATATAACCTTAAGGAAATGGATTAGACAAAATAAGACCTTATAGACCTCCCTCGAGTGCTTGAAGACCCCCGGGAGCTAATCGACCACTCCTGGTGCCCAGCCGCTGAGTTAACCTATAATTTTAATGAATGAAACCCTTGGTCACTTTTATGACAAGGCATGCATGTGACTGGAACCTTATAGTGACTCCCACAATCCCTACAAGTGAGAGATTGTAGTCCTTTTCAGCCATTTTTCTGCCATAAACTATGAAATTAAAGCCACTTTATCACGACTAGTCTCCAAACCAATGCCCAGAACTTGAGGAGAATTTCCATGATGATAAATGACACCAAGGAAAATCCTCTAACACCAAAACTTGATCAAGGACTTGACCTGACAAATCCTAACCATGACCGAAATTTTTTCAAACACATGATGAACATGAAATCTATAGGTCATAAATGCAAGTCTAAACATAAGGGACTAAAAAATTATCTGAGGTTTAACAAGAATTAAGTCTTTCATTCATTATTCATTCAGTTGCAGGTAAATACATACAAAGAGCCATGACTAAGATCAGTCATAAAACCATGCTTATAACCAACATATAATGAGATAGATAAAAATATGAGAGAAAACATTAAATTCACATAATAAAAAGTAAATTTACTTATGAAAAGCAATGGAAACTTGGATCTTATTAAACATAGGTAAATGTTGACCAGGTTCAGGACTTCCACATTCCACCTGACCATAGATTGACTAAAACAATTCTTTATTTCAGCCAATCACCCTCGCGCCATATTCCAAGAATGAATGGGGGATCTCATAGGATAAACAAATCCCAAAAAACCAACAAAATCCAGAGGTTAAAACACCTCCAACCTCTCCATTCCACGATCTCACCTAAATCACAACCAAGGTCACAAAACCAAACCGATATTGGATGCATCAGAGTTTCTTCAACAATACCTTGAGGAATTTTCTTATCTCCACCCTCAGGCTTTACCGTGTATCCCACCATTACCATTCATGGGATGGCCTTTGGGAATTTTCTTGAGAACACCTCACCTAGATCCAAAATATTCCAGAAATCCAAACATTAAAACTGATAACAATCCCATCACACCATATCTATCCGTAAATGGAAAGGCTAGGCTAAAATAGAGTGTCCAACCTGAAAAAATTGTTCCAATGACAAAAAAATAACCAAATAAAAACATGGACATACCATGCCTATAAAAAAAACTAGGAAATCATACATGCAACCTATTAGCTGCAATTATTTCTGCTGAAGCTTCTTGATCTTTTCCTTCCTTTACTTTCCTTGTCCTTATTTTCTTTTAATTTCCTTTCCTTTCTTGCTTTATTTCTCCTCTTGGTACTTTCTCCTCTCTAAGAATAATTCTAAAACCAAACTGGCAAAATGCTATGAATTGATCCCAAGAATCATTCTTATCATTTATGCCTCTATTTTCTTCAATTCTTCAATTTTGTTTTCAGATGCAACCTGTGACCTTCCACCCTCCATTTCTCCTAATTTCCATTATTTTCATAAATGAATGTCAATTAATTCCACTTTTCCTTTCCAACGCCTTAGCCATTTACTTTTCCAATCTCCCTTTAGCCATAAAACACAACAATTGATGACCGCTAGGATATCTTTACCAACATTCAACTTGGAATAAGAGTTCCTTGCCCATGGCTGAATTTTACCTTTATTAACTTTTATTACATGAATTTTTAACCTTGGGTTGTCACAGACCTCTCCCCCTTAGGGGAACACATTCCACAGTATTATAACACACCTATACCCAATATCACCATTGAAAATAAAAAACATACTACCTATGGAGCTTTAACCCAACACATTGCAGTATTTTAAAATAACATACTACTCAGAAGAAAAACCATCATGTAAAACATGACAACATGAGACTAAAACAGAGACTAAACCACCTCCGCCTTTGATATCAACAACAAGGGTATCTCGACACTAAACCAACTCAATCATCAATATCAACAACAAGGGCATCCAAGGACTAAACTGCCTCAACCCCCAATCGCAACTACAGGGGCCCAGAAAGTATCATAACTTCTTGTCTCATCACACTGTACAACACATACACAATGTACAACAAAACACATACACCCACACCTGGTGTACAACACAACAGAAACTCCCACACCTCTCTTACAACACCACACACACACCTACACCCAAAGCACAACACCACACCTACACCTGCACCTAGTGTACAACACAACATAGACCTACACCTGGTGTAAAACACGACACATACACCTACAACCAATGTATAAAACAATAAATATATGTACACAACATACCGTACCACAAATACATATGTCATGATACAACAACTAAACAATACCTATAACACCCTACCAAATATATAAAAAACAACATGTAAAATGTGTACACAATACCACATGTACAACATTTACACAGTACTACCTGTACACATCACCACCCGCAAAATGTGTACACAGTACCACATGTACATGGCACCAGTTGCAAAACATGTGCACAACACCAAATGTACACCACACCACCTGCACAACATGTACATAACACCAGCTATACAGCATGTACATAGCGCCACGTGTACACAACACCATCTGCACAACATCTAAATAGTACCAGATGCACACAAGTCCACATGTACATAGCACCACATGCTTGGAACAACACATGTAAAATCATGCAAACCGCACCATATGTAAACAACACTGCATGTAAAACCTATAAACTACACCATATGTACATAACACCACATATAGAACATGTACAGTACACAAAATTTACATTGCACAACATTCACAACATGTACATAGCACTATCTATACATAGCACTTCATATACGAAATTTACTTAGCACCATTGGTACCCAACACCGCATATGAAATCATGCACACAACATTATTTATACAAAATGCATACAACATCATATGTACACAATGCTACATATGACACATGTACACAACACTGGTACTGCACATCCTAAGACCACATTGTCCTTACCAATAAATCTTTCTTCTAGTGTCTTAGACATGCTTGTCCCAACATGTCACAGATCATACTGATTTCATTCCATTGATGTATATCTTAGAATTAGCTATCCATAACATACATATAGACATATTATAATCACATAATATTAATTCACATCCACATGATACTGACCCCATATATTTTTCATTTCTACTCTTCCCACATGATTCCTCATAAACTAGGAACCTCTTCATGCCATTCACCTCCATAAACAATCATTCCTTTACAAGAATTATCCTTGGTGATCATGTCAGATAATGACACACACACACACACACACACACACACACACACACACACACACACACACACACTCACACACATATATATATATATATACACATCTAATAATTAGCATGAAACAATCATGATCTCTGATGACCTTGTCAGACAATGACATACATACATGTATACATATATAAGCATCAACATAACCATGATCACAACATAATTATCAAGTATCATAAGGTAAATTTAAAGAGAGCTCCCTTTATCTATGCACAATATGACACCTTAGGTCCATTTACTTCACCTTTTCTATTACCTTTCTCATGACTATCCTGCACCGTCCATTTACTCCAATGGACCCCACCAATCCAGCCAGTCATCACAATTTTTCCTTCAACTTCCCTTATACATGTACCGAGCTTCATCTAGGTCTCACGTTACCTGTCAGATGCCACATAGCTCTTCCCAAGCTCCATCAAATTCCCTCTTTAACCAAACAACCCCAAATGCCCTCAAAACCTAAAAGGAAAGAACCAAAATAAAACAAGAATAAACCCATGAAAAAAAATAGAAATACGACACTATAAACAAAGTGGTATGGCCATACACTAGACATAAACAAATCTGCAATCAAGCACAATAAATAAGAAAATACCAAAAGCACAAGACTAGCAAAAAACACCATGACTCAATCTCCATAGCTTCCCAATACTTCCAAATGAAATCTCAACCTAAGCTCATGGCAGTCTCTTTGCCATGAAATTCCTTGTATCATCCTTCCATAAACACATAGCTATCATAATATAAATAAATATAAAAATACACATGTTATCTTACCTTGTTGTGCCAAGCACATAGCCTTGTCACTGAACACACATGTCAGCCACATGTTCCAATTTATATCAAGACATCATATCTATTAATTTCAAATAAACCTTTACCAAGTCTAACAACCATGTCATAATCAACAATCAACTCACATTCATCAGTCATAATACGTAATTCTAGAACTATCACCTACTTACACTCAAATAAATATCAATTTTCTCAGCACATATGTTTTAGTGCAACCATATCAAACAATATTATTCCTTCATACAATCTTATAGAGACAAACTCATATCATGCAACTAGTAAAAAATTTAAACAATAGATAGACAACATAATAAACAAAAAACACTTAAAAACCAAATATATAAAATAATAAAAATCATACCTCAATGTATATCAGGGGAGTCTATCTTGTCTGCACAACCAATCTAGATTAGAACAATATAACTTTACAACATATCAAGCCAAATATAAATAAGGTCATTATTTCCATAACAATAACTAGCTAATATGTTCACATCATAAACTCTTAAAAAAATTTCATTCACGCATAACAATCATATATGCACAATTATTCTAGATTAGTATAACACCATATCACAAATATAACAAATCATACATGAAGGTCATAACTATAACCATATGAATAGACCCATCCATATTAGCATGATACATATTACTTCAATATCTTAAATGCAATCACCATAGTCATCATGTGCATGAACGTAATGCATATAACAACAAGTTACTACCATACATGACTATCTGACGCATGTGCATAAGACCACACAATTGGAAACTATCATGCATATAACCATAACAAAAATAGAATGACAAGCATATAAGTATCCCTAATGATTATAAACATAATTAACCAACATACATGTACGCCTAACATACAAAATTTTATGATGATATACTCTTACTTTGAAGTCTAGTGTTGTATCTTCTCTATGATCACCTGCATTGCCTAATCTATCTCAACCAACACATTAGTATCATAATTACATAACATTCATACCATAACCTCATGCATGACAACCTTGAATCTCCTTGAAGCATGGTTTTATGACATATCTTAGTCATGGATATTTACATGTTTTTACTTATAACTCAATGAATAATGAATGTGATACCTAATTGGTGTTATTGAAACTAATTTCAGAAGGAAGTGACCCTTCTTGTTAAACCACATAAATTTTTTCAGTCCCTTCGGTTAAGAGTTGCATTCATGACCTATAGATTTCATGTTCATCATGTGTTTGATAGAATGTATGTCATGTTGAGGCTTGGTTAGTCCAAGTCCTTGATCAAGTTTTGGTGTTCAAGGCTTTTCATAGGTGTCATTTATCATCTTGGAAAATCTCCTCAAGTTTCAGTCATTAGTTTGGATACTAGCCCTGAAAAATTGGCTTAAATGTTGCGTTCTCTAGAATAAAACGCGACAAAAAATAACACAACCTGTCCCTTCCATTCATTGTGGGAGTGACTATAGGATTCCAATCACATGCATGCATTGTCATGGGAGTGAATTGGGTTTTAATTCATTGAGATTTGAGGTTAACTCAGGTTGGGCACCGGAAGTGGTGGATTAGATTGTGGGGGTCCTCAAGCACTCCAGGGAGGTCTGTAAGGTCTTGTTTTATCAACTCCATTTCCTTAAGGTTATCTAGGAGGTTGAGTAATATCATAGTATCTCTCATCTCATGCTTAACCTTGGAAAGCTAGTGAAAGTGGGTATATTTGAGAGGAGTTGGTTATAGAGTGGTATCATAGTGATTTCCATTCTCTTTGGGCGATGACTAGTTTCCATTCTCATTGGGTTATATCTAATACCATAGGTTGGTATCATATCATGGTTCAAACAATTGGACCAGATGGGCTGAATGTATGTGTCATGTTTTACACCATTGAATCTACTTTATTCCCATTGAATCTACTTTATCCTTTCCTTCATTTTCTTTTCTCATCCTTCTTTGAATTTCCTTTCCTTTCCTTGCTTGATTTCTTTCTACTCTTGGTCCTTTCTCCTCTCTGAGACTAATTCTAAAAGTGAACTAAAAAATGGTTGTGAACTGATCTGGAAAATCCTTTTTATAACCGATGCATCTATTTTCTTCAATTTCCTCAATTTTCCCTTCAATTTCATCCTCACATGCAACCTTTGACCTTTCGTCTTCCTTTTATCCTAATCTAAATTACTTTCATAAATAAATTCCAATTAATTCAACTTTTCCTTTCTAAAGCCTAAACCATTGCCTTTTTCGATTTCCCTTTATCCCTAAAACACAACAAGTGATGCCCACTAGAATATTTTTCCCAATATTCATCTTGGAAAAATTATCCCTTGCCTGTGGTTGTATTTTACGTTTATTAAATTTTATTACATGAAATTTTAACCCAGGGTTGTTACAATAAGAGATGTCAATATAGAAGAGTTGAGTTTTCATGAATTCAAAAGACTATTTAGAAATAAGTAACTATCGTAAAGGTACTATGAAAACAAAGCCAAGAAATTCTATGAGCTTAGCATGGGATCGATGACAGATGAAGTGTATATGACTAATCTCATGGAGCTATTGAGGTATGTACCATATCTCAAGGAACAAAATACTAAATTCCGTAGGTTTTTGAGTGGATTTCCATTAGCATTTAAAGATCGGAATGAGTATGATGAGCCTTAGCTACTTGAGGAGGTCATTAGGAAATTAAAGCATTTCTATGAACATTTAAAGCGTAAGAAATAATGTCAACAAGGATGGAAAAGGAAAGATAAAGGAGAAGATAAATGGTAGTCGAAACCAACAAGGCCTCAGAATGAAAAAGAGAAATAAAAAATTGCACCTTGAAATAAGTTCAACATAGTTACATAGGGACATGGGCGACAACCTGGAGGTAAGAAGAATAAAGGTGATGATACGAGATGGTTGGAATGTTTGATATGTGGTAAGGAGAATCTAAAGAGAGTTTTTCTTTAGTATTAGGGTGGTAGGCATCATATGTATAGTGCATAGGAGGCAGAAATTGTTGAGGATGTCAGGAAGAGAATTCCTCGTATCTATGTAGCGTTGGATAATAGGTATGTAGATTATGTTGCATCTATCATTGAGATGAATGGTAAGCTCTGTGATCAAGTTTTTTCTATTTTGACTGACCCTGTATCTAATTATAGTTATGCTAAGCCCAAATTGGTGGATAAGTGTGGTTTGAATAAATAAGTTCATGAAGAATCATGGTTAGTGCAGTTGGCGATAGGTACCAAGAAGATATTTCATCATAGGGTAAGAGATTGTGCATTTGAATTGAATGGTGTGCCTACTTCAACACAATAAAATGTATTGCCTTTAGGATCCTATAATATGCTTTTGGGTATGGAATCATTATATCTTCATAGGACAAAAGTGGAATATTATGATAAAGATATTGAGTTCTTGGATGACAATGGAGTACAAAGAATATTACAGGGTAAGAAGAAAGAAACATCAGTTAGGATGGTGATATCTATGCAGGAAAAGCACCACCGCAAAAAAGGGCGTGTCTTAGTTGAAATGCACATTTCTAGTGATAAAGGAAAGGATGATGAGGATGTAGAGATATTAAGTGGGTACCCTATCTTACAATGGTTTCAGGATATGTTTCCACCAGAGATATAAAATTTTCCGCCTCACAGAGAAATGAAATTTTCCATGGAGTTGGTACCAGGGGTAGCACCAACATCAAAGGCACCATATAAGATGAGCACTCTAGAGTTATTAGAGATGAATTTTTAGTTGAAGGAATGGATACATTAGCCAAAGTGTGTTATCGTGGGGTGCACCCGTATTGATTGTGAAGAAGAAGGATGGTACTCTTAGGTTGTGCATTGATTTCAAGCAGTTGAAAATGGTGACCATCAAGAACAAGTATCTGTTGTAGAGGATTGGTGACTTATTTCATGAGAGGAGGGAGAAAAAGTGTTCTCAATGATTTATTTGAGACCCGTATATCATGGGGTATCTATGAAGTAAGAAGATATTTACAAGATAGCTTTCTAGACCAGGTGCAAGAATCATGAGTTTGTTGTAGTTCCATTTGGTTTGAATAATTTTCAAACTACCTTTATGTGCTTGATGAATAGCATGTTATGTCCTTATCTAGAAATTTTTTTATTGTACTCATTGATGACACCTTTATATATTCTAAGAATGAGGAAGAACATGTCAAGCATTTAGCAGTAATGTTGACATTGTTGAGAGAGAATATGTTTTAAAATGAAGATGCATTGTGTTTTAGGCTTTAGATTTTGAAGCATGTATGGAAATATGGTTGTGATTTATGGAATAAATGCGAGACACGCAATGTACCAGAGATATATTCAAAAGGTGAGAGAGATGTGTCCATGTATGTTGTGGCCCACCACAACTCATGAGAGATAAAAACTCATGTCATAAGGTGTGACATTGATGTATATAAAGCGTGATCTAAATTCTCCATGTAAATTTTACCCTACCAAACCACCACAATTAATTTATAAATGTCCGATGTCAATGCATACAAAGCACAATCTCAACATTCAATAACAAAATTAAAGTTCGTTTTATGAAATGTAGGAAAATGTTTATATAGATTAATTTTCAAATTGCTTATTTTTAATGTATTAAATGTTGCTTTTTAAGTTTTTAAATTTATTTATATATTTACAATTATAGTTTAGTATGAATATATTATAATAAAATTATAATAATAATTGGAAAACACATTTTTAAAATCAAGTATTTAAATTTTAAATAAGATCTAAGCATATGAATTTTAAATTATTTTAAAATAAAAAATACATAAATCTAACATGTATTATATGTAGTTGTTGATTTTGACTCACACTTCGTGTTTCCTTTCATAGAATATTGAGACATTTCTCATCGACCACTTTTAAAAAATGTTAAATGGACCCTTTTTCCCTAGATTTAAGGAACAATTTTATTTTTTATTTTTTATTTATAATTTAATTTAGATTTAATGCTTACATATTATATTTTATTAATTTAGAGTTAATGCTTACATGATATTTGAGAACTTGGTTTGTGATTTTTTGGTGATGGTTGAGAAATTATCTCAACCTCTCTTAAATTTGGAATAAGTTAGATCTAAGGAAGTCTCTATATTAGAGTAATATCTGAATGTAATGTGTGTGTGTGTGTGTGTGTTAAAACATACATGCCCCCGTGTGAAATAAATGTGTTTTTATTCATTATTTCTTGGTATCAAAGCTTAGAGTGTGACAACGGAGGGCGTGATTACTAGGTGTGGAGAGCATGAAAGGGCCATGTGCTAACCTTGTGTGATATTGAAACATGTGTGAAAATTGCATCGAATTGGTGAAAGGATTAAAGAATGTGGTTGTGTGAGGACCTATGTAATAAATGTGGACCTATGTAATCTTGCATGGGAGAGGTGCATCAGTGTTGCTCTATGTCGACTAGTGTGGCATGTGATCACAAAATGAAGCTCTTACCTCTAGGTTTATTTGTTCAATGCTAGAGTGTGAGCTGATTAGATCTGAAAATTTTATACAATATGAAGTCTGTGCACCCACCTATTTTGAGTCAATTATTTTCATAGTTGAAGTGGTATGTGATCCAGTGCATTTTGGTGAGTCTTGTGTTATCATGCCTCTGTTCAAATTTACCAATAAAAATCTACTTGGAACCTTCAATATAGTATCAAAAGGAGTGTGGGATTTCCAGGAAATGTGCCTCTACATAATGCATGAGTAAAACTGGGGCCCAAATCTGACGTCACTTCATCAGTTATATGACTCAAATTTGCCTACTATCTAACGGAGCCGAGACATAGGTATTTTCGGTGGGACTTCATTGAATATTCGATAACCAAGAAATTGTCAAGACTGTACGTTGGATATCCGCCATCCTTGATACCAAATAAACCATCAAATAACAAGGAATTTTTTCAACATACAGTCGTCGAATAGGAGAAGTTTTAATTTTTAACCAAGGTCAAAGACTTGAAATACATCTATCGGATGTGTTTATCAAATATCCAACCATCATACATCGGTTAGCTGACATTGTGGTTCTTCATTTGACCACCAAACTATTGGTTCATTGATTTGTATATACGTCGGATAGCTAACATTATCTCTATTCCTTAGATAAATATGTTATGGATCCAATTATATTTTTCATGAGATGGGAGATGGATATCCAACACTGGTTCGTTGATGAGGTCTGACGAATATCTCAAACTTGTTAAATGTACGTTGAATATTCGACGGGTTATTATTGAAAAATAATGGAAGAGGCTCCAAGGAATGGTCGTTAAACTTAAAGGTATTTTCCTTTTGAAGTTTTGGAAAATTTTATTTCAAGCTAACTCAGTCTAGAAATTTAATGTAGATGTAACCCAATTACTCAAATTATGGTTCACGTAGCAAAAATTGGAGAATGTTTAATTGTCATGTGTTTGAATTCAAAAAATCACTCAAATGAAATAATGTACATGGGATGCGAGCTTCCGAAATTTTGTGCAAAAAGAGGATTGGCATGAAATATACATAGAATTGCAGTACAATCCTCTTATAGCACAACATTGTTCAACCTCGCATCGCATGTACATTATTTCATATGACAAAATACTTGAATTGAAACACATGACAATTACACAATCTCCAATGTTTACTGCCTGAACAATAGTATGATTAATTGGGATACATCTACATTAAAGTTCTAGAACGAGCTAGTTTGAAATCAAATTTTCCAACACTTCAAAAGGAAAATATCTTGTTAAATTTAATGACCATTCCTTGGAGCCTCCTCCATTTTCCCAAACTTCAAATTGAAAACCAAGCTATATTGAATAGATAGAGAGGACAAGTATCTCTAATTCTAAGAAATGAGATACACATGACAATTTATAAAAGGGATAAAACAAATTTTTATCAAATAATAAGAACTATCAAACAATTAAGAAGAAATCTTTCGGTAAAAT
Source organism: Pinus albicaulis (assembly GCA_034641835.2). Lineage (NCBI taxonomy): Eukaryota > Viridiplantae > Streptophyta > Pinopsida > Pinales > Pinaceae > Pinus > Pinus albicaulis. The sequence goes on along the minus strand of CM076579.1, from coordinate 306,182,743 downwards.
TCACATTATCTTGAACAAAGTCGACGCGTTTCGAACCAACCAGTGTGGTTCATCATCAGGACTAGGTGAGAGATCAGATCAATCGTTAAGTTTAAATAGATGTAGGAGAGGAAAGAAAACCGTTAAAATCAGCTAATTTGACTATAAAACGGTTAGTTCAATAATTAAAAAATCAAAACGGCTAGTTTGAATATTAAAATTAGAAGTCTAATTAATTTTTATTTTTTTTCCATAAATAAAATCCAATTTTATAGTTTAATTATTAAATATTTATTTATTGATTTTTATACATTATTTTATTGTAAATAATGTATAAAAATAAAAATAAAATAATGTATAAAAATCAATAAATAAATATTTAATAATTAAACTATAAAATTGGATTTTATTTATGAAGAAAAAAAATAAAAATAAAAAAATAAAATAAAATAAAATAATTTTTTTTTAATTAGACTTCTAATTTTAATATTCAAACTAGCCGTTTTGATTTTTTAATTATTGAACTAACCGTTTTATAGTCAAATTAGCTGATTTTAATGGTTTTCTTTCCTCTCCTACATCTATTTAAACTTAACGACTGATCTGATCTCTCACCTAGTCCTGATGATGAACCACACTGGCTGGTTCGAAACGCGTCGACTTTGTTCAAGATAATGTGATTTTTACCGAAAGATTTCTTCTTAATTTATTGATGGATCACAGAAGCCAAAAATCTAGTAACTATCAAACAATTCCTAATAACAATAACAAAAAATTGAATGCTAAATGTAATGTTACCTTTTTTTCATATTTTCTTCTGATAGTTGTTCCTCTTCAACATCCAAATCGACAAAGATTTTCCTACACATATTCACGATACCAATGAGGAAAACTCAGATTAAATTTGACCAATTACTAAATTTAATGCACCAATAAATAACAATTAAAAAAACTTGAGTGTATGAATACCTGAATGAGCTCAATTACAGTACAATCCTCTTTTGACACAAAATTGTTTAACCTCGCATCCAATGTAAATTATTTTATTTGAGGGATTTATTGAATTGAAACACATGACACTTACACATTCTCCATTTTTTTATTCTCGAACCATAATTTGAGTAATTGGGCTACATCTACATTAAAGTTCTAGAATGATTTAGTTTAAAGTCAAATTTCTCATAACTTCAAAAGGAAAATATCCCGTTAAACTAAATGACCATTCCTTGGAGCCTCCTCCATTTTCCCAAACTTCAGCTTGAAAACCAGACAATAATGAATACATAGAGAGGATAAGTATCTATAATTCTAAGAAATAGGATGAACATGAAAATCTATAGAACGGCTAAAACATAGGTTTCTCAAATAATAAGAACCACCAATTAAATTCCTAATAACAATAATGAAAAATTGAATGCTAAATGTAATCAACCTTTTTGAGATATTTTCTTCTGATAGTTGTTCCTCTTCAACATCGAAATGGACATAGATTGTCCTACACATATTCATGAGACCAATGAGGCAAAATTAGATTCAATTTGACCAATTATTATATTTAATTGTACCAATAAGTAATAATTAAAAAAACTTGAGTGAATGAATACCTGAATGAGCTCCTCTTGGTTTTGAGAATAAATTATTGGTGTATATTAATCTTGGATCAAACCTCCCTCCACTCAACGACGCTGCAACAAAGTCAAAGTTTACCTTGTTGTGGCTGTATTGGATCTCGTAGTTTTACACCAATATTGTACAAATATTAATTTATTATCTACTGAACATGGCCAACCACGCGATGGTGGAAGCTCTCATTTCCCCTCTCCCCCCCCCCGCCCTCACATCACTCTCAATTCCCCAGTACCCAATCTATCTACTAGAAAATATTTTAAAGAAATATATTAATATGCGTCATAAATAAAGAAATATATATTAAACATTCATTCATTCATTAATTCGTAAAATTTAAAAAATATTTGATCTGGGTATGATTTATAACAAACTGTATGCTATACATCATCTGAAAAAAGTTCGTTCTAATTAAATTAGAAGTACAATCAACTATTCTTCAGTCCCTTGTATTTTTTCATGTATATTGAAGGAAGAACATCATCCCCTTTAGCTGTAAGATGTCTTTCTCCCAACTTGGTGAAACTTATATGGTGTTGTAAGGGCGACAAAGCATCAACTGCAATAAGAATAAAATGTTAAATTCTTATTTATAGTAATTATTAATAAAAGTGTTTTATTAATAAAAAGGTAGTAGTGTGTTCATTACCTGTTTCGGTAGTAGAGGGAATCATGATACTTATGGATATGGCCATAGATTCCTCCTCTTGTCTGACCTCATTCCATACATGCTCTAGAGTAGAAGAAAGAAGATTTCTAATTAATAGACCGTTTTCATTTAAATATTTCTAATTCTAATCCATAATAAAAAAAATTACAATTCACATGAAATACCTCTAGAATCGAGTTGAACATCAGTTTCAATTTTCACTCCACTGACACTATGCTCATGGCTTCCATCATTGCTTGGGACATTTGTATTTACAATCAAGCACATTAATTTATGGCCAAAAATAAAAACCAATAGATTGTATACAAGTATTAGTTTATAAATTCTCTTCATTTATTTTATTTACCTCAGTCTCAGGTGGGGATCGGAAATAGTACATGAAGACCCTGTGCTTGTCCTATGTTCAATAACGACTTGATATACGTGCTTGTAAGAAAGATTGAGGTCTTCCTTTGTGGGAGTTTCATTGAATTTTCTACCCTTCAATTTTTCATGACAACATCTACAATATTAAATTAAAATTTTTAAGAATCTAAAATTTGGATGAATTTTTTTTTATATACTTAAAATTTTTGTGGCCAGTTTTGGGTAACCTCCAGGGCCATGATGATGTTGGCCATGTTTTTTTATTCTCTCCTTCATGGCTTTAGATGAATCTAGGAGCCTATATTTAGTATATTGATAAGCTTAATTACATGTCCCAATATTGATGAGAGCGCATCATAATTAAATTAATAAAATTACCTCATACCTTCATGGTCTGGGTAGTGTCTTCCTTTATTTTCAATTTTTTTTCTCCTTTAAATATTCTAGGAGGGCTCACCACTTACTTTCTGAAATTTCTGGAGGGGGTTCATACTTAGGATTATTTTTCAAATGAACCCTATATTGGTCTTGAATGTATTTTAAATATAGGCATGTCTTCACAGTAACTCCACTTTTATTGAAGGTACCATCTCCGAACATGCCAACCAACCTATTGATAAGTTCTTCCTTCAAATTTGAATTTTGTGAATTCCACCTTGTGTGAATGGTGGGCACAAAGAGTTTCAAGGATGCCTCATTCAAGCCCATATAAAAGGTATCATTTCCTGCGAAACGATATTATCATTACTTGAAAATAATGACTGGTAGTGTTCATCATCATGGTCATCATCTACCAAGTCATCATCTACATGGTCACATGGTCATCATCTACCAAGAATATAATTGGTAGTGTTCCCGTGCTAGTAGCACAAGAAGACCTAGGAAAACTTGCTTGACTCGATGTGATGGAATCATGGTCTACATCATGTGAAAATCCTTTTGTGCATTGTTAAGTGTGTGCAGATAATGGTGTGTCACCCTGTTTAGGAGTTTCATTAATGGTTGGTGTTTTTAGTGTGTCACTCACAAGTGAAGCAACAATCTTGGTACCAATGTCCATCCCCATAATCTCACAATGAGGATCGGAATCCCTCAAAAAACCCTGTAAAATAAACATTTTTTTATGAAGGGTTAGAGAATTAAAATCATAAATAAAGAAATGGGATAATTAAATGGGTTTCTTAGCCCATGTTGACGGATTTGGGTCATCACAATTCTAATTTGGTCTCTTATATTTTTTTTTTGTAGCTCAATCGTAATAAAAAAACTCAGTCTCTTGTTTAATTTTACGACAAGCTTCTAGACTCTTTTGATCGAATCGATCAAAATATATATTTTTTCTTTAGTAATAAATTCCTTAGGAGCATCTATGCATTGGTTTGAGGCTGGTTCCTTCCCCTTGTCACACTATTCATAAAATATGTGGTAGTTGGTTAGAGATTATTTAGGTATAGAAATCCTAAATTTCTATCTTCTTTTTTTCCTCATTCAAAGAGGAAGAGAAGTTAGCCCTATTTTGTATATATGTGATGTAATTTTTTTGTGTAAAGGGAGATTCAAAATGTTTGAAAGAAATAGAAAATTTACCATTGTGGTAACTCGCTATGTATCTAAGAGAATCGATATGAGTGCTCTGTGATTGTTGGAAAACGAGTTGTGAGTGAAATCTCTATGAATATGCATGTCATTCTATGGGACGCATGCCTAAAATCGAATCTCGATGGTTCTTAGACCCATACTCTAATTAGGTATATGATGGAATTGTAAAAATAAATTTACATCTAATGATTTCCCATGCTGAATATCGAGCATATCAACATTAAACATTAGGCCATCACACAGGTAGAGCATGAAATTCAAAATGAACTTGATAAGTTTTAATAATCTTTGATAATCCTTGGCCAAGTAAGTGTATTACTTGAACCTGAGTAAACTCTAATACAAGGTCATCCACCTTCTTCATATGATTGAGTCATTAGTAGGTGGTGGCTTCCATGATAAATTTGAAAATCAATGATGTGCATTGTATCCTTGTCATTAAATTCTTATGTAATGGCAACATTTTCAACTATATAACCAGATTTAATATAAGGTAAAACTGCATATATATTTTCATGTAAGGGAGGATTTCAACACTCGTACGCTCCTTGCTTTTTAAGGTTTTCAATATATTTCCTTCAAAAAAATTGTGACCATGCTAAAAAAAATATGCTACCACATAGACATATAACTTGATCACACTTGATTTAAACACCTTGGGAGGTGTATTGATGTAACCATGAAATTCTCAAGTGAAAAATAATGAAACCAACATGCATAATAATGGTTTGGAGCTACATGTTAAACATATTACTAAAAACACTTTTTATCAATGAGAGTAGAATCACAAATGTTTAGGTCCCTATATTACTAGTATAGCCCCTTATTGTTGTTAGTGTAACCCCCTTATTGTTATTCTTGTACTCCTGTAACCCCCATATTATTATTATTGTGCCCTTAAATTATTATTGTTAGGTCGACTAGGATTACATTGTGGCCCCATCGACTCCTATATATAGAAAGGAGGTTTGGTCATTTGTATCATCCAAGAATTGTTCATTTATGTAATGTATTGGAGGTTTCCCCCTCAAAGTGGCTAATTTCTAAGGCGTTGATTTCTCTTCTCTTCTATTTTTGGAGTTGCTTTCATAGCATTTGGTATCAGAGCTTTGAATCTAGGGTTTCGCTACTCAAAACAGGTCATCATGGTATTTACACTATATTTTTTTTTATACGAAGGATCAGAAGCTGAAATTTTCACAAAACAAAGCTAAAATCCTAAGGAAACTCCTGTAAAAATTTCAGATATTGGTTCACAATATTTTCGGAGATATGATCTATTGAATTTAGGGATTTCTCAGGCTCCCAAATTTCAACTTAAATAGGTCATCGTGGAATTTTCACTATAATTCTCAATATACAAAGGTTCAGAAGTTGAAATATTTACAAAGCGAAGTGACAATGTTGAGAAACCTTCTGTAAAAATTCGAGATATTTTTTCACAATATTTTCAGAGCTATGGTCTATGGAAGTTGCGGTTGTTTTAGGCTCCTGAATTTCATCTCAAAGAGGTGACCATGGGGAAATCAATCATAATTGTCTGTCTGAAAACCGTATTGGAATTCTGTAAAAAGTGGTTGCAAACACATGGACTGTAGTTTCATTTATATCAATTTCAGAGCCGAAAGAGAAAAAAATGACACATGGCATGCCATACAAGTTCGCTCTACTGAATCAGTCTATAATTAGATCATTGTGGAAGATTGGGCATAAATTTTTCTTGAAGCATCCAAATCAGGTCAGACTTGCGGCATTTGAAAGAAGCTTCATAGGGCTACTATAGGTCCAAATTTCATATATTTAGGATTCGCAATGATAGAGATAGTTCAATTTCCATATCGATTTTCTAAAAAGAAAGAAAAATGTGTGTATTGCTTTTCCAAATTGCATAAGTATTGTTTGAAGAATAAAGTTGAATTGATTCCAAGGGCATATTGTAGAATAGATATCAGTATTGGGTTCCAAAATCCCCCCTAAAAATAATTCAACACCCATTAAGCCTTTAGAAGGCTCTACTATGATTCACAAAGACAAATAATGGCAACATGACATATGAAAATTACATGGAGAAATTTATTGTACTAAGTTGAATCTTCATTCAGGATATCATCAAATTAGAATGAGGAATGAAGATATTTTGAAAACAACATTTTGAATTCATGAGGGTCGTTATGAATTTTTGGTCATGCCTTTTGGCCTTACCAATGCACCTTCTACATTTCAAGGGTTGATGAATTCCATTTTCAAACCCTTCCTTAGAAAATTTGTACTAGTATTTTTTGATGATATACTAATCTACAATAGGTCTTGGAAGGATCATGTTCAGCATGTTGACAGGGTGCTCAAACTATTGGAGGAGAAACAATTATATGCAAAAACATCAAAATGTTTCTTTGGAGTACAAGAGGTGGAATATCTAGGTCATATTGTATCTCACGAGGGTGTTAAAGTAGGCCCTAAAAAAAATAAATTCATTAAGGAATGGAAAGTTGCCAAAACCATAAAGCAACTGTGCGAATTTATCTCTTTAACAAGGTATTATCGCAAGCTTGTTAAAAATTATGGGAGAATAGAGGCACCTTTAACAAAATTATTGAAGAAAGATGCATTTTGATGGAGTACTAAAGCAACTAAGGCCTTTGAACATATTAAAGAGGCAATGTTCCTAGCACCAGTCTTAGCTATGCCAAACTTCAGAAAAACCTTTATTGTGGAATGTGATGCCTTAGGAAATGGAATTGGTGCCGTTTTAATGCAAGAAAGAAGACCCATTGCTTTTGAAAGTCGTCCAATCAAAGGAAAGTGTTTAAAGAAGGCTATTTATGATAAGGAAATGTTGGAAATACTACATGCACTAAAGAAATGGTGACCTTACCTAATGGGAAGAAAATTCAAGGTAAAAATTGATCATGATAGTCTTAAACACTTTTTCGAACAAATACTATCATCAAAAGAGCAGCAAAAATGGGTCACAAAGATGATGGGTTACAACTTTGAAATCATCTACAAAAAAGGGAAGCTAAATGTTGTTGTATATGCACTCTCAAGAAAAAATGAAGACGTGGAAGCATTGCTTTGTGCCATTTCTATTATCCAACCAGATTGGATAACTGAAGCAAGGGATGAATGGAAGAAGGACAAAGAAGTGTGGACACCCATTCAAAATTTGCAGCAAGATCATAGTACATATGATACATTTAGTTGGAAAAATGATTCCTTATGGTACAAATATCTCTTATATATTTGGAAGAATTCCCCACTAAAAAAAAATATTCTTTTGGAATTGCACACTTCTCCTTTAGGAGGACACTCATGATTTTTAAAAACTTACCACAGGGTGAAGAAAGAATTTTTTTGGGATGGCCTAAAATCTGATATTCAAAAGTTTGTGGCGGAATGTTTGGTTTTCCAGCAAAATAAAGTTGAAACAATTAAGACCCCATGTCTTCTACAACCTTTATCCATTCCAATTCAACATTGGAAGGAGATTTCAATGGATTTTACCACAGGTTTGCCAAATCCCGAAGGATACAGTGTCATCATGGTGGTAGTTGATAGATTTACCAAGTATGCACACTTTTCTGCATTATCTCATCCATTCAAAGCAAGTACAATTGCTAGTGCATTTATGGAAACAATTCAAAAGCTACATGGAAACCCAAAGATTATTGTAAGTGATAGAGATCCCATTTTTACATGAAATTTTTGGACGAAATTATTTTCTTGTCTGGGTACTCAACTAGCTCATAGGTCATCTTATCATTCTCAATCCTATGGTCAAACTGAGATAGTGAATAAATGTTTGGAAGGATATCTTCCTTTAGTTGTATCTAATAAGAAAACACAATGGGTCAAGTGGTTACCTCTCGCTGAATGGTGGTATAACACCTCCTTCCATACTGCAGTGAAAATGACCCCATTTGTGGCACTTTATGGATATCATGCACCATCCATCACATATTCTTTAAGGGAAAATTTTAGGGTTCAAGCAGTGGAATATCACATCAAGCATCAAAAAGAAGTTCTCAACTATTAAAGGATAACCTAAATTTGGCACAAAATCGAATGAGACAATATGCAGATCAACATCGCAGTGAGAGAAGTTTTGATGTAGGAGACTGGGTATTTTTACGGCTACAACCATAAAAACACATGTCTCTCAAGCAAGCTAAGAAGGATAATAAATTATTGCCAAAGTACTATGGTCCTTACAAGGTGTTGCAAAAGAATGGTACTATGGCATACAAATTGGAGCTTCCTGTTTCTTCGCGAGTGCATCCAGTTTTCCATGTTTTATGCTTAAAGAAGGTTATAGGGGACAAAATTCCAGTTCAAACAATATTTTAAGAACTTGATGAGAAAGGAAAAACCATATTGGAACCTAAATAAAACATGGAAACAAGAACTTGACAACTATGAAATCGATGAATTTCATAGTATCTCATCAAATGGAAGAACTTACCCATTGAATATTCTACATGTGAGGATGATAATTTTATACAGAAGCACCTAGAGCTACTCAAGCATTGAGGAAAACACTTATTTCAATGAGTGGATCATGTTAAGTCACCATATTACTAATATAGTCCCTTATTGTTGTTAGTGTAACCCCCTTATTGTTATTGTTGTACCCCTGTAACCCCCATATTGTTATTATTGTGCCCTTACAGTATTATTGTTAGGTCAGCTAGGATTACATTGTGGCCCCATGGACTCCTATATATAGAAAGGAGGTTTGGTCATTTGTATCACCCAAGAATTGTTCATTTACGTAATGTATTGGAGGTTTCCCCCTCGAAGTGGATGATTTCTAAGGCGTTCATCTCTCTTCTCTTCTATTTTTGGAGTTGGTTTCATCACAATTTTTTTCAAAATCATTTTTCATAAGTTTTTAAAAATCCAAATCCCTCTGAATTGGAGGAACGTGCTCCCTCTGAACTAGAAAATCGACCTCATATGTGTTATGGCTACGAGTTAAACCTATGTTGAAGTCATCTTAGTATCCCATATCTTCTGGCTGGGTCCATTCCAGCCAATTGGGTCTACTAAGGCAGACCTCCTGCCTCCTTAAAAACGCTTCATAACTAGCTCTATCTCCCTCTTGAACTAGAGTTCGACCCTAGAATGGGTACAATTTTCCCTCTCTGATCCCCAATATGTTGGATTCCTTAGAATACATAACTCACTCTCGCCATAACTATACTAACTCTCCTCCAAACTCAACTGTATAATGTTTACCCTCCAAGGCTGAAACAAATAGCACATTCACTCTCATATGAGGAACATGTAGAACATGATGAAAGGCTACAATCCATCCTAATTCTAAGTCAAATAAAATTGAACCCTCTTTTTTACCGATTTATCCTTCAGTGTGGATCCCACGCCTCACCAAGCATCCAATAGCTATTGACCCAGGTGGCCGAAATAGATCACACTCCCTTGTCATATGGCATGTGGTGCCACTTTCTAGATACCAACCATCTATGGAAATATCTTATGAATCCAGGAGTGAGAAATATTCTTTCTTTAACATTGTGGAGAATTTCTTGGCAAGTTGTGGCTCGTACTCCACTGTATCCTCTTTCAGAACCAAGAATTTTCTCTCATGCTTGGCCTAAAATAGTGAAATAGTGAAATATGTTTGTCAAGAATAAAGCAATAAGTTATTTTAAGTGTAGAGGCTAGGTCTTATGTAGCTATAGAACTAAAAATATTTGTGGTTGGATTTCTGTAAGTGACTTTGAAGGATGAGGGTGAAGTGTTTGAATCGCAAATCAGAATTGAATGAACATGTCGGATGAACTGGTGGAAAAATACATGACCAAGCATGCGTGCGTATGAAGAAAGGATGGTGGGGAATGAGTTAAATAGTTAAAAGGCGGTTTTGAAGCCTACCTAAAAGGGGGGGGGGTGTGCAGTCTCAATCAGATGGCGGCACATAGGCAATGGTGGTTTTGGTGAAAAGTATTTACCTAACACTCCCCCCTCCCCCGTGGATATAATTCAGAAACACTAGGGAGTGTGGGTTTGGATGCAGGTTGTTGATATGAACGTGCCTGATATTAGCCATTTAAACATGCAAAATTTTTATTTCATGCACACTTTATTACATAATGCCACTTTATGAGTGATTAGATAATTAAACATATATACTATGATTAATAATCTTAAACATACTTTATTCTAAAATATTTTTTATGTAGCATTTTCAAAATGATATGACAACTAACTAATTTGACCTTTAAGACTCCTCACATATACACATTTTTGAAAATTTGAATTCGAAAGACAACATTCAAACCTAATTGAATCAAACTAATTAAATTAATACCAAGCTAGAATAAGCTAACTATTATCATGGATAACAAAAGGATTGAGCAATGGAGTCAAAATATCTAGTTTAAGATAAAACCAAAGGACTAGTCATACATCTAAAGAAGAAAATTCAAGGTCTTCGGTGTCTATTAGGAAAGGTGAATAATTTATCGATTAGAGATTAAGGAGAAGGATGATCCACTATATCATGAGCATTTATCAAGGATAAATTCCTAATATAGCTTTAGTAGAATGGATTGCATTCGAAACAGATCACTTATCAAGAATGAATTCTGATACATAAACAATCTATTTGGAAATGGAAATACTTTTAAAAAATTATCATTGGTTTGTTAACATTGGATGAAAATCAATTATAAACTTAAATATTATGCATCTCAAGATAGTTTGATAAGATGAACAAAACAGAGTAAACTCACATGAGAAAGAAGACACATTCAAAACATAAAATACTTGAATATTTTGTAAAGACTGTATATTGTACTTTTGGAACTGGTATTTTATTTATCACATAAATTGCTTCAGTAATATGTAGTAGTGAATCCCACACGAAGTTTGCATTAGGCTAATTTTGAGGTTTAAAATGGGTTTCCTAAGAAACATATACAACCAAAATAAACTTTATAAGAACCAATAGGATTCAAGATGATGATGTTAACCATGGGGGATGATTTACCATTTTTTATGTAAAAGGGTAAAAATATTAAAAAATAATAAAATAATAAAACTACTTTTTCAACTTGTATTTTCAACTTATCTCCCAAAGTGTTTCCTCAAATTTCGAGTGGGAGTACTCGTTGGATGCAAAATTTCATTCGTCATCCAATGAGTACCCATGTTGCATACTTTTGATGGACCCTGCTACACGAAAAATCAGAAACACATGAAGAAACGTGATTGCAATCATGTTTTTCACACATTTATCGTTTTGTATGTAGCAAGATCCATCGAAAGTATGCAACATGGGTACTCCTTGGATGAGGAATTAAATTTTTCATCCAATGAGTACTCCCACTCTAAATTTGAGTAAATACTTTGGGAGATAAGTTGAAAATACGAGTTGAAAAAGTGGTTTTTTATTTTTTTCCCACTGAAATTTGATGATATAATCAAATATTATTTTATTATTTCCACTATTATTTTATAATTTCCTTAGGAGGCCCATTTTAGACCTCAAAATTCCCCTAATGACTCCAAACTTGTTGATTTCTTGAAATTGACCTTTACCTATTATCTCAAAATTGAGTAGTTGTCAAGCCTCTATCTCCAGGTCAATGTATTCCTCCATTGAAGGTGGAGGAAGTTTTATTTTTCTAATTTTAATGAGGAGATCAAAAGTATTACCCAAATTTTCAATTATTACCTATCCCACCAAATTTCCCTCCATAATTTCAAATTGGCAATGATCATTCCTTTTTTCTACTAGCAAATTATTGTAAACCTCTTTTTGTAATAAAATATTATTTTCATCCCATAAAGGAGGAAAACGTTTATCAATCAATTTTTTGAAAATAATATAAAATTATTTGATTTCTTTTTGTAGGCTTTCTATCTTTGCTTTCACCTTCTCCATTGAGTTAGCTTTATCAACAATCCTGTTAGCTTTGAGTATAATTTGAAACATGTCTTGAAAGTTAAAATGTCTCAAAGCATATTCAGAAGAAAAATTTAGAACTTTTATTGCAGATAAGGCCATTTCCATAGGTCTTTCATGTAATTGTTGTGACTGTGCCTTAGATTGAGGAGGAAAAGATGGTGAAACTAGCTGTTACTAGACTGAAAGGTCATGCACCACTATGGTGGGATAGTGTGCAGGTTGAGAGAAAGAAAAAGAATAAGATGGTGATCAAGAGTTTGGAAAGAATGGTTTCCAAGATGAGAGGAAAATTATTACCCAAGGCTTATTAGGCAAGTCTTAACAAACATATGCAGAACCTCAGAAAAATGTTGATGACTATGAGAGAGTATAAAAAAGAGTTCTATAAGGTTAACATGAGAGCAGGTTATATAGAAGATAACTATGAAATGACAGCTAGGTACATTAATGGATCAAGGATGGAAATTCAAGAGGAGATTAGCATGTTATCTCCTAGCAACATGAAGGGGTCCTATTGATATGCTTTAAGACTAGAAGGGAATATAGTGAGGAAAAAAAAAAACTTTGGTAGAGGAAAAGGATTTGCCAAAGGAAGAGGGAAAGTAGCTAGAAGAGGGAAGGCTCCAGCTTACAAGGATGAAGCTCGTGTTTCTAACCAACAAGAACAAGCAGGGAAATCATATGAGCCTAGAGGTGGAAGACCGTACCAGCGAGGTAGAGGTCTAGGTAGAGGCATGGAGTTAGTCTATAGATGTTACAAGTGTAACAAACTAGGAAATTCATCCTATGGGTATCCAAATAATGAGAATGTAGGGCAAGGAGGAAACTATTTTGTACAAGGAGAGGAGGTAGAAGCACAAGCTCCTGTAGTGGGGAATGTACCTGAGGTTGTAGAAGCTTTGCTCATGAACAAGGTGCTATTGAAACCAAAGAAGGAAGTGGCAGTGTCTTCAAAAAGGAAAGCTTTATTTCAAACTACATGCAAATTCCAAGGGAAATGTTGCAAAGTAGTTATTGATAGTGGAAGCAACGGCAATTTGGTGTCCACTCAAATGGTGGAAAAGTTGAACTTTAATAAGGTCAAGCATCCAACACCCTACAAGGTTTCATGGTTGCATAAAGGAGACAAATTGTTAGTTACTGAGAAAAGTGAAGTGGCTTTCCAAATAGGAAGATATCAAGAAAATGTGACTTGTGATATCATGCCAATGGATGGGTGCCATGTCTTGTTGGCCAGGCCTTGGTAATTTTATAGGAAATTATTACACGATGGGAGCAAGAAATGTTTTTTTTTTTTTTTTTTTTTTTTTCTCGATAAGGCTAATTCTATTAACGAAAAGAACATATGGTACAATCAGGCTTGCAAGCAAGCATAAGCTGAGAAGCATGAGAGCTGTAGGTGATAGACTATCAACCTCGCTCTTGAACAACGACTACATAATGAGCAGTGATAACAAGAGGAACATAAAACAAGTGCTAGATAGAGTTATCTACACAGAGTGGGTGGATATTGCCATACGACATTTTTTCCCTTTTTTCTTGCTTACTTTGACCCAGTCGGTGGAGCTTGGCTGGGCCATGACTAGCTGTAGACTATCCAGCGCTATGGGCAGAATATCTTTATCCGAGTCCGAGGATGAAGACACGTGGGAGCGTTTCTGAGAGATCGTAGGAGCAGAGGGGTCTGCATCACTCGCTGGGGGAGCGTTCATCGTAGTTTCAAGATTCTCCCCATCTGCTTCAATTTCCTCCTCATCCGAGCTAGAGGAGTCTGTATCATCAATGGGGGGAGCTACACGGGAATTCCAGCTCTTGGATTTGGGTTTGCGATTCGAAGTCTTCTTTTTGCCGAGGAACTGGGTGCATGCATTTTGTAAGTGCCCTGTTTGATGACCCCTCTTGCTACAATCTGTTTCTTATATCTATTTCTACACAAAATCTGCCGTAGGTGTAGATTCCTTTCTCCCTTCTCAAGGTATCTGTAGCAAGATAGCGCCCCAAGGTATCTCCAATGGCTAGGAAAACAGAGAAATGCCACAGATGCACTGGAAGGTTTGGGAGCCTAACCTAGATAGGAAGTTTGGTGATGACAGCTGTAGAGGGGTCAAAATATGGAAACCATGGGGTGAGGAAGAGCCCAGTCAAACCCTAGAACCAAGGGCCACCTGTTAAGGCTTTCTGGTAATCTTCATTTGAATCAAACTCCACAATGAAAAAGCCTTTCGAGCATAAGTAGATCTGACTTTTAGTGGTCGAGTTGGTGTGGATTCATTGGTACAAATCCGTTGTGTGAGGCCACGGACCATTAAATGTGTATATGATTGTGGTTTCTGCAAATTTCTGGTGAAGATCAGCAACCACAGGATGAGAGAGTTCGATAGAAGGAACTTCCTCAAGTTTATCAACTAGGAATGGCCTGGGATCCATAGCTAGTTGAGCTGCCTTCGAAGAGGACTGTGGTTCGGCAGCATTTTTATGGACTGCATCTTTATAAGAGAAATGTGGGGCAGAGGATGTCTACCCAAAGGACCCTCCTCTTAGACGAAGGGCAAGAACAATAGAAGCATCCCTTTCAATGCTGTAAAAGGAAAGGGGAAGAGATTCCTCTAGTTGCTTACCTTTAAACAGCAGCCTCTGGAAGGAGGAGGGGATCCCCAGCCGGAGTTCGAGTTTGTACAAAATATCCTGCACCAGATCTGTATCGTGCACCCATTGTAGCAGCGTTTTACCAGAGAGGAGAATGATTTGGATCTGAAATGTTGTTTCTCCTTCTCGCATAACTCGCTGGTCTGAGAAGCAATTCTGCTTCTGACACGCAGCATAATATGGGTCTGAAAAATAATTTGCTTGGATCCTAGGTCCTGAAACGTCCCTAGATCAGCAGCTACCCACTGTAGTGCTGTGGATGATGGTGTTCAGGGATGCAATTGTAGACGAGGCAATCGAGATGCTAGATCTGGTGTCTTTGTGTCCACCTACATTGAAGACTGCTCCTGTGCCTAAACATCGGCTGAGGAAGACATTGGCGAGATCTTTTAGCCCTACAGCAAGATCCGCGTCGTCCCAAGCGAGATACTGCCCTCGATCTGCAGCCTGGCCAGAATTTGCTGCCGGATGGAGGATCCGTTGCTGCATTCGGTGTATCCTCGGAGGAGAAAGGCTACGGAAGCCTATGGAAATGAGACCCTCAGTGCATACATGCCCTGCCATGGAGTCGGCGGCAGCATCGCCCCACAGGGTCGGGGTAGCTGAGGCAATAGCCGAAGACATTAGGTTTTTTTTGCAGAGCTCGTTGCAATATCTTCTTGTCATGATCAATTTCAATTGTTAATTATTGCTAGTTAGATTTGGGAGAAAGAAATGTTATATGTTCAAGATGGGTGGTATTAAACATACTTTTTTGCCTTTGTAAGAAGGGAATGGAGTTATAAGGAGTGAGCCAAAAGATATATTTCTTGGTGTAAAAGAGTTCTTACAACATATGACAAAAGAAGAGGTGAGTGATGCCATTGTTTGTAAGCCAAAAAGTGAATATGTTAATACTTTCATTTCAGATATGCCAATAGAAATTAAAAATATGTTAGTGGATTATCAAGACATTCTAGTTGATGATTTTCCCAATGTATTGTTGATATTCAACAAGAATGTTCAACACCCACACCTAGTGCATTAAGCACCCAGACTAGGGTGGGGTACAAAATGCTATTTTTGGGTGCATGTCTATTTTTATTATCCCTTAATTAAGATGGACATTAAACTGTAATCCATTCTCAATGTGGACTTGAATGATTTAATTGAAAGTGATAAATTCAGTTAGATAGTGGATTTCAAGTTATAAGTTGGTTGGTGAGACATGTAGAGTAATTCTAGTTGTAATAGAGTTCAAAGTGCAGTGGTGCATGAGTTGGTGAAAGTTGTAAATAGTTTAACTCAGTTGACTTAGTTAAACTTAGTTGTGCTAGTTGTAACTGAAGATACACTAGTGAGAGATCAAGTGAACTAAATGTTGTTTAATTCATAATAAATTATATCACATGAAATTGTGGATTTACTATTATTAACTGCATGCATGTCAGATCCAGTGGAGACCTAGTTGAGTTCTAGGTGAAAGGGAAGTTGACTATCAGTTGTAGGATTCTCTACTTGTACACATGTAGAAAAACACCCATTGGAGTGTCCATGATACTTTCACAATCAAGGTAGGAAATTATTCCTATATTTTGGGGATCTTTACCACCAGGGATTGCACAAGAAAGGCAGGCTATCTCGAGGCTAATAATTGGCTATGTGTTAGTCAGTTTTTCATATGACAGTGTGAGACAATTAGTTGAGTACTGGAGGGCTCTTGTGAGAAGATTATTTTATGTAACTATTTCATAATCCATCCTTAATATACAATATAATATAATGGGGTTTTTAGCTATGAGCTTTCCCTGGAAAATTATCTGTGTTGTGTGTGATTTATATTTCTTCATGTTCATGTGATTAGCGATTATGTTTCTAATTCTGCAAAATATTTGTAGAAGCTATTCAATATTTAACTTTAGTACATTGTTAGATCGGCTGAATCCAAGATATACATGCATATTTTATAATTTTTACATGGTATCAGAGCACAGGAAATTGTAGAAGTGAAGCAGGAGCTGAGTATGTGACTGGATAGAATTCGAATTTGCAGAAAACTTTCTTAGTGCTACAACTGATTCAAGATCGAAATGGCTTTCAATGTCTTGAGGGTAGAGTATGCACTTGAGGGCATCTCGAACTACATTGTTTGGAAGGACAGGATGGATACAGTACTTGAAGACAATGGGTTGAAGGAATTCATTGAAAAATATGTTCCTAAACCTGATGATGCATACACTACAAATCTTGATGCATGGCAAAAGAAAGTGCCAAAGGTGAGGATGATCCTGTTAGAGGGAGTACGAGACCACATTGTCTCAAGCCTTCATGGGAAATCCACACCATATGCAATGTGGAAGGCTTTGAAAGATATATTCTAAAGCAATAGCGATCATAAGAAATTTGCGCTCAAAGATAAACTCGAGAAGATTAAGATGGAAAAGGGTGACACCATTCCAAAATATCTAACAAAGTTTGTTGAATGTCAGGGTGAACTGGGGAGCGTTGGAATAAAATTTGCTGATGATGATTTGTTGAGCACGGCTCTCCTAAGACTCCCCAAGAGTTGGGATAGGTATTAAGACTCTGTCAATGGAAGGGAAAAATTACCAGATTGGGAACGACTGCGGTTGGATTTGGTGTAGGAGGAGTTTAGAAGGAACACTAGAGATGGATCTTCATATAAGAATGAGCATGAAGAGGATTGTACTTTGGCTGCTAAGGCGAGGAAAGGGAAGGGGAAGAAATTCCATTCAAAATCTGAGTCCAAGGATGGCAAGACATTAGGGGAATTTTGAGGTCTAAAATGGGCCTCCTAAGGAAACGATAAAATAATAGTGGAAATAATAAAATAATATTTTATTACATTATCAAAATTTCGAAGGAAAAATAAAAAAAAGTTCTTTTTTCAACTTGTATTTTCAACTTATCTCCCAAACTGTTTACTCAAATTTTGAGTGGGAGTACTAGTTGTATGCAAAATTTAATTCCTCATCTAAAGATTACCCATGTTTCATACTTTTGACGGATCCTGGTACACGAAAAAAGAGAAATACATGAAAAACATGATTGCAGTCACATTTTTTCTTGTATTTCTCATTTTTCTTGTAGCAGGGTCTATCAAAAGTATGCAACATGGGTACTCCTTGGATGAGGAATTAAATTTTTCATCCAAGGAGTATTCCCGCTCGAAATTTGAGTACAAAATTTGGGAGATAAGTATAAAATATAGTTGAAAAAATAGTTTTATTATTTTATTATTTTTTAATCATTTTACCCTTCTACTTAAAAAATGGTGAATCATCCCCCATGGTTGACATCATCATCTTGAATCCTATTCGTTCTTATAAATTTTATTTTAGTTGTACATTTTTCTTGGGAGGCCCATTTTAGACCTCAAAATTCCCCTAATGAGCAGGAAATGTGCAAGGTCATGTGTTTTCACTTTCAGGAGCATGGGAATTTTGGTACTAACTATCCACAAAAAAAGAACAACAAGAAATTTGTTGGGTCTGCATTGGGTAAGGCCCTTGCCTTGAAATTTTAGCTTGACTTCTCATTGATTGCATGCATGGTGTCCAGTGCATTGAGATCTGTGTGGTGTTTGGATAGTGGCACTTCCTTTCACATGACGAGAGATAAGGAAATTTTCAGTGACTTGGAGGAGAAAGATCTTTAGATGCATATTGAAATGGGTGACGATGGAAGGTACAATGCTACCGAGATTGATACCATTACCTTTCAGAGGGAGTCATGTAAACCATTTCAATTAAAAGATGTAATTCATGTACCAGGTTTGAAGAAAAATTTGGTCTGAGTCGCAATGTTGGAGGGTAGAGGCTATGACATTATTTTTAGTGATAGAAAAGTTTTCCCACAACTTAAAACAACGGGTCAAGCCAAGAGGATAAGGATTCGAGTTAAGGATCCGTACAAGCTGGAGGTAGATGAATGTGCAGCAATGATGGGCAAGGCAGATTAAGTGGTGATTCGGGATGAGGGAGAATTATAGCACATGTGATTGGGCCATATTCACCATGGAGCCTTGAAAGTCATGCATCATATCTCAATTGGTCTTCTCAGGGGTACACTTGCGTAGTTAGATACATGCAATGGATGTCCTATGGGAAAATATGTAAAGGCCACTTTTCATGAAAAGGAAAACTGAGCTTCGGGGATCCTTTAGAGAGTTCACACAGACATGTGTGGTCCTTTCTCGGTTGCTTACTATGTAATATTTTCTCATACCTTTTCTCGTAACTGTTGTATCTTCTTCATGTAGAAGAAATATAAAAAATTCTCTAAGTTAGGTTAGTTTAAAGCACTGGTGGAGAATAATGGTGGATAATACATCTCTAACGAATATAAGAACTTCTACAACAAAGAAGGAATTCAAATAGAACTCATAGAGCCTCATAACCCACAATATAATGAGGTCGCGGAGAATAATAACATAACTATTGTTGGTGCAGCACGAGCGATGTTGCATGATCAAGGCCTATCGATGCAGATGTGGGCAAAAGCATGCAATACTTTGATACATGTTCAAAATATTTTTCCTCATAGAGTACTTGGCATGAGTGCACCTGAAGAGGATTTCCTTGGTAAGAAAATTGATGTTTCACTCTTTAAGATTTCTGGTTCATTTGTTTATGTGCATGTGACCAAGGAAACAAGGAACAATATAGAACCACAACTGAGATTGGGATTTTTGTGGGGTACACTCAAACACCCTATAATTATCATCTATATTTTCGATATAGCAGAATGACTGTTGTGTGAAGAGATATCAAATTTGATGAGGATAAAGCCATGCGGTTGTCCCTTGAGAGGGAGCTAGAATTGCATGTAGAGGAGGAATTGTTGGTTACCAGAGATGAGTTTCAAGATGTTGATCAATGACATCAGGATGTTCATGGAGTTGAGGAAAATTCTCATGCAGAGCCATCCATCATAAATGGTAAAAGGCACACCATAGAAGCTGATAGCCTGAGACTTGATGTTGCATAGAATGTACGAGCCCCTGCTTCACAGCGTAGATAGAGATAGTCTCCTGACCGATTTACTGAATTCATGACTGCTATGAGAAAATGTATTAGGACTGAACCATCTTCCTTTCAGGAAGTAGTGCAACAGCCTACTTGGGTTGATGCAATGGTGGAGGAGTATGACTCCATTGTCAAGAAAAGTGCATGGGAGATAGTCCTAAGACCACTCGACAAATCAGTGTTTGGATCAAGATGGATCTATAAGGTAAGGCAAGCTGATGATGGGAGAATGGATAAATACAAGGCTAGATTTTGTGGCTCTAGGATTATCATAGATCGAGAAGAGAGATTACGATGAGACTTTTGCGCTTGTCACAATGTAGTCTTCCATAAGATCCATCCTTGCACTTTCAGCGTAGATGGGCTGGCGCATTCATCAGATGTATGTGAAAAATACATTTCTCATTGGGATCATTGAGGAAGAGATTTACATAGAGCATCCTGAAGGTTTTTAAATCTTCAACCATGAGTCACATGTGTGTAGACTCAAAATAATGTTGTATGTGATGAATCAAGCACCTCGTGCTTGGTACACTTGGATAGATAGCTTTTTCACCAGACTGGGCTTCACCAAAAGTGAAGCAGATGCAAACATGTACCAGATTTTGGTTGAGGTTAAACTATTCATCATTTTTCTTTATGTTGATGATCTAATTGTGACTAGTGATGAGGATCTGATACACTCATGCAAGGAGGATCTTGCAAGGGAGTTCGAAATGAAGGACATGAGACTCCTTCATTATTTCCTTGGATTGGAAATATGTGAGTGGGATGGTGAAATTTTTGTGTCTCAAGGAAAATATGAAAAGGGGATACTGGGTAAGTTTAACATGGAGATCTCCAAACCCATGGATACTCCTCTTCTAGGAATTTGGAGGAAAGAGGATGCTACTTCAGGAGAGGTAGTGGATTCTACAGTTAGTGGGTTCACTAATGTATTTGGTGAACATGAGACCAGAAATTTTCTACACAGTTAGCCAGCTAATTCAAGCTATGGTTAAGCCTGCCAAGATCTTTTTGAAGGTGGGGAAGCATGTCCTGAGATACCTGAGGGACACATCATAGTATGGTCTATGGCATAGACAAATGGATGGAGTGAATTTGCATGGCTTCATAGATGTAGATCTGGCTAGAAGTTCAAATAGAAAGAAAACATCAGGTGGGATCTTTCGCA
Organism: Pinus albicaulis; assembly: GCA_034641835.2. Taxonomy (NCBI): domain Eukaryota; kingdom Viridiplantae; phylum Streptophyta; class Pinopsida; order Pinales; family Pinaceae; genus Pinus; species Pinus albicaulis. The sequence goes on along the minus strand of CM076579.1, from coordinate 306,161,723 downwards.
TTGGATCAACAACTGTTCCTGGTACAATAGGAAACAAAAATCTATGAAACTCAGTTCAGCGGAAGAGAAATACATGGAAGGAAGTCAAGCTGCATATGAGGCTATCTGGATGAGAAATAACTTGGTTGGTTTGTTTGGTTCTCAGATGGATCTAACAGTGATTCATTGTGATAATCAGAGTTGAATTAAAATCTCAATTAAAATCATGTTTCATGATAGGTCCATGATTATAGATATCTGGTAACATCATCTCAGAGATTGTGTGTAGAGAAGGATCATGTTCCTACAGTACATTCCCATGGAAGATCACGATGCAGATATTTTGACGAAGGTGCTCACCAAGAGAAAATTTGAATACCATAGATATAGGATTGGGGTGAAGGATAATCCCTTTCATGTTGAGAGGGAGTGTTGAGATTCAACACCCACCTCTAGGTCATTAAGCAGCTATTTTCATTCAACATTGAGTTTCATTAAGCACCTAGACAAGGGTGGGGCCTATAGTGCCATTTTTGGGTGCATGTCTATTTTTATTATCCCTTAATTAAGATGGACATTAAACTGTAATCTATTCTCAATGTGGAGTTGAATGAGTTAAATGAAAGTGATAAATTTAGTTAGCTAGTGGATTTCGAGTTAGAGGTTGGTTGGTGAGACATGCAGAGTAATTTTAGCTGTAACAAAGTTCAAAGGGCAGTGGTCCATGAGTTGGTGCAAGTTGTCAATAGTTTAACTAAGTTAAGTGAGTTAAACTCAGTTGTGCTAGTTGTAACTGAAAATATAGTAGTGAGAGATCAAGTGAATTAAATTTTATTTATTCCAAAATTAGTGATCTCACATGCAACTGAAGATTTATTATTATTAGCTGCATGCATGTCAGATCCAGTAGAGACCCAGTTGAGTTCTAGGTGAAAGGGAAGTTGACTATCATTTGTAGGATTATCTGCTTGCACACATGCAGGCAAACACCCATTGGAGTGCCCATGATACTTGTGCAGTCAAGGGAGAAAATAATTCCTATATTTTAGGGATCTTTACCATCAGGGATTATGCAAGCAAGGCAGGTTGTTTGGAGGCTGAGAATTGGCTATGTGTTGGTTAGTTTTGCATATGACAGTGTGAAACAATTAGCTAAGTAGTGGAGGGCTCTGTGAGAGGATTTTTGTATGTAATTGTTTCATGATCCAAGCTTAATATAAAATAGAAGATAATTGGTTTTTTAGTTGTAATATTTCCCTGGGAAATTATCTGTGTTGTGTGTGATTTATCTTTCTTCATGTTCATGTGATTAGAAATTGTGTTTTTAATTCTGTAAAATCTTTGTAGAAGTGATTCAATATTTAACTTTAGTACATTTTTAGATCGGGTGAATCCAATATATACATGTATATTGTATAATTTCTACATGTATTTCCACCTAAAAGAAGAATCAGTCACCACATAGATCTGGTACCTGAAGCAAGCTTACCAAGAAAAGGCTTCTTATAGGATGACCCCAAAGGAAAATTAGGAAGTTTGAAATCAGGTTCAGAAATTCTTGGACAACGACCTGATTAAGGAGAGTTTAAGTCCATACGCTCTCCCAACAGTGCTAAGTCCAAAAATTTATGGTGAATAGAGGATGTGCACTGACTCAAGGGCCATCAATAAGATCACTATCGGGTATATGTTTACTTTGCTTTGTGACACCCCAGTCTAATCATCTATAGAAACTCTTAGAGTGCTTATATATTTCTCTCTTATAGTAAGTAAGGAGACTCTTGCAGGTGAAATTCTCCTTTCTTCCTGCATCAACTTGTAACTTTCATTTAAAGACAAATTTATTTCATCAAATATTTTTTTAACCATGTATTCTTTAGATTGATATGAAGAAGAATCAATGTGATCATGTGTAAAATGTTGTACACTTAAGAAAGGCTTGAAATTTCCTTCTTGATGACATGTTTGAGGTATGGTCCTCTCTGAGAAAGAAATCTCCTAGGATATTTATTTGCTTTGTGACTTCTCTTCTTTTATGGGGAGAAAAATTATTGCAGATTGCACAAAAGGATCCTTTGGTTAGTGAAAGTGTTTGCGTAGTTTGGAAACATCCATTAGGTAATATTTACATGAAAAATATTTAGTTTGGCCTCCACCCCTGTTTTGATAGTAACACAAAAGCACGGATTTTGTGTTGCAATTTCCACAACTCAGTCTAAACAAGTAATGAAACTTACCATGGCCATTGGTAAAATATAGAGTGGGGTCTGTTGATGTGGTGAGTCCTATGTTGAGTGGTTGGATGAGACATCATCACTTGTGGATGAAGAACCATCACCGTCAGCTATGGATGAAGCACATCATCATATGCTGCAAGTCCTCTACTGAGTAAGCATTTGCAATACACTAGTACTGAGTGAGTGGAGTTTCGGTGGGATATTTGAGTTGAGTGCGGGGAGACCAGCTCGACGTGTGCGATGAGTTAATAGGTTGAGGGGAAGGGTGTGGGGTTGGGATAAATTTTGAGTGCAGGGAGACCACTCTAGCATGCATGATGATTTAATGGGTTTAGGGGAAGGGTGTGGGGTTGGGAAGCATTCATAGTGAGTGGGGATTAGTAGTTTTGGTTTTTTTTATTTTTTTGGATGTTTTACGTTTTATATTTTAATTTTAAATTTTTATTTTTAATATTGGTTATTAAATATATATGGTTATATTTATGTTTAATTTTATATAGTAATATTTTATATATAGTTAAATATTTTCATTCTTTAGTTCTTCCTTTGCATTGTTTCCTCTAACCTCTAGCTCAATGAGTTTCCATATGAAGATCAAGTTAGAATAAATTTCCATAAGAATATATTAGAAAAATATCTTTACTATTAAAGGTAAATGGAGAAGAACAAAACAACTGAAAACATATAAATACATACCTCGTACATTTCAACATTTTGATATAATTAATGTTATTATTCATCCAGTTCATCATTTGTATCACCGTTTTTAGAATTCATGTTCAAAGGATTGGCCATGTCAGCATCATGATCATCATCTTCTATATCATCGTCTGGAACATCCTCTGTATCATTTGGTTCGACCTCTTCAAGTTCTTCATCCGACGTATTGTAAATATCATCTAATTCGTCCAGAACATTATCTACATTAACATATCCTTGAACTTCTTCAATGTATTCGTATGAAGCATGAACCCCTTGCTCCTATACATCATATTATTCTTCAATATCATCTTCTTCCACTACATTATACTTTACTGACCTTCCTCTTGGATCATATCTAGCAACATAGGACTAGCCTGCTTTACCTAGAATCCCTGAGTAAAATACTTATTCACATTTGCTTGGAAGAACATAGGGCTTTGAGCCTAGCTCAAAATTACTTATATTAACCATGGTAAATCCGTTAGCATGTTGAATAAAAATTTTATTTGGATCACGTTCATTTATTCGTCACCTGTACCATTTGACATCGAAGACAACCAATTTGAAGGATTTAAAGTCACACTAAATCATATCATCCAGATAGCCATTATATTTATTTATAGATACTTATGGAAGTATTTCACTCTACATGAAATACTGCATTTATCCCACTATTTGAAATTGTCCTCTTTTCATCCAACCTTTTGATGCGAAATTTGCAGCCATTGCACCACATTTCCGTGCAGTGTTTTAGCTGCAATATGAAGAATGCGTAAAAAATACATTATCATGATTTGATAAACATATTTTTACTTGGAAAATTTTCAAATTAATAAAAAATCATGCCATATGCATCATTATAATTGTAAAAAAATAAAGTAGTATAGGTGAATTATATGCTTGCCTGGTAATTGAATAAACCATGTGCTAAATCAATTTCCTTGTGTGTAGGATTGGTATCTCCACTACGTTCAGCTTCTTTGACCAATGTAGACACACCATACCATGATAACCTACCATTATTATCTTTTTTGCATCATTCAATCCATACCTTCATCCAAACAACAAATTTTGCAACGCATAAATGTATTGCATCCCACTCTCGACTCATTGTATTAAAATAAAATAGTTCACATGTGTATACATAATTAGTTAACACATTATACCACTATAATATTGTATTTCTCATGAAGACTAAAAACTAAATAAGTATGATATACATAAAAACAAAAATTCAAATGTATTATAAATCTCCACTATATACTTACATCTCACTTTCCTTGTTATACCTTTCCCTGATAGGTGCTCCCCTTCAAATTTGTTCTTGGAGTTGAAATCTCAAATGCGATCCAATACATTGATACTTTTTCCTATTTTTGGACTATATTGACTAATATAAACCATGGTGTGATATACGATATATCCCTCTACCATAGAACCCTCAAGACATGCTCCTTGTGTGACCAAAGCCTTAAAATATTTCAAGTGCCTCTCAACCATCCATATTGATCTTGTGTGGACAGGTCCACACTTTTCAATCTCTTGAAATTGGTGTATGAGGTAGTGTTCTTGTGCATTGAAAATTTTCGGAGGTAGATACTTTTGAATTTCACGCAGTAGACAAGGAATTTATTTCCTCCAAAATTTATATCTTCTTTATCAATTTCTTTAGATGGCAACCATCTACAAATGAAATAAGAAAATCACACGTTTCAATAATAAGATATATAGTACGTTACAACTAAAACAGTTGGAGTCAAATATAAGTTAATGTCAAAATATATATATATATATATATTAAACAATTTACACTTCGCATATAAATCGCCACTTACCTCATGTATTTGCCAAGATCATATATAAATTGTTTGACATTGTTGTCAAAGTTTTCTGGGAGAGATAGAGGTAGAACATATTGTAACAAAAAAAAATTAATGATTATTTATTCTATAATAAGTGTAAAACAAAATTACTAAAAAGATGTTTCACTATTAATGTAAAAATATATACACCAAAATAATTACCTTAATGAATGTATGCCAATAATGAGTCTTTACCCAACCTAATTCACCTTTCATTTTTAGGATATTTTTATGTTTGAAGAAAATCCAGTGGGAAATTTAATTTTTTGAATAACCTCTTTAGCATACTTGCTTTGCTGCTCTATTAATAACCATGGAAGGGAACTTATATTTTTGTCATCTCTATTGCTATTTAAATGAATCACACTTTTAATTGAATGATTGGCCTCCTTAATGTCATTAAAAATATTGAAATTTTTTTCTTTATCTCTCCTTCCATCTAAGATTCGTCGTAATGTCTCTGTTACATTCTTCCCGATGTGAATTGTATCAAACAAATGAACAATATCTAGATGCTCATAGTAGGGGAGCCTACTGAATTTCTCAAGATAAATTTTCATTCCTTGTGGTAGTGCCCCATTATTAATGCCTTGCTAACATGTAAGGTGAATTATAGTTTAAGATATTATAACAACAATAACTATCAAATAGTACAATGAATAAAATACATTAAAAATATTAAATAATCCAAAAATTTCATGTATAATGACAAATAGATGATTTAATCTATAACTTGAGATATTATATTGTATTTCAACTTCCATAAACAAGGTGTCATTCTCCGTGATTTTAATCAAGTCTCTTCTTTCACATTGAAAAGATGTTTTTCGATTCTTTGGTACATATGGTTCGTAGAGAGGAAGTGCCTATACTCATCAAACACCTCCTTTCCTAGGATTACTGAATGACGAGATTTAAATTTAGGACAACAAAATAGACAAGCAAATTTACCCTTTGTTTGAAGATCTGCAAGAGATGGATTATATTCTATTTCAATTATTAATTGAATTATGTATAATGAATGGAGTATTTAAAAGAAAAATTCATGAAATGAACTTCATAAAACTAGTAAACATTATTAAAGTGCACGCTAATGTTATAATATGTCACAAAAATGTGTTAGCCATGGGGCATCGTGAATTTTCCATACAAGAATTGCATGGAATTCAAATTCCCTTTGTGCATCTGGTGGTTTGGAGATATCGTACATAATGATGCACTTCCATGTGTCTAGTAATTCATGAATAAGAGGCTCGATATATACATTCATATCTTTGACCTAGTACTTACCTAATTTATTGAACATACAGTACATAATTCCCAAATATATGAGTAACAAAAAAAAAAATAAGACATAATTATAAGATACGATTGAAAATATATGAGTAAACAAAAAAATATAAGACATAAGTATGAAACAAACAAGACAAATCATGATATGTTATTGTGTAAATGAATATATTTATTCTAAACAAAATAATACCTCAAATAATCATTGTCAACATTATGCGATCCCTCTTTATTGACATCCAAGGAGGAATGATATTGTTGATAGCAAAATGACCCATGCCAATTAAAGAGATATTAGCTCTCCAAATGGATTGACTCCATCAGTCTCTAATGAAAGCTTAAGATTATGATGTTCTTCTTTAAACTTTGGCATTCTTTCCTTTATATTCATAAATGCATATACATCTGCAGGCATTTGAAGAACACCATCTTGACTTATTTTAATTGCATGGTAATACATAAATTGTGTAATGTTTTGGCACCTGAACAATTGTCCCAGATGTGGAATTATGGGAATATAACGAAGAACCTTGTGAGGCACATTTTGGGCATGTCTTTCGATGCATGTTATTTATAATAGATAATATCATCATTAGGACATGCATGAATACCTTGATACTCCATTACAATATCTTTCATAACTGCATGTAAATCTCAGTATGTGCGAGGAATTTTTTTTGACGGTGGTAACATAAATTCACCTAACAATATACAACATTAGAAATTAATAGTGCCGGTTAATTGAAATTGTATACATATTTCATCCAAATAATGTTACAAATGGTGATTGAAAAAATAACATTGAAAATAGAGGAAAAAAATAATTTATTTATCATGGTGTACTAAATGTCACAAAATATATTACATACCTGAGGAGTTGTGCTACACGTGTTTGAAAAACCATTCACCACATTTAAGTCAACCAAAAGAAATATAGCAGAGAGAAGAGATGTTTCTGAGCCTTCATAAAGATGTTGAGTTCCTCTCTCAAGTACAGGTATATCATAACCACCAACATACAGGTCGTCATCATCATGCCTTCCTACAACATTATTAAATGTCTCCTAAAACAATCTTTTTGTCCCATCTTCATCCAATGTGTTTTCAGCATCATTATCTTCTGCCATAGGACCATTATCTTGATCAGGCTTAATATTTGCTTCATGCTCTTGACTAGGTGCTTGTACTACAACAAACTCTTCCTCATGAAGGAATGTCCTAGGAGCACCATAATAGAAATTTACAATCAATAAAATAATACTCGTGAGATATCACAAATATTTAAATGAGTTTACGAATATAATATAGAAAAACTGAGAAAACAAAGAGTTAGACAAAGACAACTTATCTAGTTAACTAATCATTTGCATATGGCTCAACTTAAAACTGACACCTTCATATTAATCAACGTAAAAATACCCTTAATGGGAATGATTCCATTGAATATATTAACAAATCAATATAACTGCATAGATTAATGAGTTTAATAATATGAACATGTAATGATGAAAATAAATAGAAATCAATATAGACCCATCTAACTTTGGTTCTACGAAGCATCCAGAGGGATCAAATCCCTTGAGGTGAAAACCCATTTTTTGAGTAAAAAAGTGAGAGGTTTGCACCTCAAGGGATTTGATACCTCTCAAGGTTTCATAGAACCAAAGTTATATAGGTCTATACTGGTTTTATTTTATATTGAGGATGAAAGCAGATCATTCCAATGGTTTTCTTCTAAACCATGTGTTATTCTAAGAAGGAAAATCATTTTGTGAAATGGATTATTAAAGGGGATTGGCACATATTTTTATGGGTGGATATACCGGGGGCTAAGGGGTATTGGTTTAAAATGGATTTGAGGATGTAATTGCACATGGTTTTACTATAAAACAATGGGTTGTATTTGACCTTGTATTAAGTAGCATTAGGAGTATTTGCACATGGTTTTGTGATAGCATAGGTATTTTTTTAATGTTTTATTGTAAAAAAGGAGAGTCTATTTCTTATTTATTATTTATTTAAAAAAGTTTCATAACAAATTTGTTTCTTTCAGTTAATGTTTTGGATATACACTTTCCTGTACAAATATATGAGGCTTCTATTTTTTGTTTTTTATAATTTTTTTCTTTTAATTTCTTATGGTCAACATAAAAAATTTAGTGGAAAGATATAAAAAAGGGAAAATGAAGAAAACCATAGATTGAGAGACTATCTAACGATCTATATTTTCTCACTGATTAAGTTACAAAGAGGATAATTTCATTTTTAATTAGCTAGGACTTGCACACTAACATTTTTTTAGGTATACATGTGAGATTATAAGGTTACTCACCATTTTAAATGCGTGATTTGGAAAAAAATTTCGAATCAACGAGCAAGACAATGGTTTTCTCATTCGTTGGGTAAGTCATCTTTTTGTTGTTGTTTTCTAGTTAATCTGTCATCGCAGAGCTCCATTTCCCTTGTGTTCGATGAAGAGTTTTTTTTTGGATCAATGGCATCTTCTTTCATAAGTTTTGTCAATGCTAAAGTTCTAGATCTATTGAAGGAACATCTTTCAAATTCTGTATCCAATGTTTTTGAAACTCGGTTATCAGTAGGATCTATTCAAGAGTTTAAGAAATTCATTGTGAGTAATCCATCAGTTCTTCCTATAAAATTGTGGTCTTCAATTTGACAATTTCATACTGAGTCAATATTTCCCTTTACAGACGTCATTGAATAATCAATAGAGAATTATTTGAGTTCTCAAAGGGTTATAATGGATTCTCAGGGGTATAAATTATTGTGTTAATTCAATTCCCAAACTGTTAGAAAGGATTTATCAATCCTAGGTTCACATGATAATTTAAATGAGCAATTTTTCGGGCTGTCGAGTCTGATTTCAGTTGCATATTTTGGCCAAGGCGAATTGCATTTGTTTCTATCAAAAATGGTCAAACTAGAAGTAAATATTGAAGGAATGTATTTTCCTTATTGAATGTATATCTTTCATCATCCCATTCAATGTTTACTATCTTTATTATGTCAATTATTAGGTCTAGATGATGATGGTTTGTTTTTTGAGGTCATGATAGGCTGTCTTGTATAGGTGTGTCAGTCCAACAATTCCAAAAGCCTTAATTTTGATCAGTTTATGGCTGAGAAAAATTCCACTTCAAACATAATTTTAGATATCAAATACTGTTACTTAAGATGATTGTGCATGAGAATCAAACTGCACTGCGAGAGATAAATCTGATGTTTTCATCAGGGATGTTAGTTTCTATTGGAAGCATTTATTTTATCCTTCTCCAAATTTGTCAATGAAATTATGGCTACAATGTATCAACTGTTTTATGATTCAACTCTACCTAGGATTTCAAAGGAAATGAGGAGTAAGTTGCAAATGAGAAATGATCCTATTGCATATTGGTTTTTGTACAAATATTTTACAGTTATCAGGTTATATGGATTCACAAAGGCACATGTCATGTTGCCTTCTTTTATGGTTCGAACATTATTTTCTCTGGAGTTTTTGAGGAAATGGTTATTCGTTGAGAAAGAGAATTTTTTCAAGCACAAAAAGGGATCCATTAAAAATTCAAATACACAGTTGAACATTTTTTAGTTTCTAATTTTGATGTTATTCCAATCATACAGGAAATTGTTAAAGGAATGAATTCTAGGGAAGCTCGTGAATTTAGGTATGATCCTAGGGGAATTATTAATTAGAGAAAGATTTAGAATAGATGTGGGGTTCCTTTGAGAGTGAATAAATGGTAGATTTAATTCAATGGGATAATTTTGATACAATAAATGAATACATATGTTTGAAACCACATGTGCAGACTGCTTCTTATGTAGAAATGTAATCTAATCCTATAAATACAGACGTTAAGACTCCCATGATAAAATAAATTCAGAACAAATGGTTTCATAATGAAATATGAAATTCGAATGTTATACTTGAAAAATATATTAAGAAGTAGAAGATTATTCCTGAAGGACTTGACATTGTCATGATTGATGAAGAAGATCAATAAATTTACCAGGAAAGGGGTACTATTATAGAAGGAAAAAAATGAGTTTCTTGCTGCTTAGAGAAGACTATGTCTCGGGATGAATTCGAAGCCTAGCAAGGAGGTGAAGAGTTGCAAGTGCAAGTAATAATATTTTATCAAGAGTCACATTTTTAGTTTAAGTATTGTAAATATGTTCTGAGATATTATGTTGAAAAGAAAAGGATGTTCATTCAATAAAGTATGATAATGTCATCTCAAGTTAGGAAGGTTGATATTAAGGATGTTTCATTATTTTCTGTAAAGAAAGATGCTTATAATGCCATGAAGATTGCTGTGGTAGATGAGAAGAAAATGTCCAAGGTAAATATCAAAGTGGATAAAGCTGATGTTTCACATAAGATTCATTTCCATAAGCAAGTCTTAGATGTTCTATATTCTGATATACTAAGTTTATTTTTGAATAAGAATAAATCAGAGAATAAGGTTTTCAGATTAGAAGAGAAAATTAAGAAAGAGAAATCCATGTCAGAAGGATGGAAGAATCAAATCAAGAAATTAGAAGCAGATTTGAAAGCAACAAAAGGGAAGTATAGTGAAAAGAAAGCATCAAAGAAATTGTTGGAGGATAAAGAAAATATTATTTAGGCTTTGAAGAAGAAATCAAAGATTGATGAGACTAATCATCCTCAGACCCCAGGAGCTGATGGATTTTCAGAAACAAAGAGACGATTTGAAGTAGGAAACATTAAACTTGAAGGATGAAGTTTTGCGATCGAAAACAACTAAAGATCAAGGAGATGAATCTGTAGCTATCTCTTCCTTGATTTTAGATTTAAAGAGGATTTCAGTGAAGGATTAGAATAGTAAAAGGTTGTAGTATGGTTTAGATAAAATTAATCAAGATATTCAAGAGAAAGGTAAAGCTTTGGAGCAAAGTATAAGTGAGGAATATTTTCTACAACAACAGTTGAATTTAAGAAAGTAGAATTTGATAGAAGAAAAATATTTGAACTGGGATTGTATAATTTCAAAAATTAAAAAGATAAAGGATTTATTTGTACAAGTGGAGGATGAAAGAGAATTGGCTTCTACTGTTTCAACCAATATTGTTAAGTTTCAACAGATGTTAGGAGGTAGACCATCAAAGTCTCAAAATGCTGTCAATTATTTAAATTCATGAACAAAAGCCCAGTTGAATTTTTCAGGGATAAATAAAAAATAAGAAATTATATCCCAAGTATGAAATCATATCATCAAAAATCTGACGATGAAGGATATTTCATTGAAAACATATTTCATGAAAGCAAGAATATCAAGTTTTAAAATAATCCTCAAAGAGATGTTTCTGTTAGGTTTTCCAATGTTTTGTAATTGAGAGGGTTTGTTGATTCTAGAAAGTGAATATCATATGATTTTTCTATCTAAAATAAATGATATATAAGCCATAAATAAAATTAGTATAAATATGAAGGGAGAGGAAATAATTAAAATCCAAAAAAAATAAAAAAATCCTGCTTTATAAAGTTAGAAAGGTGATTGTTGATTTACGACCAGTTACTTATACTTTCTATTCATAATTACATGAAATTTACAGATAAATGTTGGTAGTATATTTTCCTTCATCATCTATCTGGTAACAAAATTCCATATGTGCAGATAAGTGGAATGATTTAGATTCTTCTCTTGTAACAAGTTCTTGAGGGTGAAGTTTTTGGCAAGCGAGCATAGAATAGCTACTTATCAAGGATTTAAAGCTTAATCATGGAACATACATTGGTAGAATATTTGGAGGTGACCTTGCATGTGTTACAGGTGAATGAAAGCAGGCACACATGTTGCACATCTTGGGGAAAAGGGGGGTGATAATTATAGTTATTTAATTTATGATTGCGGATAAAATTGGTGGTTGAGAGCTATATTTTAGGCTGAGATATTTCTTTCAATTCATTCTATTTATGGAGTAAAGATTAAATTCACAAGTAATATTTCAAAAAGGGAAAGAGTTGGCATGGATTTGAAAGTAGAAAATAAAATAGAGCTTAAGCATAAGAGGAAAAATATTGAAGTAAAAGAGTTACAACCAGTGAAATATACAAAGTTATTTGAGCCTGAGAAATATATGGAAGAGATAGAATCTATTTTCAAAGTAGCATCTAGGAGTGATGAAGGTTTTGATATCCCTGAAATCAAGAGGAGCATCAAGTAGAAAGAGAGAAGGTCTATTAGCATAGAAAAGGTAATCCTTTCCAAGTAGCATCTAGGAGTGATGAAGGTTTTGATATGCTTGAAATCAAGAGGAGCATCGAGTAGAAAGAGAGAAGGTCTAGTAGCGCAGAAGCAGGTAATCCAATAATAAGGGATTTGGTTGCAAATTCAGATAATGTTTTACCAAAAAATGAGGATAAAGAATAAAGTGATTACGAAAACCAGTTTACTCAGGAGATTTTCAAGGAGTGAGGCTAGAAAGCAATAGACTCAAACAATGTTAGTTTTATTCAGCACCAAAATTTATTTAGGGATATCTGATCCTAGTAATTCCTAAATAAATTCATTGGATAGGCTATTTGAAGGAACAAAGATCGAAGATTATACCAAAAGTTGTTTTTATTGATTTTTTTCTGTAATTTCTAAAAATGACTCTAGGAGTCTAAGCTTGTATATATAGAGTCTTTTTTGATGTAATAGGGGTTTGTGTTTTAAGTAATATTGGAGGAGAAAACTATTGTGATTCTGTAAATTTGAGATATTAATGAAAAATTAGTGGAGAAGTACAAACTCATTCTATACCTGAGTTTCTGATAGTATGGTGCGCTGAAGAATGTATCAATATGTTATGTGTATGTGATTCTTCTTTGTTTATTTCATCTCAGTGTTATCTTCATGTTTGATTTAAAAATATAGATGCAAAATTCATCCTTGTTAGATGCTTTGTAATATATCAGTTAAACATTTCACAAATCTTCATCTAAAGTAATATTAAATAATTCAGTCATGGTTAATTTCTCTTATATCATGGACTATTTCTTTCTTACTCCTCTATTCTCTTGTTTTTTTTATCCTATGTTTTCATTTGAATATTAATTTTTAATGTCCGAAGGACATTGTCCCTTTGTAACCAATTCACGAAAAAAAATGATGAAGGAAAAGATGGACAAAGTTCAAAAAAGGACAATGTCAACCTAGTACTAGAAAAATGAACATATATGGAACTGATCAATGTTGGAATGAGAACTTTTGGAGACTCGTAGCACTTGAAAATGGTAAAATTTCAAAATCAATGTTGCTAGAAAATAATCTAATTACAAATCCTAGTGCCAGAAAGAATTATAATTGACATACTCAATGCTAGAATAAACAGAAATTAGGAATCCTAACACTACAATAGGGCATATTTGGAATTTCTAGCACTGGAAAAGGAAATTAAGACGAATCTTAGCACTATAAAACAAGGTAGATGAGAAACATCATAGCACTAGAAAGTTAAAAAAGTGAAAAATCCGGTGTTATGAAAAGGACCATTTAAAAAGCCTAGGAATGAAGGAAATTGGAAAACCTAGTGCTACGAGGGAGAAAAAATGAAATCCTAGCAGTAGAAACTAGAACAAATGATAAAAATAGCGCACCAATGATGAGAGGAGGTTAGTTTGGAGAGAGAGAGAGAGAGATCGTTAATGAATACCAAAACTACCTAGCCTAAATATTAATTGCAAACTATAAATATTAATTCCAAACTACTTAGCATAAATATTAATTGCAAATTGTAACGTCTCTTCTCTCCCACTTCAAATTTTTTTATTTTTATTTTTCCATGGATAGTATAAGTCTGTTATCCTAATTGCCACTGCCACTCGGATATACTATCAAATTTCAATAATTATGAAATTCTCTTGAACAAAGTTTTCCTATTTTTTTTCATATGTGTATCTTTGGCTAACTATTCTATTTTTTTATTTTTTTATTTATTCTTCCCATAAGGTTTTTGGTGGCTTATGTTGTACATATATATATCCATATATATACTTTACACACCTATGGTTTATATATTTATCCTTGTCCATAGAACATATCCATATATATAATTTATGCATACATAATTGTTATGATGATCTTTGGCCATAACCTTCTATCTATGCACTCAACTTTTACCCCCATTCCTTTATAGATTTCACCACCTATATGCTTTAGATTTCGTTGTCATATTCTTATGGTGGCATAGTGAATATGTTATGAATTTTTCTTGCTAAGTCCTCGTACCATTTCCCAAATTTCTTTGAAACTGAATTATCCAAAGTGCTGAATGATTTAATTCGATTTATATCATTTCTCATTTATCGTTCCTATGAGTTTAGTCGAACCTTGTGGCCATGGTTTAATGGTATAATTATCGTACCTAGGTCACCCTGGATATCTCACATACCTTCCGCTATGACAAAGTTTCTATGGGGATAGACGACATTAAAGTCGTCGTACTTATTTTGCTACGTTGGCAAGTTTGAGTTAATATGGTTCATATTGGATAATCTCGTCGAGCTTCCACGTCGACTGGGGTTAATGGCGTTTTGTGGATTTAACGTTTTGATTTGTTATCTCTCGACCCATTTTGGTCATGTGTACATGCAATGCTTTGGGAATTTACATTTTTATATTTGCAACGTATGGTTGTTCATTAATAACGCCGATCTTGTGATACGATTTGGAGTACTGTGAAATCGATTACAATGGATTTTCATTTATGTTGAACGACTATGCAATGGATTTCGATTTCTCCCCAATCAATCTGTGTGCATCTCGTCGATCTGTTGACACCTAGACGGTGGAGATGATTCAGATCTGATAGGGTTTTCGCTCGTTTTGGTTTAATGAATCGTATTAATTCTGGAGTTGTCAAATGGATTGTTCTTTTGCTATCCATTTTTCTTGACCGACTCTTGGTGTCAATACTCTGCTCATTTGAGGAAAACGAGACGTCAAGCTCTTCCCAGCTTCTAAGTGTAACCATTCCTTTGGTTCATAGTCCTTCAGGTATGAATTTTTTTGGCATTCTCCTTACCAGTATGACTACGTTCGATTTTTTTGTTTTAGTTACCCTATCATTTAATTTATAAAGCCACCTCTATCACCTATAATTCAATCTCCTGTGGATTATCTTTCTGCTATATCGGGCCTGATATTTGTTCTATGATTCCTTGTTAAATCTCTGCGCTAACATTAAATCCTTGGTGAGTAGGAAATTCTTATTCTCATGTCTTCCGTGACCGTATTCGTTTCATTCGCCGAGTTGCCCTGGCTCTAAGTGAGCAATCACTACCTCAGGTAAGCCGTCAGTTCATTAGAAAATAATTTATCCTATGTTTTATTTTCGTTCTGATGAAAGTTTTCTTTTTACAATACCCATGTATTCTTTCTGCAGGTCGTATTGGTGACAAAGTCTTCCAATCCCAAAGGTAACCCTTGTTTCTATGCTCAGTTCGAACATACTATGTTCTGAAGTATCATCATATCGTCTTGGTATAACAATCTCTCATGTTGGCCTCATTTTATTTCAGGTAGGTTCGAATCTCGTTGAGGGTTTTCTTCTGTGGTATTTGGTGGATTTGTAATTCACTCGACTTGACATCGTTATATCCTAGAATTTCAGGTCGATATCGACGCGTCCTTAGTCGGAGTGTGACCAGGCTCTCTCGTTGTTATTATACAAATTTTTTTCATACAATTCAAGTTTTTATTGTTGTAAAAAGTTTCCACTGTAGTAATAACTTATGCCAAAGACTGGGACTATTAACAAATTTTAATTCAGGTGATGAAATTCCTGGAATAATTAAATTGTGTAATGTTATTATGAAACCATGATAGCCTGATTTCGTAAGTGGTTTCAAAATTTGATATGTGTGTGTGTGTATATATATATATATATATATATATATATATATATATATATATATATATATATATATATATATATATATTTATTTATCTACCATTCGTCTTAGTTATTAATGACAGATCAATAATATTTTCTAACAGTTTCCAGATTCTTATTTTCATGTTGATACTCATGTTAAATATTTTTCCCTTCAGTATTTGTCTTCCTAATTTTGACTGAAGGAATTAATAAGTTCACTAGTCTTATTTTTCCTTACTGTTCCTCCTCATTATAATAGCATAAATGAATATAAGCCTCTTTGTTGCAAGAGTTTTCAAGTCTGCAATCTTTCAGTGAATGAGAAATTACAATTTCCACAGAGACTATAATTTCAGGTGTATTATATGACTCCAAAAGTGGACTCTCTTTATACTCCTTAGTTTGGGGTTGCATTGTAATAGTCACTTATGTCACTCATAATATTTTCTGCAACTATATACTTTAAATTTTCTTGGTATAACAGTTTCAATATATCTAGTGTTTAAACTACATTCTTAACTGGCATATTATATAGATCTGGTGGGAGAAATATTTGTTACCTTTCATAGCTTGTATAGTCTGCATGCATTTTATAGAAATTCACATGCACAGCTTATATTTTCCAGTAAGAATTCAGTTTGGACCCTTTCTTTGTGAAGGATGTTAGTCATACACCAGTTTTATATATAATTTCTCAAACCATAATTGTTTGTAGGTTTAGTAAAAATGTTTAGCTCTGTTTCTTTGCTCTCTCTCTCTCTCTCTCTCTCTCTCTATATATATATATATATATATATATATATATATATATATATATATATATATATATATATATATATATATAACACTAAAATCTATACTCCATTCGTCCTTATTATAGAGGGTAATTTGTATAGATAAAGGCACCCAATTTAAAGTTGCAGTCTCAGGGACCACTTTGGTTAAAATCAATCAATTCAGGATATGCAGCAAAATAATCTAATTTCACTTTTTGGGTTTCCTAGTGTTCAACAATTAATTCTATTGTTGTAAACATTTAAAGTTACACAATTATGAATTCTGAGGTAGCAGAAATCTCCAGATTTAAACCAGTCGCTGGTTTAGAGTTTCTGGCTGATTTTTCCTAGAATTCTTGTTCCTACAACTATGCAGAACTGAGAGGATTTAATTTCTCTACAACTTTGTAAATGTATGGAATACCAGCACAAAACAGTAACATTTCAAGTAGTATGCAGCTACAGGCATTAACCTTAACACTTAACACAAATAATTTTTTTTTTCATTCATAAATACTGTGAGCATACCTCTTAGGTACTTGACCAATCCTCCCAACCTTAGAGTTCCTTTATCTCCATAACTCACCCCCGAGATGAGATCACCTTCCACAATTAACTTAACCTCAGACCTGCTCACAGAATAGCTATTTGCTTTTTCTCCTAAGTCATTTTCAATTTGTCTGTGAATTTCAGAGACGTTTTTCTTCTGCTGTCAGGCTTCCTCATTAGGATTTTTAAAGCTTCTTTCTGCTTTTCCCAGCTTTTTACCTCTTCCCAACTACTCTCCACCTCATTGGGGAAACTAGATTTTCCTCAAAATCTAATTTAGAAATAAATTCTTTCAAGGATTTTTGAAAGATTTTTGGGGAAAGTATTTTCCTCTTTCCATCCTCATGGATTTAGCAAGTGATCTCATAATTATCATTTTGTCAATATGCACAGAATTATTTTATTTATTTTTCATAATTAAATATTTAATTACATCCACAGAATACTTATCCATTGGGGTCCACTCCCCCTTGGATAAAATTTCAAATGTCTAACTTTGAAAGAACATAAAACTAGGGGTGTTACATATTCCCCCTCTAAAAGAAAACACCGTCCTCGGTGTTGATATCTAGCTACTAGAGTTCATTTTCCAAAATGGTAAATGGACACTTTCTGTCACTGCCTTTCCTGTGTAGCTTTTCAGATGAAATATTTGTCTGCACCTTTTACTTCTGTTGCCAGCTTCATTCCTCAATTAATTTCTTCCCCGTCCAATATTTGAACTGAAGGTCTGGAAACAACTCCCCTTTCCTTGGTTCCACACCAGATTGCCATTCCACCAACAATGTGAGAAGCATCATGTAATATCTTTAATAAGAACAATAAGCACATCATGAACTTCTTAACATGGGCTGCAGCCACTTTATAAGCCACCTGTCCCACCTTTCAGCACCCCCAAAATGTTAATACTAGGGAGGTTTCTAATTTTGCAGCACCTTCATATTAAAGTGTGTTCTTTTTCTTTGGCTGATACACAACAATGCAGTCTCCATTTTTGAAGCCTTGCTGCATCCTCTTTCAAATGTTATTAGTTTTCTTCCAAGTATCCTCAGGTTGTCTTGATGTTTCTTTGTATTTTTTTAACAATTCTTTCCATCTCTTGTAAAGCATCTGGTCCCAACTTTAGCTTATCCTCAGGTTGGCTCCAGCTCAAAGGAGTACGACATTTCCTTCCATAGAGTGCCTCAAACAGACTCATTTTAATGGAGGATTGATCATTGTTATTATAGGCAAATTCAACTAAATGCAAGTAATCTTCCCATTTTGATGGCCTATCCATCACATACATCCTCAACATATCCTCCAAAATCTGATTTGTTCTCTCCGTCTGAACATCCATCTGAGGGTGATAGGCAGTGCTAAAATTCAGCTTAGTGCTCATGCCCCCAAATAGACCTTTCCAAAAGGCTACTATGAACTTAGCATCTCTATCTGAAACAATCATCTTTGGGACCCCATGGAGCCTTACTACTTCCCTCAAGAATACATCTGCTACTTGGGCTGTCCCAAAAGTAGATTTCACAGGTATGAAGTGTGCAACTTTTATTAAAGTTTATACTACCACCATCACTGAGTCGTGCTGGTATTTGGTTTTGGGTAGCCCTGTTATGAAATTTATAGAAACTGTGTCCCATTTCCATTCTGCAATCGACAAAGGGTTTAAAAAACCGGTAGGATGCTGATGCTCAACTTAAACTAGTTGACACTCCATGCACCTAGCTAAATATTCTGCTACATATCTTTTCATTCCTAGCCAAAACAACTTATTTCTCAAAGCTGTTAACATTTTCTGATATCCAGAATGCCCTGCATACGGCTGTTTGTGATATTCATCTAGGATTTCTTTTTTCAAAGTTTCCACATTGGGGACATACAATCTATTTTTGTAGCAGATCAGCCCTTTTTGGTTTTGAGTGTAGTCAACCATCTCATTCTTTAGTATTTTCACCTGTAGATTCTCATAATTTGGATCTTGGTCTGCTACCTTTTTCACTAGATCTTCTAAATCAAAATTAGCACTACTTCCAATACTGTTTATATTTTGACCAGCATTTCTGCTCAAGGCATCAGCAATTTTATTTTCTTTCCCTCTGATATGTTTTATGTCCATATCAAATTCACTCAGAAAAGACAGCCATATGGCCTATCTAGCATTCAAATCAGTTTGGGAAAAGAAATACTTAAGACTAATATGATCAGTCATCAATGTAAATTTTTTTCCAAGAAGATAGTGTCGCCACATCTACAAGGCATGAATAACAATAGCCAATTCCAAATCATATGCACTATAGTTCTATTCATGTGTCTTCAGTTTCCTAGACTCATATGCAATAAATGAATTTTCTTGCAACGGGACTCCTCCCAACCCCTCTCTACAGGCATCCATACGTACAACAAATTCCTTATCAGGATCTGCAATTTTCAGTATAGGGGCTGTAGTGAGTTTTAATTTTAATTTTTCAAAACTGTTTTGGCATTTTTTAGTCCACTCAAATTTGACACCCTTTCTTTGTAGTGAGGTTATGGGATATGCTATGGCAGAAAATCTTTCAACAAATCTGCGATAATAACCTGCAATCCCCATAAACGATCTCACTGCTAAAACATCATTTGGCACCGGCCATTCTCTAATAGCCTTTATCTTTTTAGGGTCAACAACCAACCCTTGTTCAGAAACAATATGACCCAAGTATTGGATCTTGTCCTTATAGAATTCACATTTACTGAATTTGGCATATAACTGGTTTTCTTTCAGAGTTTGCAACACTATCCTCAAGTGCTCTTTGTGCTCCTCCTCACTTTTTGAATAAACTAAAATATCATCTATGAATACTTGTACGAATTTATCCAAGTACTTGTTTAACACACTGTTCATTAAGCACATAATTGTGGCAGGGGCATTTGTCAAACCGAAACATAGGACTACAAATTCGTAGTGACCATACCTAGTTCAAAAAGTTGTTTTGCTAATGTCTTCCTCCTTAATTCTGAGCTGATGATAACTAGTCCTTAAGTCAATCTTAGAAAATACTGAAGCTCCTCTTACTTGATCAAAAATATCATCAATTCGGGGAAAAGGATATCTATTTTTAATTGTCAACTTATTCAGTTGACGATAGTCAATTCACATTCTAAAGGTTCCATACTTCTTTTTCACGAACAACACCGGTGCTCCCTAAGAAGACACACTCAGTCTGATATAACCCTAATCCAGCAATTCTTGCAATTGCATTTTCAGTTCCATGAGTTCAGGGGGACTCATTCGATAAGGAGCTTGGGAAACAGGTGTTTCCCCCGACACCAAATCGATTGAAAAGTCAATCTCTCTTCTGGGGGGAAGATGAGGAATCTCATCTGGAAAAATTTCCTTAACTCTCTCAATACTGGCAAGGTATCTAACAGGTTTTTTTCCCGGTTGCTGTTCTACTTCTTCAACATGTATTGGATATACTTGATATCCTTTCCTAGCTATTATTTTTAATTGCAGTGCTGATATTTGTCTTACAGAGATGGGTTTTGGTTTTCCCTTGAGAATAAAAGGGTTCCCTTCTTCATCTATGCAATGCAGAGTTTTATCCCAACAATTCATCATCGCCTTTCTCTTTTCCAGCCAGTCCATTCCTATCAGCAAGTCATATGAGCCTAAGGGCAGAATATTTAAATTCACTTCTGTCTGGAAATCATTTAATTTAATTTTTGTTTGAGGTAACTTATGTGTTACCTTCCTCTTGGTACCAGTGGCTAACTAGACCAACCAAGAATGCTGAAATTTTTCAGTCTAGAGATTGCATTTTTCTACCACTTGTGAACTAATGTAACTCAAAGAAGCACCTGGATCAATTAAAACACTAACAGATTTGTCAGCAATCTTACCTTCCATTTCAACCATGGTAGCTTGGTTCTCTGCTTGTCGATTCTCCAAGGCTGCACTGATAGTGGGTATATTTCTTGCTATATCATTTACTATGGTAGCTTCTTGATCTCTCATAATCATCTGAATGTTTCGGTGGGGACAATCCCTCAAGAGATGGGGTTCTCCACATCCCTAGCATTTCAAAGGTTCCCTCATTTTAATTGCGCCTTCCTTCTTATTTCCTTCATCTAGTTGTTTGGAACCAACTTGAGACTGAGCTGTTTGGCTTTCTTTTGGTTTATTAAGCTTTTTCCTCTGATGATCCCTACCAAAATTCTTTAAGTAAGTTGGTTTTTGTTTCTTTCCTTTTATTTCACCTTTGTTTATCCAGCCTTTTCCATTCTCACCCTTTCCTTTAAACTACTGGTAGCATAATCTAGCTTTTCTCACTTCTTTTTCCATAGTTTTTGGGTTATCAAACTCGATCTTCTCTTTTTACACAACAGGAAAACAGTTCAAAAACCTTTGTAGCTTGGCCTTCTCTTCCCTAACATAAGGGACATATCTCAACAGATTTGTAAACTTGGTGACAAACTAATCAATAGTAAGCTGTCCCAGTCTAAGTTCATGGAATTCCATTGCTTTATCATCATAATAACATTCATTCAATTAGAAGTTTTTAAACTTGACTTGGAAATCTTCCCAAGTAATTGTCCTTTCATCAATGGCATGAACCATTTTTGTCTCCTCCCACCACAAGGTAGCCTTACCTTGTAGCTGGTAGACAGCTAATCTGGCTTTCAGATTGCTTTCATATTCATAGACTTGGAAATATTTAATGATGTTCAACAACCAGGCTTCAACATCTTCCTCCTTCTCCCCATCATAGGAGGGAGGTTTGATCTTTCAGAATTCCCCCTGTAATTCCTTTTTCTGCTTATACTGATGCCTAGTAACATCATATTCCTCAGATTCATCAGAGAAATTTCCCTTATTGCTCTTTTCAGAACCCTCACCTTCTCGGCTGTTCCAAGAAGTTAATTCTCTGATGAGCTTTTCCTGCTCCTCACTGGCTAATGAAAATTTGTCATTCTGGCTTCTTAGCTCAGCCATCCCTCATTGCAAAATGTGCAACATAGCCATCACTAGAGCGTTGGGATCTGGTGTATTATCGTCATAATACACCAGATCAACATAAATTTCCTCACCTTCTACCATTCAACTTTTTGGTTTCAGCACCGCTATACACTAAACAACACAGATCAATAATAAACAAATTTTTTTTTCAACAATAAATAATTATACAGTGACCACACAACAACAGTGAGCACAAAAACAATAGCCCAGTTTATGTAACATGGGCTTTGATACCATTTGTAATGTCTCTTCTCTCCCACTTCATTTTTTTTTTTTTTCCTTGGATAATATAAGTCTGTTCTCCTAATTTCCACCGCCACTCAGATATACTATCGAATTTCAATAATTATGAAATTCTCTTGAACAAAGTTTTCCTATTTTTTTTCATATGTTTATCTTTGGCTAACTATTCTATTTTTTTTTTAATTTATTCTTCCCATAAGGTTTTTGTTGGCTTATGCTGTACATATATATATCCATATATATACTTTACACACCTACGGTTTATATACTTATCCTTGTCCATAGAACATATCCATATATATCAATTATACATACATAATTGTTATGATGATCTTTGGCCATAACCTTCTATCTATGCACTCAAATTTTACCCCCATTCCTTTATAGAGTTCACCACCTATATGCTTTGGATTTCATTGTAATATTCTTATGGTGGCATAGTGAATATGTTATGCATTTTTCTTGCTAAGTCCTCGTACCATTTCCCAAAGTTCTTTGAAACCAAATTATCCAAAGTGTTCAATGATTTAATTCGATTTATATTATTTCTCATTTATTGCTCCTATGAGTTTAGTCCAGCCTTACGGCCATGGTTTAATGGTATAATTATCGTACCTAGGTCACCCTGGATATCTCACATACCATCCACTATGACAAAGTTTCTGTGGGGATAGACGACTTTAAAGTTGTCATACTTATTTTGCTACGTTGGCAAGTTTGAGTTAATATGGTTCGCATTGGATAATCTCATAGAGCTTTCCACGTCGACTGGAGTTAATGGTGTTCTGTGGATTTAACGTTTTGATTTGTTATCTCTCGACCCATTTTGGTCATGTGTACACGCAATGCTTTGGGCATTTACATTTTTATATTTTCAACGTATGGCTGTTCATTAATAACACCGATCTTGTGATAAGATTTGGAGTACTATGAAATCGATTACAATGGATTTTCATTTATGTTGAATGACTATGCAATGGATTTTGATTTCTCCCCAATTGATCCGCGTGCATCCCGTCGATCTGTTGACACCTGGACGGTGGAGATGATTCAGATCTGATAGGCTTTTTGCTCGTTTTGGTTTAATGAATCGTATTAATTCTGGAGTTGTCAAATGGATTGTTATTTTGCTCTCCATTTTTCTTGACTGACTCCTGGTGTCAATACTCTACTCATTTGAGGAAAACAAGACGTCAAGCTCTTCCCACCTTCTGAGCGTAACCATTCCTTCGGTTCATAGTCCTCCAGGTATTAAATTTTTTGGCATTCTCCTTACTAGTATGCTTACGTTCGATTTTTTTGTTTTATTTACCCTATTGTTTAATTTATAAAACCACCTCTGTCTCCTATAATTCAATCTCCTGTGGTTTATCGTTCTGCTATATCAGGCTTGATATTTTTTCTATCATTCCTTGTTAAATCTCTATGCTAACATTAAATCCTTGGTGAGTAGTAAATTCTTCTTCTCATGTCTTCCGTGACCGTATTAGTTTCATTCGCCGAGTTGCCCTGGCTCTAAGCAAGCAATCACTACCTCAAGTAAGCTGTCAGTTCATTAGAAAATAATTTATCCTGTGTTTTATTTTCGTTGTGGTGAAAGTTTTTTTTTTAACAATACCCATGTATTCTTTCTGCAGGTCGTATTGGTGACAAAGTCTTCCAATCCCAAAGGTAACCCTTATTTCTATGCTCAGTTCGAACATACTATGTTCTGAAGTATCATCATATCGTCTTGTTGTAACAATCTCTCATGTTGGCCTCATTTTATTTCAGGTAGGTTCGAATCTCGTCGAGGGTTTTCTTTTGTGGTATTTGGTGGATTTGTAATTCACTCGACTTGACGTCATTATATCCTAGAATTTCAGGTCGGTATCGATGCATCCTTAGTCGGAGTGTGACCAGGCTCTCTCGTTGTTATTATACAAAAATTTTTCAGACAATTCAAGTTTTTATTGTCGTAAAAAGTTTCCACTATAGTAATAACTTATGCCAGAGACTGGGACTATTAGCAAATTTTAATTCGGGTGATGAAATTCCCAGAATAATTAAATTATGTAATGTTATTATGAAACCATGATAGCCTGATTCCGTAAGTGGTTTCAGAATTTGATGTGTATATATATATATATTTATCTACCATTCGTCTCAGTTATTAATGATAGATCAATAATATTTTCTAATAGTTTCCAGATTATTATTTTCATGTTGATACTCATGTTAAATATTTTTCCCTTCAGTAATTGTCTTCCTAATTTTGACTGAAGGAATTAATAAGTTCACTAGTCTTATTTTTCCTTACTGTTCCTCCTCATTATAATAGCATAAATGAATATAAGCCTCTTTGTTGCAAGAGTTTTCAAGTCTGCAATCTTTCAGTGAATGAGAAATTACAATTTCCACAGAGTCTATAATTTCAGGTGAATTATATGACTCCAACAATGGACTCTCTTTATACTCCTTAGTTTGGGGTTCCATTGTAATAGTTACTTATGTCACTCATAATATTTTCTGCAACTATATACTTATAATTTTTCTTGGTATAACAGTTTCAGTATATCTAGTGTTTAAAATACATTCTTAATTGGCATATTATATAGATCTGGTGGGAGAAATATTTGTTACCTTTCAAAGCTTGTATAGTCCTCATGCATTTTATAGAAATTCACATGCACAGCTTATATTTTCCATTAAGCATTCAGTTTGGACCTTTCTTTGTGAAGGATGTTAGTCATACACGAGTTTTATATATAATTTCTTAGACCATAATTGTTTGCAGGTTTAGTAAACATGTTTAGCTCTGTTTCTTTGCTCTCTCTCTCTCTCTCTCTCTCTCTCTCTCTCTATATATATATATATATATATATATATATATATATATATATATATATAGCACTAAAATCTATACTCCTCCATTCTGTGCTTATTATAGAGGGTAATTTATAGATAGACATGCACTGTTAAATTGGAAAGCTATACGTCTATACTTCACTTAGTTATTTCAATCAATCTATAGATCTGCACTGCATGTAATTAATTCATCCTACCCACATGTTTTGGGTTTCCCTAGTGTTCAATGAATTAATTCTATTTTTAACAGAAACAGATTAAAGTTACACAATTATGAATTATGAGGCAACATAAATCTCCAGATTTAAACCAGGGCTGGTTTAGAGTTTCTGGATGATTTTTCCTCAGAATTCTGTTTCCTACAACTATGCTAGACTGAGAGGATTTAATTCCTCTAAAAATCTGTAAATGTATGGAACACCAGTACAAACAATCACAAAAAGTACTACAAGTCATATGCAGCTACAGTCATTATCCTTAACATCTAGCACAATTTAATTTTCAATCATTCATAACCACTGTGAGCATACTACTTTGGTACTTGACCAGTCCTCCCAACCTTAGAGTCCCTCTATCTCCAAAACTCAGCCCTGAGCTGAGATCACCTCCAGAATAGACAAACCTCTAATCTGTTCAGGAATAGCTTATTTAAGCTTTTGCTCCCCAAAGCCTTTTTCTAATTCTGCGTCCAGAATTTCAGGATGCTTTTATTCTTGTTTGCCTAGGCTTCCCTTATTTAGGGATTTTTAAAGTTGCTTTCTACTTTTCCCATCTTTTTACCTCTTCCCAACTACTCTCCACCTCATTGGGGAAACTAGATTTTCCTCAAAATCTAATTTGGAAATAAATTCTTTCAAGGATTTTTGAAAGATTTTTGGGGAAAGTATTTGCCTCTTTCCATCCTCATGGATTTAGCAAGTGATCTCATAATTCTCATTTGGTCAAACTGCATAGAATTATTTTATTTATTTTTCATAAATAAATATTTAATTACATCCAGAAAATAATTATCCATTGGGGTCCACCCCCCTTTGGATTAAAGTTCAAATTTCTAACTTTGAAAGAACATAAAACTAGGGGTGTTACAGAAACTACCTAACATAAATATTAATTTCAAATTAAGTACCTATAACTCATCATCATATTTTTTCTCAGTGCATAAAACAAAAAATGAATATTTTGGAAGATTGTCACTTTAACAATTGACTATATATTTGAACTAAGTAAAACCAAATCTCTTATGGAATGTATAAGAAATATAAAGAACAAGTCTCTTATGGTCTAATAGATGATAATGAATAAGTACTTATTAATGGATGATATTCATGTCCACCTTGAACATGTCTATAAGTTCTACAATGCTTTTTAGTTGTTGTTATTAAAAGTCTCCTTACTTTCAAGCTCATGCAGTTTTACAAGGGCAATAACATTTTATATACTCTGAAGCCCCTGATGTCGATCCCACGTCTCCTCGGCCTAGCCCTTTAGGAATGTTATCTGACATTTTTCCTGACCAAATACCTTTTAGTGATGATTTTCAATCAAAATTAACCTCAAAAATAGCCATATAACATTTCAAAAGCATGCGATGTATAACAAGAATGTGGAACTTGTAAATAGGTATTCAGTCTGATAGAATAGCGTCGAATATTTGATGGGAAATATATATATATATATATATATATATATATATATATATATATTTACCATCGGATATTTGACATTGTCCTATTGGATAAACGTTGCACAATAGTAAAATTCCATTAATGGTGAAATTTTGTCATTTTCTAGTGGCAAGACAACAATCATCGAATATGTGACTCTATATAATTAACGTCACATAGTCGACGATTTTCGGTGTTTAAGAAAAAAACAAAAAAATATGTTAAACATTCGATGGTTTTTCGATTTCATCTGTTTGTCGGATTCCATCGTCCGATTTTAACTGGAAATGTGGTAGTGATGAGGCCGTAGAAGACCAAGTTCACTTGAGACTGTTATGTTTTTATCTAATTTCAGGGCCTATCCAAGGAGATAAAGGAACTGTCATGCATGTCATTGTCAGAGTCAGAGTAATCATGTGGATTATTTTTTTTTAGAGGAGGAGCTAGCTGCAACGTAAAGTGGCCTGAAGTTTTCACAAAACAATTATAACATTTTTTAATTGCAAAAATGTACCTCTGTGTTGAATTTTAAAAAGGTAATTTTTTATTTTTCTTTGATCATGGAGTTCATAGTTTTAGAAAAATTTAGTGTTATAAGCTTCCCCTAATGTAAAGTAAAAGTACAAAATAAATTAATGAAGAAACATTTCTGAGGCATAGTAAAGGGTACAAAAGAGGCACCTATAGGTGCCAAAAAATTACTTGAATGGATAAGTAGGGATGAAAAAGATAAGTCCATTATTGGACTTGATCTTTTAGATTCATAGTTAGATGATGTATATCTCACTAAACCATCTAAAGAAATATGGTAACACTTGATTCAACTATTCGATGCAAAAGTACATATGCAAGTTTTTCCATAAAATTTGAGTCATTTAAAATAAAAATGAATGAAGAGAATTATATGTCTAATCATGTAAATTATTTAATGAATCTTATAACACAGTTAATTGAAGTTTGTTCGAAAGTAGAATACGAGGACACAAAATGCATCTTATTAAATAGTTTACCTTCAAGTTTTAGCAATGTTTCCTTCACATATATTAGATGAGACAATTGCAACACTTTTGGTAGAGGAAAGGTGGATATAGCCAAAGGATACAAAAGAAAATTTCAAATATAAAATGCATTATTTTTAAAGACAAGGATGAGAAAGAAAAATGAAAATAAAAGTGATCTTGAATACTACTACTACAGGAATATTGGGTATGCATGGAATTGCAAAGATCGTGCCAATGATCCGTTAAAAGGGAAGGTAAAAGAATAAAAAAATATATCCATGGATGAATATTAATTAAATTTTGATGATGATTTCAATGAAGAATTTTAACCTCTAAAACTATTTTAGATAGCTATAGCTCAGTGAAAAGGGTCAAAATGGATGGTTGTGCAGATAAATCGACAGTTTTTGATCTAGGGAAGTATATCTCATTCTTGAATATGTGAGAGTGGTCTTCAAGTGAGGTTATATGAAAAATTTGGACACCGTTCAGTAATTCGAGCGTTCAAGACTGGAACTCGGGAATCCAACTTGTTGACTACACCTTTACGAGAGTTATGAGGCAACTTGATGGATCTCATGGTAATATGGAAGTTTTAAAGCATTTAAAGAATCATTATGTATTTTTTTATTTATGGCTGGTTTCAATAATTTTATGTAATGTAAGAATTAATGAGGGAATTTACAGTTAATTCTTACATCCCATATTTGAGAAGTTGGTTTTCGAGTTGTCAGTGATGGTTGACAAATTCTCTCAACCTCTCCTTTTAAATTAGGAATAAGTTAGAACTAAGAAAATCTATATATCCGAGTAATATATGAATATAATGTGTGTGTGTGTTTACGTTAATGTATACATGCCCCTATTGGAAAAAAAATAAAAAATTATTCATTCCTTCTATATATGCATGGGTGTTTTTTTTTCATCTTTGAATTGTAAAATTGACTTTTTTGTCAATAAGAATGATTTTATATTTTACTATTTCAAAGTTAGTTTACATGTTAGGTAAGGGGAATATGAGAATGCGATTATTATTATATTACAATAGATCCATTTTGATTTTAATTATATATGAGGTCAAATCTCTTAAATTATAAATCTAGTTTCTAAAAGAAAATTTGAAAAAAGAGATTTACAAGTAAAAATATTTTATTATATAAATGAGATAGATCTATATTGATGCTATTTATACATATGCACACACATGGAAAATAACCAAAATATAAAATAATGAAACTCCTTTAAATGATATATATAGTGCCTATTGAAATATTTCATTTACAAAGACATTGTTTACATTTATATTTACATTGTTTTTATATTTTCTCTTTTTAATATATTTTTAAATACATGTTAATATTAATTAGCTCTATATATTGAGATAATTTTTTTATAACCCAAATTAATTTTTTCTTTTATTAATATTCTGAAATGTTATAAAAATGTTATATTAATAATTAAATGAGTTTTACATCTATTTTTTTATTAAGAAATATATCTTTTGTTTATAAACGTGGAAGTTCATTTATATTCCATTTAAAAAAAAAAAGATGTTTTACATTCATATCCAATAGGGTTATAATTCCTCAACCTGCACACAGGGAAACCAAGTTTGTTGGCCATTTGACTGCATTGTAAGCCATCGAAAATTTAAAAATTCTAAGACTATCTGGCAACTTTATATAAGAATCATTGTATTTAATTTTCTTATTGGCTATGTAATTATAAGAAAACCTCAAAGTCTGTAAGGTAATCATGTATACATCTCAAAATTTTAAAAACATAACTATGTTGATCATCAAATGATTCACCAAAAGTGTCTATGGGCCCCGTATCTTTAGCATTGGACCCAGATAATTTAGATTGTGGTAGCAAAGGGATGTGCTTCTCGATGCGACTGAGGCAAGCATTTTTTTTTTGGTTCTGATACTAAATGAGTTGAAATTCCTTGTGAATTTTCTGCAGATATGTGTATGGCTTAGTTGAACTAGCACAGAAGGTCACCAAAGCTTTTTCCCCTATGTTTTTCACTATCCAGTATAAATATATTGTTTACTGAAATTGAGTATACGAGCCTCCATTGAGTATACTAGCCTCTAGAATGGCCTAGGTCATCAATTAGGGTTTGTCAGTATTCCATGTCCATGGAAATATTCTCCGCCTCCTATTTTAAATTTGACTCCCACCTTAAAATAAAGTTTCGGACTTGTGAAGGTGGTTGACATGATATCCCTAGGAGGCCTCCTGGGTCATCCCTATGATGCTACGGTGTCCCCTAAAGCTGGAGTGTCTTAATTGATATGACCAAATACCACGTCCCTGACCAGTGCTCTAGCTCTCGCCTTCACACCCTCGGCCCATGTTCCCTCTGTGCACAGACCATTATGTCATGGGGTTGAATTGTAGATCACGACAGAACACACAAAACCAAAAACTGAGAATTGTTGAGATTTCTATTAATTAAATTTGGAGAAAATCTCATGAATATGACAACAATAGGATTTGTTGCTAAATTGACTCCATCTAATCCTAATGTGGATTTATTGCATCCTATTTTGTTGTGATTGAATTTAATGATTCAGTTTCTACTCCCAGCCATAAAATGTAAGATCGTGGAGGTAAATGAGCATGAGTTATGTGAGATGAGAGGAAGAGAAGTGAAGATGAGAAACTCTTATGTTGTAATTCTCTAGTTGATGAATGAGATTGCCGATGCCTCTATTTGGTGTACGTATCCCAGATTGGTTGGGTGAAGCATGTTAAATCTGTTGTCTCTCATGTTTTATGATGTGTGTATTTGATTGTTTATTTAGTTTCCGCTGTGTTTTTCTCAACAATTGGTATTAGAGTGTGTGAGATTAAGCATTGATCTGAGTGCTTGGACCATGGGTGGAGAGCTGTCGTCCATGTGGAGGAGCCACAACAAGGCCATGAGGCCGGGATCGGATCATTCTGTGAACAGCGCTGTGGAGATTGAAAGACTGTGAGACTTTGAGCTGGAGTTGGAGGACTACGCGTGATATGGATCAAATGTCTGGTTCTCCGCAGGTGTAATGGGTAAGTCATAGAGCTGTCAAGCTGTGAATACAGAGCTGTGAGCTGCTATAGAGCCGCTGTAGAGCTTCTCTTTACGCCGCCTGCTTGAATTTGTATAGCCGTTGTATATCCGTGAGTCCGCTCATTGCATTTCATGTTTTAAAGACCTGCAGTGAGCTCTGAATGCTTTAAGCATTGAAAGCAGTGACATTTGATTCATTTGTGTGTGAATATTGAGTTGCAGCATTTCTGTAGGATTGCTCTGAATGCAGAAGAAAAGGTTGCGTTAAGGCTGAAAACGTGTGAGGGCCAGCATTCAGGGTCGTGGACCATTTGACTGTGAAAGCCATGTGGTCATGTATTGTATGGCGCACTGTATATTTGCATAGAGGCCAGCATCAAAGCCGTGAGCCGTGACCATGAGGTCGGGTTCGTGGCGCGTCTATTAACCGTGAGCTTGTGAATTTGACAAGTCGTGAGTTGGGTTGTGAATGATGTGGTAGGGAGGTGCATTACTGTTTTTTAAATCGATTTATGAAATGCCAACATATCGATTAGTAAAATGCCATTGTACTTCAAATGCCATAGTCAAGTAGTTGATTTTATTTAACTCATATCGATTTATTTAAATGGTGACAACTATATCAATTTATTTGAAGTTTTGATATATGGTGGCAATATATCAATTTATTTAAAAGTTTGATATATGCACTTGGGTAGGGCCTAGCGCCTAAGGAACTTTTTTTTGTAGGCAAAAGCCATTTTTTAAAAATAAAGTGCATTTTTTTAATCAAAATTAATATTTTTGATTAAAAATAAAATCTTCATTTACTAAGATCTGTCATTGGAGATTTTTTTACACGAACTACTCAATATGGAAAAAACCCAAAGTGCTCGATTTGAGATCAAGAAGTTTAATGGGAAAAGCAACTTCGAGATCTAGAAAGTTAAGATGCATGATCTACTGGTACAACAAGGCGTGGCGAAGGAAATTTTGGGCGAAGACAAACAACCTCTTGCCATGAAAGATGATGAATAGAGTGACATGGATGACAGAGCATTGAGTGGGATATGGTTGTGTTTGGCAGATGATGTTTTGTTTAACATCATGTCAGAGAAAACTGTTGCTCGTTTGTGGAAAAAGCTTCAAAAGCTGTACATGACAAAATCCTTAACCAATAGGATTCTTCTATAGAGACAGTTGTACAGCTTGCGCATGAAGGAAGGTATGATGATATCTGATCAGCTGAATACCTTTAATACTCTCTTGGTTCAGTTAGAAAGTATAGAAGTAAAATTTGAATCAAAAGATAAATCTATAACTTTATTATGCTCGTTGCCTGATTCATGGGATCATTTTGTTACTTCTATAAGTCTTAGTTCATTAGAAACCCTTGAATTTTATGATGTTGTTAGAGCTTTGTTATTTGAATAAACAAGGAAAATGTAAAATTCAAAAACCTCTACATCAGAAGCAATGATGGTCAGAGGTCGTTCTAAAGAAAGACGCTTCAGTAAGCAGAAATACTCGTGGTCAAAATCGAAAGGGAGGAAGAGTAAGGTAAAGTGTTGGAAGAGACAACAAACATCCAAAGGAGACTCTTCGACAGAGAAGAAAGAATCAAACACGACAGATATAGGTTCGACATCCATTTTAGGTATGAGTGATGAAGTGTTATCAGTTAGTTTGTCTAATGATGATCAACATTGGTTGTTAGATTTTGGTGCATCAAATCACATGTGATTTCATAGAGAATGGTTTAAATCTTATAAATCAATCAATGATGGAGTTGTTTACATGGGAAATGATGTCTCATGTAATATTGTGGGAATTGGAAGCATCCAGCCTAAAATGTTTGATGGGACAAATAAAATTTTAACTGATGTAAGACATGTGCCTGAACATAGGAAAAACCTCATTTCTCTAGGAGTGCTAGACACAAATGAATATAAAACCTTTATTCAAGGTGGAGTAATGAAATTTTATGAAGGAATTTTACTAGTAATGAAAGAAAACAAGGTTGGAAATCTTTTTTAGTTAGAAGGAAGAACAGAGTCAGATCATGCTTCTACAGTATCTAAAAATTACATTAATTCTATTCGTCTATGGCATCAAAGGTTGGGCCACATGAGCGAAAGACGATTAAAATTTTTATCTGATCATAAGTTACTTCCTAGTTTAAAATATTCTAAGTTAGATTTCTGCAAACATTGTCCATATGGGAAACAAAGCAAGCAGAAGTTTAAAACTGGAAAACATACTATTAAGGGAATCCTTGATTATATCTATTTTGATGTTTTTGGTCCATCTCCTACAACCTCATATGGAGGATCATCATATTTTGTATCTTTTATTGATGATTTCTCTCGAAAACTGTGGATCTATATGTTAAAGAAAAATTCTGATGTATTCACAGTTTTCAAACAGTTTATAGCATTAGTTGAAAACATCATTGGAAGAACCATTAAATGTTTAAGAATTGACAATGGTGGTGAGTTTAACTCAAAGGAATTTGATAATTGTTGCAAGGAAGCTAGGATCGGAAGACATAGAACTACTACTTATACTCCTCCACAAAATGGAGTTGTTAAAGGCATGAACAAGACTCTTTTAGAGAGAGCAAGAAGTATTCTTAGTAACACCAATTTACATAAGGAACTATGGACAAAAGCAGTTTCTATAGCTTGGTACTTGATAAATCGATCACCATCAATTGCAATAGGATGCAAAATTCCTCAAGAGGTATGGAAAGGTGATCCTTATGATTATTCTAAACTGAAATTTTTTGGTTGTGATGCATATGCTCTAATTCTGAAACATCATCTTTCTAAATTAGATCCTAAATAAAAAATATATATCTTTGTTGGATATGGTGATGGGACTAAGGGATACAGGTTGTGGGATCCTACTACTCACAAGATCATCATTAACAGAGATGTTAAATTGAATGAATCTTCACTCAATAATCTAGATGTAGATGATAAATTGAAATAGGATAATGTACCTAAGTTTCAACATATTCAGTTTGAAACCAGTTCAAATACTAATGATAGTCCAAATGAACAAGTTTTAGATGCAGATCATGAACAAGTTTCATATGCAGATCATGAACATGTTTCAGATGTGGATCACAAAGAAGTTCCTACAGATAATAATCAGCAAATTGTGGAAGAACCAGAAACATCTTTAAGAAGGTCTACGAGAATCAGACATCCTCCTAAAAGGTATGATGATTATGTTACTTCAGTTTCTTTAACCGCTAATGATGATGAACCTTTGTGCTATCAAGAAGCTATAGAAGGTTCTGACAGTAATAGGTGGAAAGAGGCTATGAAGGATGAGATGAAGGCATTAGACAAGAATGCCACATGGGATCTGGTGGAACTTCCTAAAGATAGAAAAACTGTGGGATGTAAATGGATCTACAAATTGAAAATCGGTGTTGGTGATACAACAGATAGGTACAAATCGAGGCTGGTCATGAAAGTTTATTCTCAGAAAGAAGGAATTGACATTCATGAGATATTTTCACCAGTTGTAAAAATTGTTTCAATTCAGATTGTGTTAGCATTAGTTGCTTTACTTGATTTAGAATTACATCAACTAGATGTTAAAACTGCATTTTTACATGGATATTTAGATGAAGAGATTTACATGGAACAACCGGAAGGCTTTGTTCAAAATCTCAATAAGAAATTTGTCTACAGGCTCAAGAAATCATTGTATGGTCTGAAGCAGTCGCCTCGACATTGGTACAAGAAATTTGATTCTTTCATGATGAGTCAAAATTATATAAGAAGTGAAAATGATCATTGTGTTTACTTCAAGAAATTGAGTAATGGCATGTTTATTATCTTAGTGTTATATGTTTAAGATACGATTTTAGCAAGAAAAAGTATAACAAAGATCAATAGGTTAAAGGCTTAGATGGCTAGGAAGTTTTATATGAAAGATCTAGGAGCAGTAAGACAGATTTTGGGCATGGAGATTTTCAGAGACAGGAGCAATGGTAAGCTTTGGTTATCACAACAGAAGTATATTGAGAAAATACTCTTGAGCTTTGGTATGAACAATTGGAAACCAGTTTCAGTCCCTTTAGCTTCCCAATTTAAGCTTTCTTCAAGTTTATTTCCTAACACAAATGAAGAAAAGGAATATATGTCTCGAACTCCATATGCCAATGTAGTAGGTTGTTTGATGTATGTGATGGTTTGTACACGACCAGATATTTCACATGCAATTGGGGTTGTTAGCAGGTATATGGCAAATCCAAGAAAAGAACACTAGTCAGCAATGAAATGGGTGCTTCGGTATTTGAGAGGATTAAGTGATTATTGTATCACTTATGACAGAAGTAGTGAATTTGTTTGTGGATATGTTGATTCCGATTTTGTAGGTGATTTGGATAAGAGAAGATCAACTTCAGGATATGTCTTTACACTTGTAGGTGGAGCTATAAGCTAGATGTCGAAGCTACAAAACATTGTTGCTTTATCCAGAAGCTGAATACATGGCTGCTTCACATGCTTGCAAAGAAGCAGTTTGGTTGAAAGGTTTTTTTGGTGAGTTTGGTAGGCTGCAAGACAACATTAAGTTATTTTGTGATAGTCAAAGTGCAATTCACTTGGCTAAAAATCTGGCCTATCATAGTAAATCAAAGCATATACCTATCAAATACCATTTTGTAAGACATGTTATCACTGAATGGGGAGTCTCTCTTGAAAAAGTGCATACAAAGGAAAACTGTGGAGACATGTTCACGAAACCCGTTTTATTAGAGAACTTATGATGGTGTATGGCTTCCCTTGGCTTGCAGAAAAGATAAAAAAAATAATGGAATAGGGTCTCAGGCTAATTGTTGTCAAGGTGGAGATTGTTGAGATTTCTTTTAATTAAATTTGGAGAAAATCTCTTGAATATGACAACAATAGGATTTGTTGCTAAATTGACTCCATCTAATCCTGATGTGGAGTTATCACATCCTATTTTTTTGTGATTGAATTTAATGATTCAGTTTCTACTCCCAACTATAAAATGTAAGCCCATAGAGGCAAATGAGCATGAGGTATGTGTGATGAGAGGAAGAGAAGTGCAGATGAGAAACCCTGTCGTTGTAATTCTCCAGTTGATGAATGAGATTTCCGATGCCTCTGTTTGGTGGACGTAGCCCAGATTGGTTGGGTGAAGCACGTTAAATCTGTTGTCTCTCATGTTTTATGCTGTGTGTATTTGATTGTTTATTTATTTTCCGCTGTGTTTTTCTCAACAAGAATCAGAAACATTGCCACTAGGGAACCCATCCGAACTGAAAACGAGCTTCGAGAGAGATAACCTGGCATGGTAGCCTTACGAAAAAATAAGAAATGAAACCTTGTAAAAGTAAAATGACATAATATAGTAGGATAATAAACAAGAGACCCATGAAATAGAGAATTCCTCACGGAATTGACTCATCGTCGCCACAACGGGCCACTATCTCCTTCCCTCGATTTATATAACTCCCTTGAGGCTGTGACTATTAACCATTCATAGGATTCCATCTTCTGGTTTCCCATACTAGACCAAGAAGATGGTTAATCTAAAATATGAGAAATTGAGAGAAAACCCATAAACAAGAGATGCAGACTAGAGCCCCATAGTCGTTCGGAGAAGGTATACATGTCAAAGAAAGAAAAATGTCCTAATAAACATAAATACAATGAAGGTGTGTAAACCATTGACCAAAATCAGAATTTACTCCCTCCCATACATCGAGGGGGTCATCATCACTTTCCCATATCACCATCTTAGAAACATCCATGCGAATATTTAAGATGTAATAGTTAACCATAGAAGGAAGGGTCTTCTTAGAGAAAATGAAGAGGAAATACCTGCAATAATCGCTCGCAGGCTGAGAGGCAAAGCGAGGCAAGAGAATTCCTTTTAATGTCACCCTTGAGCCTGCAGAGAAGCAGTTTATTGTGACACTATACCGAACTAGAGTTTTTGAGCGAGATTCCAGAAGTGTTCTTTTTTTTTCAAAGCCCGCGCCCCATGAAAAATCTTTTAACGTTCCTTTCCACCTTGCACATGTAGAGAAGTAAATGAGGGCCTCCATCTGACCACCCTCGATTATGTTTCATAATTTCTCTGCTCATGACTCAAATCCCATCGATGCCAATTCACTGGATCTCACCTTGATCGGGATTTTTATTAGGAAATAATTAAATTTAAGTTTGTTTTATTTTAATAATTTATATGTCCCTGTTGGTGTTGAAATAAATTAATTATTATGGATATTCAAATAATTTAACTTGCATATTCCAATACTATGTTTAAATCGTGTATTAAAATAATTTTAAATATATAAAAAGTTACAAATGTGTGAAAATAAAAGATTTTTTTGATTTTTAATTACTTTATATTATTTTAAAAGTAATATTGAGAATAAGATTATTGATGTTTTATAATATTTTTTATTAAAATTAACTAAATGTATATATCCATTTTTAGTTTTGATTATAGTAGACTTTCCTTTTTTATTTAGAATGTATATATTTTTTATAGTGACACATATTGTTCATGGTGTTGGATAGATTTTTAGGGTGTATTGTTAAAGAAATCCTATATTCCATTCAAGTGTTATTCTTGGACATGACCATGACTTAGTCTCACCTATGCTAAAATTTCAAAAACAATAAAAACACATGTTAACTCCATATTGACCAATAATATAATGGCATAATGCCCCCGTACTAAACTGCAAAATGCATGTTTTAATGCAATAATATATTTCAATTAAAAATTAATAAGTTAATAGAAATACATATTAACTCCATGTTGACCACTAATGTAATCACACATTTCCCTCTAAAATTCATGTCTCAACTCATTAATATAGTTCTATTAAAGACAAACAAATTAGTGTAAAATTATTGGTTTTATTTCAATTTAAATTTTATGATAGTTTAAAATTTAAATTAGTAAAATTTTAGAATTTATAATAATTTTCATATTTATTGATATATACAAAATTTACATGGTTTACTAATTATAGTATACAATTTCAATCTAACTATTGATATTCCATTTTGTTTAGGAGATGCACTATTGTTTTGAATTTAAGTGCACATTAAAAGATATTTTTGAACCGAGATTCTTTAGCGGTTTGGGAGTGACCACTCTAACATGAAATCTTCTTTGACAGTCTCTGATTAGCTGGAAAAAAATTGTTTGGTATTCTTAATATTAAAAAAAACTAATTATGGTAACTTGTTGACCAATAAATATATGGGTAAGTTTTGGAGCTTTGACAATCTTCTTTTCAAATAATGGTACTTATGGAATGATGTACCAAAATATGTTAAAATATATCTCGAAGTAGTTGGGACAAAAAGTTTTATATTCTTAATATTAAAAAAAAAAAATTGATTTATGATCGATTGTGGACGAGTAAATATATGGGAAAGTTTTCGACATAATTTAAAATATATTCATATTTAATATTATTTATTTTTGTTTGATAATGGAAATATATGTATCAAATTTTGTTGCCTGGTGGAATAGACATTTTTTCCCTACTATGGGTACAACATTGAAATTGAGATACTAAATTGAACACTAAGGGGAGAATTTTATTGGATACTTTTAGGAACGAAATTGAATTATTTCATATATATATATATAATATTTTTTTACAAAGAAAAGAGCTATATATTTGAGAAAACAAAGCAAGGGTGTTTTCTATCTCTTACATTTTACATTTACATTGATAAGCTATAACAATGACGAGAAGTTGTAGGATGCTACAACTCACTGGAATAATCATTTATATTCTCCTTTATGCAGATGATATAGGTTTTCTCAATACAAATATTTAGGTATTGACATTCATTGTTAGTTCAATTGGAACTATAGCATTAATAAAATATTATAGGAGGCTCGAAAGCTTATTAGGAGCTTGAAAATAATTGTAAGTCGAATGATCGTTGAGTTTGGAGTGAAAAACGGTCCCCTCTTTGAGACGTTCATTTTATGTGGGTGCGAGGTTTTTGGAGGGAGTATATCTAGAAATCGTGGAGAAAGATTAAGATGATCCAAAAGAAATTTATAACCTACAACCTCAAGATTAAATGAAATACTCCGTACCCTATTCTCTTGATTGAATCTAGCCTCTCCCCTATTGAAAGCATGGCTATATTTAGGTATCTGATGTACAAGAAGAAGTTGTACAACATGGATGCACATGGATGCCAAGAGGCTCCCGAATTTGATTCCAACTCTAGTAACAATCCCCACCTCTCGCTCAAGTGAGGATGACATAAAGATGAGTTTGGGCATCTTTATGCCCAATCCTTGCTTGACCATTGGGGGATAAAAGAGGAGAACATATTAATGAATAAGTGTGAAATTAAAAACACTATTGCTTCCAAATTTAAGGATCACTTGTTCGATGATAAGGAGCTAGAGGGAAAAATGAATCTAAATGAAAGTAAAAACACCATTACTTCCAAATTTAAAAATAAGTTGTGTGACACTTATCATGTTAATATAAGTGTCTGAATATATACGAGTTGTGTGACACTTATCATGTTAATATAAGTGTCTGAATATATACGAGTGCCTATATATGTTATATGTGAGAGTTCACTTGATATATATTAGATATACATTTTTACTAGGTAAAATGTATTTTGAATGTAGAAGTAATTTTATCTTTTTTAAAACTCTTACATTATATATACTATTCAAATTTATTATTTACAAAATACTTACTAAATTCACATAACCAAATAAAAATATACCCTAAAATAATAAAAACACCCTACTACACTTACATAGAGATATATATAAAGAATGATGTTACCATTAATCCTCTGTCACCGCTTATGGATATAGTTTTAACCTTGCACAGTACTGCCAGCGTTTTGAAATTTGCTACTTGTCCATTGAAAACTTGGGCTAAGGTTAGATGTTTTCTTTACCGATTATTTTAGGTTCACTCCAATTTAGTGTAAGTCAGTGAAGGTTATGCAAAAGAAAACAACAGCGAAGAACGACTGCAATGAAAAATAATTAATTTATGGAATTGGGAAAAATATCTTGTTTTGATACAGGTCCACGATATTTTTCTTGTGGATATCGCGAATGCTGCTCTCGGGACGGTCTCCTCATATTTGGGGACGCAATACCAACGCTTTCTGATGGAAAGTAAACAGTAAACCACAATTCATATGTCTTGCAGTGCGCTGAAGCTGGAAGGCGGAGGTGTAGAGCTTGGTAATTGCTGAACTGCAAATCTCAAATTAGACGAACATGCGTTTTGTTGCATGCTTTAGCTGTGGAGGTGAGTTTTTATAAGTATGGTGGAAGCGCGTGTGGTTGTGATTTCTGGAAGAAATGCTAGAGAGGGAGTGTCGGGCAACGTTCATCCCGATTGCAGATTCTCGAATTCTGCTTACGTGTGTGCTCGGGTCCATCTCTCCGCCTTCGTTTACATAAACGGACGTTGGCGTTTATCGCTGAAAAAGCTGTGCAGTTGGAAATCTATCGTGTACTATGTATTGGATATCTCAACATTCAATTATGTTTGCACAATAATGAGCATTAACAACTTTCCTAGGGTTTTAATATATCTCAATTATTTTCGCTCTATAAGTCATATTCAAATTGTTTTCCCTCTATAAGTCGTATTCAAAAACCTATCCCACTCGAATTGATATTACTTCTTAGTTGGTTTAAAAGTGTGATATTTGTCCATGTTAGTTGATTTCAATAATTCGTCCATTGTAGTTGATTTCAAAAGAATAATTTTTTGTCAACCAAATCTGAATTCAAATACTGAATATAGATAATAACACATACGAAAATGCTTCAACAATCGGTCATTGGTTTTTTATGTTAAATGTTCAAACATTTTGGCTTAGTAGTAATAATAGCCCATAAATATAAAACCCACCTAATAGTTACTCAAGTGTCTTATTTGCTATAACGAATTTTGTTCATTCACCCAAATTTTGTTGAGTAATAATAATAGCCAATAAATATAAAACCCAACTCATAGTTACTCAAGTGTCATATTTGCTATAATGAATTTGGTTCATTCACCTAAAATTTAAGAAATCAAAATTTCTAGAGTAACAACGATAACTTGAAACTAATCATGTGGTGGGACATTTTGGACTACATTTATTTTTCATAATCTAATTATGTATTTAAAGATTTCTTTAGTTTTCATACTCTAATTAAATTGTTCAAAAATTTCAAACATGATGGTAGTTTCATTATAGTGCAACTGTTATAAAAAAAATTTAGGTTTTGCGTAGCCAAATTCTAATGGAACTCAAACTTTCCACAAAGTTTCTAACTTTTAATAAGGAAAATCCATCTAGCATCGTGTCACATTCTGTGTTTAGATAGGTTTTTGTGCACATTCTTTAATTAAATATTAAAATTAAGCTTAATTAACATTAATCGTAACATCCCCCACCGGGGTGAACACCTTGCCTTGGAGTTATGACTAGCTTGTCGTCGAGCAATGATGCTGGGCACTTTTTTTAGGTGAACAATTCTCTCGAAAGAGCATGATAGATTGAGCGATTAAAGTGGAAGGTGATATGTAGGGTCTAGGAAGTTGGGCAGTGAGAGACAGAGGTGGTGGATGTGTCTAGTCTCTTGCTTCTGTGTATGGCTCATACATTGTCATGGGACGAATTCTTATTGTTGGAGGGAATCTGGCATCTAGACTGATTGGCACAGACACAGCCTAGTTTGAAGCTCTAAGGTGCGACTACCATTTTTGGGCCCCAGGTTTAGTGGGCGTACATCCTTGGAGCTCATAAAATTGCTTGGAGGAGGATAATTCACCTCTTGGCATCAAGCTTTGTAGTTTGAGTAAGGTTTTTCAGCTATCCCACGTAATGTTTTGTGGGATTAGGTAACTTTGATGGTTTTGGTGGTTAGAGTATGGAGGGTGGTACCCTTTCCGTGTTTGCATGGAACGCCTTTGACGGTAGCTGGACATTGCATCTAGAAGGAAACTTTGGTTCTGATGATGATGTTTTTTGGGGAACTGTGTGTTTAGTTTACTATAATGTTCATTTTCTGGGTTGGTTCTCTTCCATGGGGCGTGTCGTATTTCTTTGGGTTTCGACTCTCCTGGTTCCTCATGGTGGAAACAAAAGGTTTTGGTCTTTCCTTGCTCAGGTGGGGGAAAATGGGTGTTTATATTCACATTTTGTGAGTCTTGCTATTTTATGTGGAGGCATATGTGCTTGTTTTCATTGCGTAAATCTCCGGACTCGTGCATTCTCTTAGGGATGGGTGGTTTCACCTAGAATTTTTCAGGGTAGGGTTCTGAGTGCAGTGCTATTAGGTGTCCGGTGGTAGCATAGGTCATTGAGTGCCCCCTGTGTTGCTTAGGAACTTTTGGCGTTCATTGATGTGTGGGTAGTGGGGAAACTGAGGTTTCATGTGTTCCTTGGCTCAAGGGTGTGGGAGGTGGTAGGTAGCATCTTGAGTCATTTCTTTAGCATGGGGGAATTTTTTGGTGGTGTTGGTTGTTTGGATGGGTGGTGGACTGCGAGTCTAATGCATAGGAAAAGGGGTCATCCGATACGTAGAGGGTCATGAGTGGGGATGGATGGTCGGGTTCAATAGGGAGCTCACATTCAGGATGATGGGGTAGTATTGGATGATATTCGATGAGAAAGTCATAAGTTTTTTGCTGTCTAGATGGAACAACCA
Source organism: Pinus albicaulis (assembly GCA_034641835.2). Lineage (NCBI taxonomy): Eukaryota > Viridiplantae > Streptophyta > Pinopsida > Pinales > Pinaceae > Pinus > Pinus albicaulis. The sequence continues at coordinate 306,118,916 of CM076579.1, read as the reverse complement.
CCTTCCCTCACTCTCATAATTGATAAACCGAGAGGAATTAAAGCTTCTTTGGATTTTATGGACCAAAACCGACATGAGGAAAAAATCAGTTATGTGGCTTGATTTAGTGACCTTCAGAATAGCCAAGAGGGAATTCTAAAGGCCCTCTCCTCCCTTCGACAGAGTCCAAGGAGAATCAAGGAAAATTATATGAGATTGAGGCTCGTGTGGCACACATAGATTATAACATTCAAGCTGAGACTCGTGCTCGAGCAAATCTAATAAATAATGGGGATCAACCTCTTTGACTTTGTAATTGAAAATGTTATCTATGTTTTCTTTTTTGGTCTCATATTGTAGTGGGTAGTATGGCGCCTCTAGTTGGTTTTGTGTTCATGGATCATCATTGTATAAATTTGTAGCAAACACTTATCTTTCGCAACAAACCTGGTCAGAATGAGAGAAAGGGATGTGATGTACGTTATGAGATTATGCATTTTCTAAAGAATTAATGTGAGTACTTTGACCCACAAAAAAACACTAATCATAATATTACTCAATTAATATATTTCTTTTTATTATAATAATGATAATTCATCATATTTATAAATAATTATTATTAATTAATAGCAATTATTCTTTATTGTAACATAATTGATTAATCTAATACATTATATAATAATATTTTATAATTTTTAATTATCATAAATCTTATTATTCTTAAAAATTATATATATATACTACTTTGGTGGTTTCAAGGGTTAGCATATGAATACATATACCAATTTCATAATATATATATATATATATATATATATATATATATATATATATATATATATAATTTTCAATTCAATATTTTCAATTATTATTTTTAACTTGAAATCATTTATTTTTTCATAGTAGTTTGAAAAATAAATTTATATTTAATTTTCATATAATATTTTGTAATAAAAAATAACAAAAAATGTTTTAAAGCTATTTCCTTATTTGTTTTTTTTTTTCCATATATATAATAGTAGATCTATATATATATACTTATTTTAACCTAAATATATGAATTCAACCTATTAAATTTAAATTGAGAAGATATTTGAAAAAATAGAATTCGTGAATTTAAAACATTATATATAAACTTACAAAATGATATATATAGGTTAGTTATTTTCAACCAATCATGAATTTAAATATTAAATTTAAACATAGAAAATAATATATATATATATATATATATATATATTAAATTTCATTTAAGTTTCAATATAAAAATTATTGGGAATAAGTATTCATTTTGATATGTTCAAATTACAGAAACTCCTTATAATACTCTACATAGAAAAAGTATTTAATTGATATGTTAAAGGTGTTTATGTGGATTCACGCTCATTATTTTGGAATATTATTATCATGTTCATACTCAATACTTTGAAGGCGCTTTTCATAAATATAAAGAAATGGGAATGTTGATTATGGTGATGTGGTCGAGTAAGGCTTTAGAATCTTTTGAGGCTCCTTGTAGATCAAAGGGGATTTCCCCCCTCTCTGCAACTTACTCATGATTCTAATATTCAGAACTAGTTATGCGAGAGTAAATATATCAAACTTTTTGGAGCACAAAAAATATGAATGCAAGTACAATCAACATATCGTCTTTAGCACTACTTTCACCTTCTACATGAAACCTAAATTTGATGTTCTTATTGAAATATTTAAGGAAACAAAATGGTTATTGCGGCGTATAAGGCCATAGAAAAAACTAAAGAACTCCACAAAAAGCAACATTTAATTATTTTTCTTAATAACACAGAAATATGACACTCAAATTGTAATTTTATTCAAAATTTATTTTGGAAGATAAAACCATTGATTTTTTTTTAAATGACATTAGTGAGACGTTTAGATTTTTGGCCAAATGCGTGTTTGCCAAGAACCTCCAATTAAAAACAAAAAAGATCAAATTCAAAAAATATATAAAAGGATTAAAATTGCTAGGATATAAAGGACACATTTTCTTAGACTCTTCCCCCCTTTAAATGGGCTATATTATACATGAATACCATGGGTTCTTGTAAACATAGAGTCCAATACCACGGGTTCTCATAAACTTCGAGGTCTTAAAATTCATATACATCCAAAAGTGAATTAATAAAAAATCATATTTACAGTCAAAAGTGATATAAAATAAAAAATAAAAAAATTGAGCTAATATAGAATGGGTCTAATTATCGTCTTTCAATTTAATTTAATTTTAAATAATTTGACCAAGTCAACATAATGTTACATTGCATGATCACATAACACATTACATTACATAAACATTTTACAAAAATATTAGCATACTTACATTATGCTGGAACATCTCTTGTATACTGGGCTGTAGAGTACCTCGACGCAATGAATACTATTAGATATAAAATTTAACTACAAATATTTATGTGTTCAAGTAAATCTATAAATAAATCAATTTAAAAAAAAAAAATCAGAAACATTGTTTAATTTTTTTAATACACAAATTTTATTTTCTTATTCCTTTTTAAAAGGTTTAGTATGAATCTCCAAATTCCTTTAACAATAACATCAAAATCAAGAACCTTGGAAGGGATGCTCAAGAAAAGAGGAGGGGGGATGTGTGTTTCTTCCATCCAGTCATCCCTCATGCCACTTGGATGTGGTAACACACACCCTTAAGAACTTATCACTTGTGTTGCAAAATGAATTGACCAGCATTATGTTCTGCAACTCAACGATTTATTTAGTTAATTTATACATATTATATATGACAGGGAAGATTGTAGAAGGTACATGAAAATATGAGAATTTAAGTATGAAGGTAGTACCAAGCCACCGATAGAGCCTTGCCAAGTTACGTCATCACTAAATCTGCATTCAATTGGAACCAAGTTGCATGTACTTGGTCTTATATTTCGACCTTGAGAGAGAAAATTTATCATTGTGCTCAGTACAAGCCTTTGTCGCGGTCCATTATCTTTGGGGTGGTTGTCCTCAAACTCTCTAAAGTTTACTAAATTTTTATTAATAATGTTGTAGTGGGTGAAGGCTAGTTTACATAAAAAATAGTTTGTCTTCATCCTTGTGTGCATTTATGGCATCTACCTTATCATCATTAACTAGCCTATAATTATGTGCTCATGTCCTGAAAATGACAACAAAATTTGGAATTGAGCCTTGAGATTATTATACATTATTTATCTCTCGAAAGCTTATCGTACACTTTGTTGGTCTCTATTAAATAATTATCCTTGATTATGAATATTATGAAGAGCGTTGAATAATTTTGTATCATTATCAAAAAAATTATATTAGTATTTGTTTATATTATTATTAAAGGGAAGGTGTTATGTTACAATTGATAAGGTAAAATAGTCAGAGTTGTTAGGCCAACAATGAAGGTTTAAGGAATATGGTATTAGTTATCTTTTGTATTGAGCCTATGAATTACTTATAATGAAGCTCCTTTAAAATTCTTAAGAATAATTCATTGTAATGTGTCAAGAGGTGAGTGGTGAAGGGTTACATGGGGGTATAACCCAGTTTGGTCAAGGAAATAATAGAGCTATTTGCTATTTTTTGTTGTAATGGTTTTCCAAGATAAATCACACGTGATTTATGTGTGCATATCACTATGATTTGATATGATTATCTTTCTCTTACATTATCAATTCTTACATTTTGTTTTACAAAAATATTTTACCTTTAGGGAGGACAACTTTATTGCTAAGGGTTTGTCTTGTTTTAGGCTTCTGACAAAGTATTAACTATAATATCAAAATGATAAAGGTTATATTGTGACAACGAAATGGGAAATTTACTATGATATCAGCGACACGTGGTATTGAGATCATGGGTAACATGTAATGAAGCCTTAAAATGCTTTACGATACTCCAATGCAATGTGCTAGGAGGTTAGTGGATATGGCTCAGTTAGAAGAGTTTACTCAAGTGATAATAGAACTATTAGTTGGTTTTCCCATAAAGTATTTATAGAATAAACCATGTGTAATTTATGTGGGCAAGTTCCTATAATTTGTTGTAATTATTTTTCTCTACCATTTTTTAAATTTTAGAAAATAGGGGTTGATTTTGATCTATTCCTTGAGTCTTTTAGTTGATATATTGATATGAGGTAATTCATGATGAATTCCATGTTAGTTGTGAGAGAAATGGTATGGCTATGAGCTATAGATTTGAGCATAATTGTAACATCCCTAGGTTAAAAGTTCATGTAATAAAGTTAATAAAGACAAAATTAGACCAAGGACATGGGATACTTATTCAAACCAAAATGTTGGGAAAAACATCCTAGTAGGTGTTCATTTGTTTTATTATGGCTAAGGAAATTGGAAAAGGCATTGGCGAAGGTTTTGAAAAGGAAAATATGCATAATTGAGATTTTATTTATTAAAATAAATAAAAATTGGAGAGAAGGGAGAGGAAAGGTCACAAGCTTGCGTGTGAGTAAAATTGAAGGAAAAATAATAGAAATTCAGGAAAATAAAGGTCTGGATGATAGTTTATTTTTTGAGGATTAGTTCATAACCTTTTGTCAGTTTTAGATTGGAGCTCTCTCTATTCTCTCATACTATGGCATACTTAGAGAATTATTGGAATACTCTAGCATTGGAGAAAGGAATGAAAAGGAATCAAAGGAAATAAAGGAACAAGAAGAGAAATTTTGGATCAAGTAGCTTCAGTGGGAATACTTGAAGGTAGCAGATTGCATGTGTGATTTTCTAGCTGGTTGGTGAATGCATGCTACATGCATGCATGTATTTTATGCTTTCGTTGTCATGGGAATGGGTTTTCCATGTTTGACAATGGTTTTAGCCCTGCCTTACCATTTCTCTATAGCCATGGTGTGATGAGGTTCTTTCATTCAGTTGTGATTTGGATTTCCAGATGGTTTTGGAACTAGGTGAGGTGGTCTCAAGAAAATTCCAATGTGCTTGGGAATATTTTGACTAGTATTGGTGGGATTGTAGTAAATCTTGAGGGTGGAAGCAATAAAATTACTCAAGGTATTTCTGAATAAATGCTCAGGCATCCAATATTGGTTTTGGCCTAGGAATCCCTTTACCATTGTTTTTCAGGATTGCGATAAATCCTGTTGGGCTATGTTATTGTTTTGGGCCTAGTGATCCCTTGAATCGTCTTGGAAGGATTGTGGTAAATATTGAGGGTGGAGGTGGTTTAATATCCAAGAATCCCTAGAAGTTTTCATTTTATGTTGTACATTCATGCTTGGAATATTGCATGGGGGAAAGTGGCTAAAAGAAATATTCTTTTTAGCTCAATCTATGGTTGGGTTGTACATGGTAGTCCCTACCTTGGATGGATTTTTCATATATTAATAATAGCTACTTCCATCTTGTATTTCATGAGTATTTTATTATTTATTATGTGACTTTAATATTTGTTCTATCGTGGTTATTATTCTGGTTTTATACTAATTATAAACATCATTTCATTACTAGTTCTAGTTATGGACGTTGATGATGTGTTTTGAATAGTTGATGAATGGTTATTGAATGCATGAACTAATAGATATTATCGAAGCTATTATGAGAGGAAATTAAACCTTATTGATTATTATGAGATAAGTATCATACCCCTATGTTCAGATATGCATCCATGAGATGCAGATTACTTATTCTCAATATGTTTGATGAAATGTCTGTCATGGTTAGGACTAGCTAGGTCAATTGTTTAATCAATTTTTGTATGAATAGCTTTGTATTGATGTTATTTATTATTCTATAAATTCTCATTAAGTTATGAGCAGTGGTACGGAGACAAGACATGAAAAGGTGGCACTGATTTTGGGGTTGTAGGATCAAAACTGAGAAATTTGGACCACAACCACATGGATGCAATGTTATCCATGCAGTTGGATGCCTATAGTCACATGGATGTAGTGTTATGACTGCGACTCGGATTCTAGGTCAATGAAATACTGGGAGTGGTTTTTGTCCTTTAAGTGTCTTGTAACAATTCTAGGATGCTAGTTTATGGTTGATAGGTTTAGTTGTTATCCCCACTTCTATAAGTGAAGCTTAGAGGATGGGTCATGTCATAGTAACTCTTATTCTCATGTTTACCTAGAAAACTCGATGAAATTAGGTAAATGTGGGGGCGTGGTGGTTAGATATTCGTATCGAATCATGGTTTAATATTTGGAATAAATGGGTAGAGTGTGGTTTTCCTATATGCATGTCAGTGTCTATATGGTTGTTATGCTTATTGTTAGCACTGCAATTTTTCAAAACAATTTCAAGGTCTGGTCATCATTGTAAGTTTTTTCTTTGATCCTCTCTTGTCTCCTAACCTATGGTTGAAGGCCCCGGAGGGTTAAAATGTATTATATTTATCATTTTTAACCAAAATCCAAAATAATTTTGAGTCCAATAGTTTGTTTATGTCATAGAGTTATTAGGGTAAATTATCTTTTAGTAAGTCTTTTAACTGCTTTAAGTAGTTAAGGTCATGGGTTTAGCTTGAGAAGTATTATTTATTCACCATGATATATTCTATCCAAGGCTTAAGGGAAAAATGTCAGAGTCATCAGTTTTTTTAGGAATTTTCAGGTAATAGTTTTTTTTTTAGAAAATTTGGTTTTACAAGAAAACCCATTAAGTAGCCATTTCCTGCAAAATTCATACAAGGAGATAAAATAGGATTTAATAAAGTGAAAATATACTACTCTTTGAATACTGAAAGTCTTCTAAAACAGGAGATATTACCTTGATGAAAGGTGGCTATTTCTAATTGGAGGATTTATTAAAAGGAGTTGACTATTTTATTTGCTAAATCTACCTAAATCTAATGCCAAAGGTGAAATGTATCAATGTTGAGTTATGAAAAACAATTAGTTAATAATTCTATGGAGTGAAAGGTTTGGTGAAATGAGTTGGCAGAAGAGTTTAAATCACTTCGGCTTCGTGTCACTCCCTCTCACTAATATTTAGGGCATGTAGAGCTCTATCTCTATTTACTCTTGTGACAACTACAACAAAAAATTTTCATCCTCCAGCAAAACAATTTTTTACCGAGTGCTAGTAGTTAGGGATATTTGGAATGTTTTTGTTCCTTATTTTGCAGAAATCAGATTAGGTTGGTGTGAATGGTGGAGTGAAAGAAAACACAGAGTCACTACTTTAGAGTTTGATCAAATGCGCAAGTCAAAGGGGGTCATTGTTAAGTCAAAGGAAGGAAATAACACATTTCCGGTGAAGGTTTCGGTTAAGATTCTACTAGAGAAAAGCTGGAATTCATGTGTTAGTTATTAGAGATGATGACAAGAATACAAAATAAGCCATATTTCATGAGATTGTGAAAATGAACCAAGAAGAAAAATACTCAGTAGAAAAATCAAGCACAAAAGAGGAGGTCAAACAAAAGGGTAACTAAAGATGAAGCTATTAGAATCATTACCTCCATATTAGACCTCTAATGAATGAATATACAGAGCCTTGAAAATCTGAAGGAGCATTTCATTTTTGTTTTATATTCAGTATTTTCGGATAGAGCTACCTTTTAGAGAAAATCTGGATTTTACAAATAACCCAGTAAGTAGCTATTATTTTTGGATTTTCTATATGGAGAAGAAAATCCTCTTTTAGGTTTTATTCTCATAAGGATGACACTAAAGATGATGAAGTGAATGTAATCTCTATGATGGTGAGATTTTTCCAGGTTTTATATAACTTCCAGTTGATTAGCCACTCTTGTATTTTAGTAGATATGTATACAGGTGTTCCTTTTTAGTTGTTGGATTCCACCTTTTATGGAGACAATTTTTGACAAGATATGAGGCCACTCAGCCACATTTACTTAGTCAAATTCAGCTCCATGATGCCATGCTTTATCTTTATTTCAATTTCAATTTTCTCTTTAATGTTTTAGATAAACTCTACTATACATAGAAAGTTGTAATAAATTCCTAAAAATAGATTTCCGCTTTTGGAGGCTTCTATACAGAACTCCAACTTTGTATAAATATTGTGTAATAAAAAGATAGAAGGGTTCATTGATTGTACTTTATACATAATACTGTATTACACATTTTGAATACATAATATATCAGAAGCACTTTTGACAACATATGAAAGCTGGTTGTGTGTATTGTCTACTTATCTCATATGCTTTCATACTTGAACTCTTTAGTTCTAGATTATGATGTTAAATCTGTATCATGTTTTTCTTAGTCTCATGATATATCTATGCATGATTGTATAATTTTTCACTCTTTCTTAGTAAGCATTCTTGATAAGATGGGTGTGGAAATTTATTTACGAACATTCCTTGTAAAAGATATCTTTAGGTGTATAATGAAATTCTTGTAGGACTTGTAAAAGCTTTCTTTCGTTGATGCACTATCAATATGTATATTGTGTTATTTATCCATCCAAAAAATGATTTCTATCCTATAGACCCACTGTCCTTTTTCATATTCTCCTAATCAGTAGATTACAATTTTACCCTTTCTACCACATCAAGCCTTAGTACCCTCATATGTGTGAAAGAGATTTATCTATTTGAAACCTTTTCAGCACATGTAAGAGTCAATCACTTTCCATAATCCAATCCAAATTATAAAATAGCCGTTGATATTAATATGTGTCTGGTCAGACACTTGTCAGAATCCAAGTGCTGATTCCAGTGCTAACATATTTTGGTGTGTTTGTCGGGAGACAAAGGACTTGAAACAAGTATTCTCCCGAGTCTCTTGTTTTAAATTTCTGATGATCAATTCTTGATAGTGAAAAGGAATTGGCGACTTGAAGAAGATTGTGATCTTTCACCTGGCACCTCCATGACAAAGAATCTAGAGGTGACTTCACTATTTCCAGATCCAACACTCCGATCGAAGTGATCCTAGCTAAAATATATGCCTTTTGCAATTTTTCAAAGATAGATCATTTTCCTAGTCCTTTTCTAGATAGAAGTGAATGGGAATTTTCTCTTCCAAGGTTTACTGGACATGATTGGGAAGTACCAGCTGATTCTTTATGGAATTTTCATGACTGGATTCATAGGAAATATTTTATTCATAAAGATGTAAAGATTAATTTGTTTAGATATTATTTGGAGGGTGCAACCCTTGATTGGTGTAGAGATCTTCCTAAAAATAGCATCACTTTTTTGAAAGATTTTCATGATGCTTTTAATTCCTTTTATAAATATAGGTATCCATTTTAATGTTTCACTCTGGAATGTTCCTATCATTTTGATAAGCAAGTTGAAAGTGATGATGAACAACAAAAATGTAAAGAAAACGTGGTTATACCGGCAGGCATTCATCAACCCTTTTGTTCTCATTATTTTCTTCAATATCCTACCATTCAAGAAGAGGATAAACATCATATTATTGAGTAGCATGACAAGATATTAGGTGAACATAGTGAAAACTTCATAAACACCCTTTGTTTTATAAATATCCTAACGATGAAGAGCTGGTTTTTATGTCACCTTGTCTTAAAGTTTACAGTGATGATCGAATCTATTACAGTTATGAATCTAAATCCAGGGAAGAATATGATGCTCAACTCATACAAATTGTTGAGGACCTATCAGCTTGCTGAGAATTGATGATAAGAAAAACAATTATGAGCCTACATTTGAAATGTATAAATGTGATATGCAGGGATATAGTGGCGAAGAAGAAATTTGTAAAAACAAAATGAAGAAGAACCTCTTCATCAAAGCATTTTTCTATTAGAGGAAAATATCTGTCATCCTATCCTTGAACTCAAAGTTGTTTTGAGTAAGTCTCATTATCGTTTTGCTAATCCTATTGCTAATTATATGGAGTTTAGTTTTCTAGAAGTCTCTCTTGTTATTAGTATTTGTATAATTCTTGTCCATAGCAGCAAGTATGAGCCACATTTAGAGATTATGCTTCATACTTTTCAGCCTTTCAACAGTGGATGTGAAGACATGTCAAGAAATCAGTAGTTGATAATTTTCTTTTGGAAGTTTGTATAAACTTGACCAAGTGAATTTAAAATAATTAGAGGTAGGGATGTAAATAAATAAGCTCGCCGCTCGAGAATTTGTTTCCATTTTAGATTACAGTTTGATTTAGTTTTCAGTTATGTTGAAATAAGTTGCAGAAGGTCTAAATCTAGCCTATGACTCCATTACCCAATGGCTAGGCATGATGGTCTTTTTGATTTAATGAGAAGAATTGTTGGTTGGATAAATAAGGGCTGGAGAATGCACTGAATCTACGATCCTTGAAGCCTGACAGGGAGGACTTCATCCCCAATAGGAGCCACTGTTAGCACTGCAACATTTCAAAACAAAATCAAGGTCTGGTCATCATTGTAAGTTGTGTCTTTGATCCTCTCTTGTCTGCTACCTATGGTTGAAGGCCCTCAAGGGTTAAAATGTATTATTTTTTATCACTTTTAAACAAAAATCCAAAATAATTTTGAGTCCAGGAGTTTGTTTATGTCATAGAGTTATTAGGGTAAATTCTCTTTTAATAAGTCTTTTAACTGCTTTGAGTAGTTAAGGTCATGGATTTAGCTTGAGAAGTAATATTTATTCACCACGATATCATCTATCCATGGGTTAAGGGAAAAATGTTAGAGACATCATTTGTTTTAAGATTTTTTAGGTAATAGCTACTTTTTTTCAGAAAATTTGGTTTCACAAGAAAATTGAGTAAGTAGCTATTTCATGCAAAATTTGTACAACGAGATAAAAGAGGCTTTACTAGAGTGAAAATATTCTACTCTTTGAATATTGAAGGTATGCTAAAACAGGAGATATTACCTTGATGAAAGGTGGCTATTTCTAATTGGAGGATTTATTAGAAGGAGTTGGCTATTTTATTTGCTAAAGATAGCTAAATCTAATGCCAAAGGTGAAATATATCAGTGTTGAGTTATGAAAAAAAAATTAGTCAATAATTCGATGGAGTGAAAGATTCGGTGAAATGAGTTGGAAAAAGAGTTTAAATCACTTCGGCTTCGTGTCACTACCTCTCACAGAGATTTAGGACATATAGAGCTCTGTCTCCATTTACTCTTATGACAGCTACAAAAAAAGGTTTTCATCCTCCATCAAAACATTTTTTTACTGAGTGCTAACAGTCAGGGCTTTGTGAAAGGTTGTTGTTCCTTTTTTTACAAAAATAATATTATGTTTTTGTGAATGGTGGAGTGAAAGAAAACATAGAGTTGCTACTTTAGAGTTTGATCAAATGCGCAAGTCAAAGGGGCTTCTTGTTATGTCAAATGAAGGAAGTAACACATTGTTGGTGAAGGTTGCAATTGATAGTATGCTAGAGAAAACCTGGAATTCATGTGTTAGTTATTACATTTGATGACAATAATAGAACAAAATCCATATGTCATGAGATTGTGAAAATGAACCAACAAGAAAAATACTTTGGAAAAAAATCAAGCACAAAGAGGAGGTAAAAAAATGGTAACTAAAGCTGAAGCTATTAGAATCTTTGCCTCCATATTAGACCTCTGATGAATGAATATATAGATCCTTGAAAATATGAAGGATAATTTCATTTTTGGTTTAAATTCCGTATTTTCGGATATCGCTTCCTTTTACTGAAAATCTGGTTTTTACAAATAACCTAGTAAGTAGCTATTATTTTTGGATTTTGTATATGGAGAATAAAATTTTATTTTTGGTTTTATTCTCACAAGGATGACACTAAAGATGACGAAGTGAATGTAATCTTTGTGATGATGAGATTTTTTCAGGTGTCAGATAACTTCCAGTTGGTTAGCCACTTTTAGTAGATATGTATATATGTGTACTTTTTTCGTTGTTGGAATCCACCTTTTGTGGAGACATTTTTTGACAAGCTACGAGAGAAATCTACCACATTTACTTAAAAAAATTCAGCTCCATGATGCTATGCTTTATCTTTATTTCAATGTCAAACTTCTCTTTAATGTTTTAGATAAACTCTACTATACGTAGAGGGTTGTAATAAATTTCTAAAAATAGATTTCCACTTTTGGAGGCTTCTATATAGAACTCCTATTTTGTATAAATATTGTGTAATAAAAAGACAAAAGGGTTCATTGATTGTATTTTACAGAGGATACTATATTACAAATTTTCAATACATAATATATCACAAGCACTTTTGAGGACATATGAAAGCTTGTTGTGTGTATTGTCTACTTATCTCATGTGTTTTCATACCTGAATTCTTCAGTTTTGGATTGCGATGTTAACTCTGTTCCATGTTTTTGTTAGTCTCATGATATATCTATGCATTATTATCTAATTTTTTCATTTCTCTTGGAAATATTTCTTAATAAGATATGTGTGGAAATTTTTTATGAGCATTCCTTATAACTTATACCTTTAGGTGTACAATGAAATTATTGTAAGAATTGTAAATGATTTCTTTCGTTGATGCACTATCAATCTATATATTGTGTTATTTCTCCATCCAAATAGTGGACTTCTATCATAGATGCCCACTGTGCTTTTTTATATTATCCTAACCAATATATTACAAATTTACCCTTTCTACCACATAAAGCCTTAGTGCCCTCATATGTGTGAAAGAGAGTTATATATTTGAAACCTTTTTAGCAGATGTAAGATTCAATCACTTTCCACATTCCAATCCAAATCATAAAATATCCCTTGAGCTTAAGATGTGTCTATTCAGGCACTTGTCACAATCCAAGTGCTGATTCCAGTGCTAACACCTACATTGTCAAAATTTGTTTGTACTGCATGCATGTCACTTCCTATATGGTTGTCTCTGTTATCAGATTGTTATGAGGATTGATAGAAATATTAATTGCATTGGGATTTTTTTTACATAGTGTTAGTGAGGAACTAACTTCAATTTCCATATCTAAAGTTGAAGAAGAGTAAATTGCAATGGCATCATGTTGCACTTAGGTTTTATGGATGAATATTAATATCAAGGATTTTCAAGAAGATTGTGATCAATTTGTGCACATTATGTGTGATAACACTAATTCTATTAAGATATATAAAAACTCTACTATGTAGTCAAATACCAAGCATATTCCCATCAAATATCATATTATAAGAGAACATGTTCTAAATCAAACTGTAAAGTTGGAATACATTATGACAAAGGAGAAGGTTTTCGACCAACTTATTTACAAAGATCCATTTGAATATCATAGGCAAAGGTTGGGAGTGAAATCTCCTTCACAAGGGGGAGCAACCCACTAATTGTGCTCACTAAGTTCTTTGATTATTAGAAAAGAGGTGTTGTTGACAAGGGGATCCTAGATGTATTTAAAGGAGTATGCAATAAGAGGAATTCTATGTTTTGTTATTTTAGTAGAAGAGATTGCAGTTATAAGTATTAAAATCCATTTATTTTCATCAATATAAAGGGGGAGAATATGCATACATAAGAATAAATAGGATATAGGTAGATTCCTCATATCAAAAAAGATGTAGCCATGGAAAAGATACATTCCAACTATATTTAGTCGTCTGCCATTAATGTCAAAGGGGGGGAATTAAGCAAACATAGTGAGCACCTAACCAAGAATGTAGACATGAAAATATCTAATAGGTAGGGGTAGTTATCACTAGTAATAATCAATAACTAGACTATGTCTAAGTATTGACATCAACGCAAAAGTGGGAGATTGTTGGAATTATGTTTTCATTGATGTAAAAGGGAGTATTGTGTTGTCATTGATGTAGGTATTTGATATAGGTCATTTATTTCCTAGAAAGTTGATCTGTTTTCATTTATTGCAGTTTTATTAATGAGCAAAGCAAGACAAAAATTAAATAAGGGGAAACCTTATCTTTTTTAAGGATTGCGTGAGTGTGAAGGGTGCATTGTTGGATAATCAAGATCAATGATAAATATGGATTGTTTTGAAGCCATCAATTTGATCTGCGATTAACATGAATGCAAAAAACCTTGAATTTTTTAAAGAGTGTGATTTTTTATTGGTCATATCTCCATCGCATCGATATCATGAAACAAGGGTCCACTTTAGGACCCCATAGAGTATCCACCAATTAACTGTGGGTTGGGGTTCATATTCCACCCAAGATGCGTGGAAGAAACCTAGGCATATTGAGGGGGGAGGGGCGCTATTAGATTTCAGAAACCAACATTGACCCCTTATTTGATATATTATTGATGTGATGCGATAGTGAGGCCCAGTCTATTTCATGACAATACGATGAGAAGCTAGACTGATATAACAATAGAAAAGTAGAAACCAAGTGGCATACATAAGGAACCTTATCAACATCTTGTTAGCATATATCTTGTAGCATAACAAAGAGACACATTACAATAATAAAGATATGGAAATTGTAACACACCCCCTTATTAGAAATAGGTTTGTTATGACACCAACTCACAAAATAGAAGAAAAGAGAGATAAACGACTATGAAATCAACCTATTTGAGGGGGAAACCTCATTTACATTACATAAATGAAAATTTCTTGGATGATGTAAATGAAAAAACCTTCTTTCTATATATAGAATTCCAATGGGTCATAATATAATCATAGCCGACATAACAATAACAATGTAAGGGCACAACAATAACCATAATGGGATTCCATGGAGCACAATTATAAAAATATTGGGACTACATGGGAAAAATAATAACAATAAGAGGACTGTATTAACAATAAAAATAAAGGGATACACTAGTATTACAGGGACCTATCATGCCTCTCTCCTTTAAAAAATGTTTTCCTCAACACTTGAGTAGTTTTGGATGATTTTGTATAAAATTCTCATCCTCCCATGTCGAATCTTCAGTGGGTAAGTTCTTCCACTTGACAAGATACTCTGAAATTGATCTATTTCATTGCTTTTTAGCTCTTTTTTATATGACTACTTCAAGTTACAATATGATTTTTCCTTCTTCTTCAACTTTTCGCAGTATTTTTTGAATTGGTAGCTTGTCACCCATAACCTTATTTAAGCATGAAACATGGAAAACTAGGTTCACTCGGGGATATGCATGAAGCTCCAATTTGTATGCAATAGTACCAATATTTTGCAAAACCTTGCAAGGACCATATTACTTTGGTTATGATTTATTATCCTTCTTAACTTACTTGAGGGACATTTGTTTGTATGTTTGTAGGCGTAAAAATACCTAGTTTCCTACATCAAAACTTCATTGAGATGTTGATATGCATGTAGTTTCATTCAATTTTTAACCTAAGTGAGGTTATCATTTAAGATATGGAGAACTTGTTGTTGATGCTCGATGTGATCTTCCACTGATTTAATCTTAGAATTTTCTCTTAAAGATGATATGATGGATGATGGATGATATCCATGAAGTGCCATAAATTTGCTCATTTTTGCTGCAGTATAGAAGGAAGTGGTATACCACCATTCATCCATAGGTAACCACTTGACCCATTGTGTATGCTTATTAGATACAAAGAAATGAATATATCCATCCAAACATTTCTGCACTATCTTAGTTTTCCCATCAGATTGAGGATGATAGGATGAGCTATGAGCTAAGTGAGTACCCAAACAAGAAAAATTTCTTGTAAAAGTGGGATCTTTGTCGCTTACCATGATATTTGGGTTTCCATGTAGCTTTTGAATTGTTTCCAAATGTAGTAGCAACTGTACTGGGTTTAAATGGATGAGATAATACAAAAAATTGTGCATACTGCTAAGGTTTCCAACTACCACCATGATGAAAATATTTCCTTTGGACTTGGGTAAACTTGTGATAAAATCCATTGGAGCCTCCTCCCCCCACTATAAAGTTTATAACAGACCTATGATGTTAATTGTTTCAACTTTATTTTGTTGGAAAAACAAACATTCTCCCACAAAATTTTGAATATCAGATTTAAGGCCATCCTAAAAAATTCCTTCTTGACCCCATGGTAAGTTTTTAAAAATCTTCAATGCCTTCCTAAGGAGAGATGTGAAACTCCAAAAGAATATTTTTTTTGAGTTGGGAATTTTTACGAAGGTATAAGTGATATTTGTACCATAATGAATAATTTTTCAAGCAAAATGTTTCAGATGTACTAGGATCTTACTGCAAATTTTTAATGAGTTTCCACACCTCTTCATCATTCTTCCATTCATCCCTTGTTTTGGTTATCCACTCAGGTTGGATAATAGAATTGGCACAAAATAATGGTTCAACATCCTCATCCTTTATTGAGAGTGCATCTGCAACAAAATTTTTCTTCCCTATTTTGTATATGATTTCAAAGTCATAACCCAACATCTTTGTGACCCATTTTTTCTTCTCTTCTAAAGATAATATTTGTTCCAAAAATTATTTAAGACTATCATGATCTCTTTTTACCTTGAAGTGTTTACCCATTTGGTAAGGTTGCAATTGTTTTAGTGCATCTAGTATTTCCAACATTTCCCTCTCATAAATAGGTTTCTCTAAATACATTCCTTTGATTGGATGAATTTCAAAAGGAACGGGTCTTCCTTCTTTCATTAAAACCAATTCTATTTCCCAAGGTATCAAATTCCACAATAAAATTTTTTGTGGTGTAGAAAAGGCTCGTGCTTGGTACATTTCCTCTTTAATATGTTAAAATTCCTTAGCTTCTTTTGGAGTCCAAGAAAAAACACCTTTCTTCATTAATGATGTTAGAGGTGCTGATGTTCCCCCATAATTCTTAACAAACTTACGATAATACCCTGTTAACCCAGAAATCCTTGAAGATGATTTATGGTTGTGGGGTTGTGGGGATTTTCCATTCCTTAATGGATTTAATTTTTTTAGGGTCTACCTTAACACCCTCAATGAGATAAAATATGACCCAAATATTCTACCTCCTATACTCCAAAGAAACATTTGGAGGTTATTTGATATAATTGTTTCTCTTCCAATAGTTTGTGCACCATTTCAAAATGTTGAGCATGATCCTTCCAAGACTTAATGTAGATTAATATATCATTAAAAAATAATAACACATTTTTTCTAAGGAAGGGTTTGAAAATGGAATTTATCAAACCTTCAAATGTGGAAGGTGCATTAGAAAGGCCAAAAGTCATGACCAAAAATTCATAATGACCCTCATGAGTTCTGAATGTTGTTTTCAAAATGCCTTTATTGCTCATTCTAATTTGATGATATCCACAATGAATATCCATCTTGGTGAAGTAAATTTCTCCATGTAATTCATCCAATAATTCATTGATGACGGGGATGAGAAATTTATCTTTAAGAGTGAGCTTGTTGGGTTCCCTATAATCCAGACATATACACCACGATCAATCCTTCTTATGCACCAATACTACTGGAGCATAGAAAGACCTTTGACTAGGTTGAATTATACTAGCCTCTAGCATTTTTGCAACCATACGTTCAATCTCACTCGTTTAAGCATACGGATATCTCTAAGGCCCGATGTTTGGAGGAACACTTCCTGGAATCAAATGAATAACATGATCATGATAAAAAATAGGTGGGAGTCCTTTGGGAGTGTCAAACACCTAGGAATGATTGTCAAATACTTTTTGGAGATCTAGCGAAATAGATGATTTTGATGTTTGAACCTCTAGTGAGCATAATTGTGCAATTATGCCTCATTATTTTTTCTTGAGAATATTTTTCATGACATTAGAGATGATTATATTTCTGTGATTCCCTATGATACCCCATAATTCAACTTCCTTTCCTTCCAAAAAAAATTTCAAGAAAAGTTCTTGAAAATTAAAAGCTATCGTCCCCAAAGGTTGTAACCATTGTAGTTCTAATACAACATCAGCACTAGCCATTGGAATGGATTTCATTGTACTATTCAATACATATTCCCTATGGTTAGCTTGATATTATGGAACTTACGAGAAAAATTTATAATTCCTTTATTTGCAACAATCGCTTGACACTTTGGTGTTGGGCATAGGATGTAATTCAATTCCTTGGCTACCTTACAATGAATAAAATTGTGGGTACTACCCGAATCAATCAACACTATTACATTTTTTTTCTTGTTATTTCCTTCCATATTGAGAGTTTTAGGAGTGTTACTTCTTGCCAATTCATTAAAGGATATTTTAGTATTCCTAATTATCAAAAAAATAATTAGAATATTAAATCTTGCCAATTTTTATTTTCTAAAGTTCAGGAGGAGAATAAAGGGGTGAAGGGAGCCATAAACCTAGCATTTAGAATAAATCCATTTTCTTAGAGTTAAAGTGGAAAACACAGCTCATGTGGGTCTAAGAGGCTAGGTGGATAGTGCAACTTATGTGGAGCCCAACGGGCCAACTCGACAATGCAGCTCATGTGGACCAAAGTGATTCTTAGCGTTTCGAGGATTGTTAGGGTTTTACAAGAATAAATAGGGGATGAATGCACCCATAGAGAGAATTCATTCATTCAGAATATTTCTTCTTGTCATTTTGACTAGAGAACACTTGAGATTCTTAGCCAAGTCTGCAGCATAGAAAATTTTAGGGGCTAATATTTGCAGGTGGGCTAATTTTACATGGTTTAAAAAAAAAAGATTTGCCAATTTCCATTTTTTTATAATAATGATTTGCCCAAATTTTACAATATAAAATTATTTTACCTTAAAAATCGCCAACATTATATGTAAAATATATCTAATATCATTATATATTTGAATAATTTTACAAATACATCAATAAACATTTTATAGTTTTCATATTGGGGACTAGTGAGATTCGCCAATTTTTTAAACTTAAAAGATAATTTTCCATCCTTAAAATTATCCCTGGTCTATAGTTTTGCTTAGGACACGGGTGTCTTCGAGCAGAAATCCTAACCTTATCCTTGGGGGACTTCGAGTGCCCATTTAGGAGAGGAGCTCCACCATTTGGTTAGGGATTGAAGCACCACCACCAACAGGAGTGTGTAGTCCCTTCAGGACTTCGTAAAGGCAACATAGATCAGAGTGCCTTTAGGACTGTGTAGAGGAAGTAGAGACTGTGTAGTGATTGCATAGTATAGTGAAGAGTAAGTGTCAAAAGTGTGGGAGAGAAGAGGAGTTTAGCCGAAGGATTTGGAGGGGAGAATATCCACCTCTTTCGAGGGATTTTGGAAGCATTTTGGAGGCATCTACCACCAGATCCAACTAGAATTTCAAATTTCCAAGCAGTTGGGTGAGCGAAGCCAAAGCATTAGGGGAATTTTGAGGTGTAAAATAGGCCTCCTAAGGAAATTATAAAATAATAGTGGAAATAATCAAATAAGATTTGATTACATCATCAAAATTTAGAGGGAAAAAAAGAAAAACTACTTTTTCAACTCGTATTTTCAACTTATATCCCAAAGTTTTTCATCAAATTTTGAGCGAAAGTGCTCAATCGATGCAAAAATTTAATTCCTCATCAAAGGAGTACCCATGTTGCATACTTTCGATGGACCCTGCTAGATGAAAAATGTGATTGCAATCACGTTTTTTAATGTATTTATCATTTTTCATATAGCAGGGTCCATGGAAAGTATGCAACATGGGTACTCCTTGGATGAGGAGTTAAATTTGACATCAAACGCATACTCCTGCTCGAAATTTGAGTAAAAACCCTCGGAGATAAGTTGAAAATATGAGTTGAAAAGTAGTTTTATTATTTTATTATTTTTTAATATTTTTACCCTTTTACTTAAAAAATGGTGAATAATCCCCCATGGTTGACATCATCACCTTGAATCCTATTGGTTATTATAAATATTATTTTGGTTGCACATTTTTCTTAGGAGGCCCATTTTTTACCTCAAAATTCCCCTAATGAGGGCCAATTTTCTGAAGTCAAAACTAGGAGGAACCGTTTCTGGTTTTTTCTGGGTTTCTTGAGTAGAGTCTATGGTTAAAATATTGTAATTTTTTTAGTATCAAATCAACTCATTTACGTAGCCCCTACTCAGCTAGCAACTAAAGGCGTTAGGGGAGAAAGGGTCAAATTTTGAAGTCTGGAATTAGAGGAAACCCTTTCTTGGTTTTTCTGGGTTTTGGGCAAGGATCACCTTCCCAAATTCCTAGAATTGTCTGAGCATAGGAGCTAGGCCAGTCAACATTCTGTAGTTAGTGAGCAACAACATTTCTAGGCATAGCAACACAATCATTGATTCATGCAGAGCAATTTTTTATAGGAGTTTTTTTTTGGGTTTGGGTTGTCCTTCAGCCTGCTTTGAGTAGGCCCAGACGTAATATTTTCAGCACCGAATTTTGTGTTTTAATGGTTTTTTCCTTATTGCTGTAATTTTAGTGTATTATTGCTTATATTACTATCATTTTCACATTTGGGATATTACAATGGTATCATAATAGAATCTTGGCTCAGCTTGTGGGAAACTAAAATTATATGACAAGAATAGAATAAAGGTTAAACACAGACACCATGGCAGTAACCTTGAATGAGATGATTATGGTTCAAAAAGTGATTGCTAATTTGGGGAAGAAACCGATTCATCCAGAAATTGTGAATAGGGACATTATTTTAGCTGATGTGGAGTTATTGGGAGAAAATCAGCGGGCATACCAATCATTGGGACATGACACTCAAGCGGCCCTCTCTTTTTTGGAGTTCCATGAAATAAAAGAGATGCATAGATCAAGGGGTATTTAGTGTAATTATGCAGGGATGGTGAGACATATTAAGGAAGAAGATGAAAGAGTAGTTGAGAGGGCCATAGTTGGCAAAGAGACAACTGAGCATACACTCACTCATGAGACACCACCCATTGTTGAGGTATCCATTGATGGGGTACTTGGGGTTGTGATCGAGTTCTCTAATGATAGCAACAAATCATAGGTTGATGAGATGTCGGGAGACAACTCCACCGTTGTTGAGGAACCGATAGATACAGAGGCCTCTAGGTCTATGACAGAATTTTCAGATAATAATCACATGCAGTTCACTAGTGAGCATGTCTTGCATGTTGGAGTGTCTATGGAGGAGGGTGTGCATCCATCCTTTGTGCTAGCACTTTAGGAGGGGCTAGGAGATATATAGGTATTGGACGATGGCTGCACAAAATAGTGACATTAGAAACAAGTTGACTTTCAAGCTTTGAAAGGGAAGGCCACATCAGTACGAGAGGTTATTTTGTTGCAAAAACGAAGAATTGGGTGGCATAAGAGTGGTTTGTGTTGAGTGAGCGACCAAGTTTGCTCACATTGGGGAATAATTGGATTCCTTAATTGTACAACTAGAGAGCAGAGGGGAGTGTTAGAGTAGCCCCCTTTAGGTATACATAGACGGGGCTAGCACCACTATTGGGTCACCTCTTCCGATTAGAAAGAGAGAGGCTAAGCCACCTAGTGAGATCTCATATGTTGACCAGGATGGTGAGATGAGGCGACATGAGATGTGTAGGGTGCAACACTCAAAAGATGGAGGGATTTTTCTATGTGCGAGGATTCTTGCATTCAATTCCTATATCGAGGTTGGAATGTGAGAGGTACTGAGTTGGTATACTGTGGAAAATTTTAGGCAGTTGGATACATCCATGGCCACATTTCAACAGATTCCATGGATTACCAAAGTAACACAAGGGCTAGATTACTGTTGGGATCCAGGTGGAATTTCCCATCACATCATAGAGTCAGTAGGTGATGGTAGTCATTGTGTGATGGGTTTGATGTTTGGGCGCACACAAATTTTTAGATCTCCATCAAAACCTCGGACATCCATAGTGACATGATGGTTTGGCAGAAGGGTACATCCTTTTCAGGAGCTATCTCAACATATCGACCATGCATGGAGTCACAAGGTGATTAGCCTACTTTGGGAGGAGCTGGTTGGAGGAGGTGGCATCGGTAGGCCACAAAAAAAGGCAGTACATAGAGACGGTGCTCTCACATGGATATATGGTAAAATTGAGCTATGGAGGATAGGAGCAGTGATGTCATTGTCATTAGCATGTAAGGAGTTGGGTCACTCCATTCCTTTAAAGCAGATGGGGAGATGTAACCCACCTCATGGGGTGTTTTTCTAGCAGAGGGGTGGATATTTTGGCCCATGCATGATACTATATGTTACATGGTGGTATGGTAGTAGGTAGTGATACAAAGGACTACATGGAGTCGTGTGATAGGGTCCAGTGTTATGTAGAGGGATGCAAAATGATGCGTGAAAAATCTATGTTAGACCATAACATCCAAGGGCATGCAGGGCTATGCAACGAGGAGAAGTGGCCTGCAGAGGAGCATGGAGATGCATGGGTGTGTGTTGTATTATGTAGGAATGCGTTGTGGAGTAGGAGTGCCTCACATCACATTGGGCACCTGTTGGAAGCGATAAGTGTAGTGACACAAGAGGGATCAATGATGGTACAAGATGGTATAGCCATAACCGGTGGTTACAGGGGTAGGTTGTAGCATACAGTGGCATGATGAGGAGTGCAAAGAAACTTGGTGGTATGTAGTGACCCATGATACGGCGCAACAGGCACTTGGAGCATTGCCTCCAAGGGGAATTATGGATAGGGGCATTAGGTGTACCCTAGGATACAACTCATCCAGGAATAATGAGGATATTGTTGACCATATGGAGACACCTTGTCTAGCAGAGACATGGCAACGAGGGAGTTATTGGTTGATCCAAGGCAGAGGGAGTGTCGTCCGGAGGATTACTCTTGAGCATTTAGGTACACTCTTGATCACACCCTTTGGGACATACCCACCCCTCATCCTCCAGTGTAGCTTTTGGATCGAAGTGTTTGTTTGCTACCCTTCGACACTCTCCAATCATGCTGCAAGGCATGCGACGCTCACCCTAGGTAGTTAGATGGAATGCCATGTGTCATGATCTAGAAGGAGACTATCCAATTGAGACACATGGTAGGTGGACGAGTTGACGAATACCACCTTAGGGATGGCGTGGTTGATTCCCAAGGTCACATATCGTCCACCCCTCAGCTCGCATTTGAGGGGCAGTGGATGGTAGAATTTGCCTACAAGAGGGTGCCCAAACTGTGAGCAGTGTCTAGATGTATCATCAGGATTTGGGACAACAGATTTTACTATAAGTTCTAGCAGCAGCAGGGTAGTTATGAATGCGTGGGAAAAACTCTTGATACTTGGAGTCCACCCATGGGATACATACAAGGATGACAGTTGAGAGTTAGCTGGGTTCTAGCAGGTAGCAACACTACACAATGAAATCCAAAGAGGAGTTAGATTTGGGAGCTCCAAGAATGGTTGGTAGATCCAGGGATCTGTTGGGCAGGTGGATCACTCCACATTGTGATGAGTAGGGACAAAGCAGATGATGATCTAGTCGACTTTGGGTTTGACTCGTGGGGGAGAGCTGAGATTTCCACTACATGGAAAGGTAGACTCATAATGTTGTTGCTCAAGGTTATGATCGAAAGTGGACAGGTAGATATCAGGATCATGGGGATGCTTGGGGAGGATAAGCTTGGCCTACACATATTTTTTGCTAGAAGGTCCCAGAAGAAAGGGATCTAGTCTGCACTTGATTAAGGGTATCTCAAAGTCAGAGTGATGCAGTGTCAACATGCTGGCACCTTTATGAGACTAGTAGGGGACTCGACCATTACATCTCCACACAACTCAATAACCTTTAGGGGTGAGCGGCATACTACATGGGGGAATCATGTATATTTTCCATTGGGATTTAGCGAGTCACTAATGGAGTGGGGGAGTTCATTAGTATGGCATGTTGGTCAGTGGGATGATGTAAGAAGGAGCTCATGTGAGAGAGATGCTACCTTTGCAGGGATTAGATGATATCTTCAAGGGTTTACTCTTGCAGTACACAGGATGGACTACTTGGTAGGGATACTAAATGAGGAGTTGGTCATAGTGCCATATTATCATGATTCCCTACTCACTGATGATGACCAAAGGGCTTCTGCTACTTGTTCCTGGCAGGATGGTGAGCGGATCAGGTGGAGCTTCATATTGGACAGGATGGCTTGGGATCCTGGTATTGAGGGATCCCTTCATATTAGAGAGATGCAAAGGATAAGGAAGATTCAGTGGCGTCTCTCGGATGTAGGCACATTTTGCGGTGACAATGGGGGAGCGTCAACTATTAATGAGGCTTGTTCACACGTTTATTGAGGACAAGAAACATTTTGATGGGGAGGACTGTAATATTCATAATTAGTAGACAGCTAATTAGAATATTAAAGTTTTCCAATTTTTATTTTCTAAATTTCAGTAGGAGAATAAAGGGCTGAAGGGACCCATAAACCTAGAATTTACAATAAAACCAATTTCTTAGAGTTAAAGTGGACAACACAACTCATGTGGGTCGAAGAGGCCAAGTGGATAGTGAAACTTATGTGGAGCCTAAGGGGCCAAGTGAACAGCACAACTCATGTGGACCCAAGGGATTATTACCGTTCGAAGGATTATTAGGGTTTCAATAGTATCAAATGTGGATGAGGGAATCCATAGAGAGAATTCATTCATTCAACAAATTTATTCTTTTCATTTTGACTAGAGCATGCTTGAGCTTCTAGCCAAGTCTCCAGTGTTTTTTAACACGCGGGTGTCTCCGAGCGGAGATCCCAACCTCACCCTCGGGGGACTTCGAGTGCCTACTCAGGATAGGAGTTCCAACATTTGGTTAGGGATTGAAACACCACCACCAGCAGGAGTACATAGCCCCTTCAAGACTGTGTAAATGCAGTGGAGAGCCTAGTCCCTTAATGACTCCGTAGAGGCAACAAAGACTGCACAGTGATTGCATATTATAGTGGAGAGGAAGTGTCAGAAGTGTGGGAAAGAAGAGGAGTTCAGTCGAAGGATTTGGAGGGGAAAATAACCACCTCTAATAAGGGATTTTGGAACCATTTTAGAGACATATACCAGTAGTTCCAGTCACAATTTTGAATTTCCCAATAGTTGGGTGAGCTAAGCCTAAGAGGGCCAGTTTTCTGAAGTCAAAACTAGGATGAACCCTTTCTGGGTTTCTTTGGGTTTCTTGAGTAGAGTCAGTGGTTAAAATACGAGAATTTTTTGAGTAGTATATCAGCTAATTTACACAGCCTCTACTCACTGAGCAGGTAGAGACTTTAGGGGAAGAAGGGCTAGATTCTGAAGGTTGGAATTCAAGGAAAACCTTTCAGGGTTTTTATGGGTTTTGGGCAATGATCATCTTCCCAAATTCCTACAATTTTTGAGCATGGGAGGTAGGCCAACCTTGAGTTTGAATTCAGTGAGCAACAACATTTCTTGGCAGAGCACCATAATTATTGAGCCATGCAGAGTAGTTTCTGACAAGATATTTTGTTTGGAACACTATTACCAATGAAATAGGTAATTGCATTGGTACCTACTTTTTTACATAGCATGAAAAACACCCGATTTTGAAAAATGGTGATGTAGAATACATTTTTTTTTTAGCATGTTTTTGGCACTTTAATTTTTTTTATTTTTAATTTTTTTTTTTTGTGATTTTGAATAGTGGTGGAGTATCATCACCAACGTTTTTTTAGAGGATTGATTTTGACACTATACATTTTATAATTTCTTCTTCTTCCATGAGATGTTTATTTTTAAATGCATTTATGTAGTTGTGTTTTAAAAAGAAAAATATTATTTTTTTAAAATAAAAATTTGTAATGATATCTTCACTTTTTCACATAGATAAAAAATTAAAAAAGCGTTAATATTATAAAGTTTATATTTTCTACAACTTTATGTATTGCTAATTAATTTTTCAATGCACATCAAATAATTGTCACTAAACAACGAATATTTTGAATGATATGACAAAAAAATACAACTTTTCAATACAAATAGAATGCAAAAAATACACTTTTAGAGAATTTTTGTTGAAAAAAACATGTTAAATAAACTAATTTTTGGGGAAATCTTAACAAAAAAACTTAAAAAGCATTTTTATTGAATTTTATGTCAAAAAATAATAGTAATCACATGTCTTTTGCAAAAAATAAGGATTCTTCTCATAAAATATCAAAGTCTAAACATTACAAGTAAAACTGATTAATAGATCTAAAAAATGAGCTTTGTTTGCAAGCATAACTTAAAGATCATCAACAATATCAACTAATACATTTTCAACATCATATAGAACATCATTGATGGCTTCTTCCACAACATTTTCTGCTTCATTTTGGTCATTGTCATCTTCTAATGGATCTTTCGTGTCTGCAGATCTTCTAAAGTGTCCCTTTCCAATCATTCCATATAATGGTGGTTGAGGTTCCTTTGCTTTTTTCACCACACGTGATTCATTAAAATCCCCTTTCCTCAAACCAACCTCTTGCTTCGCATCTAGAAGGAATTCAAGAGCATTAATTCTTTGTTGAATAAATTTTCATTGCACTACGTCTTTCTCAATGGCAATGCAGTTTCTTCCTTTTGGTAGGAAAAATGCTAGTGTTGTACCTAATCATCAAGCACAAAAGAAATAAGTAAGAAAATTAATATAAAGACATAAAAAGTAAAAAAAAATATTTAAATTTAATTTTTTATAGTAAAACTTACCTAAACCTGAGAATAGATCCAAAACCCAATCTCCTTCATTTGACAGCACCACTCGGCCTTCCTCCGGCCCCCAGTTGGGTGGAGGGTGATTCCAAGAATTGCCCTTCGCCTAGCTGGGGGCAGGAGGCAAGCTAAGAAGCCCTCGACGGCACCACCCAGCCGGCCTCTGCCCAGCTGGGGGTGATTCTGGGAATCGCCCTCCGCCAATACATGAATGACTCTCAGAATTTCCCTTTGTCGAGCCGTGGCTAATTCTTAGAATTGCCCTCCACCCTACCGAGGGCGGGAGGCAGGCTAGGTAGCCCTCGATGGCACCAACTAGCCGGCCACAGGCCCCCGGCTAGGTGGAGGGAAATTTCAAGAATTACCCTCCACCCAGCCTAGGGCCAGAGGTAGGCTGGGCAGCCCCCGATGGCGCCACCCAGGGGTGATTTCGAGAATCACCCTCCCCTTAACCACAGGTCGGAGGCATGCTGGGAAGCCCTTGATGGCACCACCCGGCTCGCCTCCATCCCCTGACTGGGCAGAGAGTGATTCCGATAATCGCCCTCCGTTGGGTGGAGGGTGATTCTCGAAATAACACTCTACCCAGCCGGGGGCTGGAGGCAGGCTGGGTGGTGCCTTGATGGTGTCGCTCGACTGCGGCGCTGCCCGACCTGCCTCCGGCCCCCAACTGGGCCGAGCGCGATTCTCGAAATCCCCCTCTGCTTAACCGGGGGGTGGAAGCTGGCTGGGGAGCACTGTCGACGGTTGCCCAGCCTACCTCTAGCCCCTGGTTGGGCAGACGACGATTCTGAGAATCACCCCTAGATGGGTAGAGGGAGATTCTTAGAATCACCCTCTGCCTAGCTGGGGCCGGTTCTCAGAATCGATCTTTTCCCAACCAGGGGTGATTCTTGGAATCACCCTCCACCTAGCTGGGGACCAGAGGTAGGCTAAGAAGTGCCATCGAAGGCTGCCTAACCTGCCTTTAGCCCCCAGCTGGGCGGAGGGAAATTCTCCAAATCTTCCTCCGCCCAGACGAGGGCCGGAGGCAAGCTGGGCAGGCCTCAATGGCTCACCGTCGGGACTCAATGGCTCACTGGCCAGTCTCAATGGCTCAGTAGCCGGCATACAACCCCCAGATGGGTGGAGGGAGATTCTCGAAATCACCCTCTACCCAGCAGGGAGCCGAAGGCTAGACGGGCGGCATCATCGAGGGCTACCCAGCCTGCCTAGGGCCCCTGGCTGGGCGGAGGGTGATTTCATGAATCACCCTCCACCCAGCCATGGGTCGGAGGTATGCTGGGCAACCCTTGACGGTGCCGCCTGGCCTACCTCTGGCCCCTGGCTGGGCCAAGGATGATTTCGAGAATCACCCTCCACCCAGCTAGGGACGATTCTTGAAATCGCCCTCTGCCCAGCCAGGGTTCAGAGGCAAGCCAAGTTGCCCAGCTTCCCTCCTGCCCAACTCCGTCCCCTACTTGGGTAAAGGGCAATTCCGAGAATCGCTCTCAACCTAGTCGGGGGCCGAATGCAGGATGGGAAGCCCTCGATGGCGCCACCTGTCTGGGCAGAGGGATATTCTTAGAATAACCCTCCACCCAGCCGTAGGCCGAAGGTAGGCTAGACAACCCTCGACGATGCCACCCGACCTACCTCTAGCCCCCAACTAGGCGGAGGGAAATTTCGAGAATCACCTCCAACTAAGCGGAGGGCGATGAATCGGCCTCCAACTAGCCAGGGGTAGTTCTCGAAATCACGCTCTGCCCATTCGCGAGTGATTCTTATAATTTCCCTTTGGCCAGTCGGGGGAGATTCTCGGAATTGCCCTTGGCCCAATCGGGGGCGATTCTTGGAATTTACCTCCACTCAGCCGGTGGCCAGGCGGCTCTATCGAGGGCTACTTAGCCTACCTCTGGCCACCAGCTGGGTGGAGGCGATTTGTCGGAATCACCCTCCGCCCAGCTGGGGGCTAGAGACAGGCTGGGCAGTCCTCGACATTGCCGCTCGGCCGACCTTCGGCCCCTGGCTAGGCGGAGGGTGATTCCAAGAATTGCCCTGCACCTAAGCGAGGGCTGGATGCTAGCTGGGCAGCACCGTCGAGGGCTGCCCAGCCTACCTCTGGCCCCCGGCTGGGCAGAGGCATGTTGGGCAACCCTCGACGGTGCCGCCTGGCCTGCCTCTTACCCCCGGATTGGTGGAGGGTGATTCTGAGAATCACCCCGGGCTAGGCAGAGGGCGATTTAGAGAATCACCCTCTGCCCAGCGAGGGGCGATTCTCAAAATCACCCTCCACCCAGCTGGGGGTCGGAAGCAGGTCAGGTGGCACTATCAAGGGCTACCTAGCCTACCTCTGGCCCCCGACTAGGCGTAGGGATATTCCGAGAATTGTCCTCGGCCCAACCGAGGGCCGGAGTTAGGCTGGGTAGCCCTCAATGGTGCCACTTGACCGGCCTCTAGCCCCTGGCTAGGCGGAGGGAGATTATCGGAATCAACCTCTACCAGATCGAGGGTCGAAGGGCAGTCGAGCAGCACTACCAAGGGCTGCCTAACTTTCCTCCAGCTAGCCCAGGCCAGAGGCAGGCTGAGTAGCCCTGGATGGCGTCGCCCAGCCTACCTCTATCCCCTGGTTAGGCAGAGGGCGATTCCGAGAATCATCTCCAGCTGGGTGGAGGGTGATTGTTGGAATCTCCCTTGGGTGGGTGGAGGAAAATTCTTGGAATCACCCTCTGCCCAGCCGAGGGCGATTCTCGAAATCGCCCTCCGCCCAGCCAAGGGCGATTCTCGGAATCACGCTCCGCCCAACCGAGGGCGATTCTCAGAATCACCCTCCGGCCAGCCGGGGGCTGGAGGCAGGTCGGGTGGCTCCGTCGAGGGCTACCCAACCTACCTCTGGGCCATGGCTGGGTGGAGGGCGATTCTCGGAATCACCCACCACCAAGCAAGGGGACGGAGGTAGGCTGGGCAGCACTCGACGGTGCCGCCTGACCGGCCTCCAGCCCTTGGCTGAACAGAGGGCAATTCTTGGAATTGATCTCTGCTCAGCCAAGGGCCGCAAGCTAGTTGGGTGGCACCATCGAGGGCTGCCCAGCCTGCCTCCAGTCCCCGGCGGGCGACAAATTAATTTTATTTTATTTTATTTTTTTCAAACACAAACTATATAGAAAATTTAATTTTTTTTTTAAACATAAACAATTATAATAAAAAAATGTATTTTTTAATATAAAATAAAAAAAGAAAAAAAAAGAAAAAAAAAATAAAAAAAAAAATAACAAACAAACAAATATAAAAAAAAAAAAAATTAATTTTAATTTTTTCTTTTAAATTAAAACAATTATTATTTAAAATATAAAAAAACAATAATTTATTTTTTAGATATGTTTTAAAATATAAACCAACATAAATAAGAAGATTTTAATTTTTTATTTTTATTTTCCTAAAACTAAAACAATTATAATTTAAAATATAGAAAAGAAATTAAAAAAATTGAAAAAACGTTGTAATATATAAACAAGAAATACATGAATAATCAATTTTTCATTTACTTGTTCATTTTTAAAAAATGTTTAAGTCATATAATTTCTCCATAATTTCATGGTTCAAGTATCTTGAAAACTTAAGGTTTAAAAACTTGAGATTTACAACTTGTCATTAAGGTTTTTATGCACTATGAAATTTTATCTTTAATGTTATGGTTGAAAATAATTACAAGTTTAGGGTTGTTTAGAGTCAAGCTATTTTATGTTTAACAACACGGATAAAAATTATTTGAAATGATAAGCCCTTCAGCCATGATTTTGTTTATATTTAACATCATCTATCAAAAAATTTAGAATTATATGATTTTTCAATGTCCTAATATGTGGTCTTTAATTCCATTGTTACAATGTGTCAAAAGTGTGACACAATGTTTTTTTTGTGATTCCAGCATCAACTCGTTTTGTTTTGAAGGTGTTTTTTCAATTCTTTTTTCAAGAAACAATTTTGTTTTTAGCATAATTTTATAAAATGGTGAAATTTGACCTTGAGAAAAAAATAATTGCGTTTTGGAATATACACTTTTTGTTTTTAGGGCATTTTTTCATGCTTTTTAAGTCTTTTGGGGCTAGAGTTCGCGTTTTGAGGTAACAGTTCTCGTTCTATTGGTAACAGTGTCTTAGGTTTGAGCTGTCCTTTAGCCTGCTTTGAGCAGGTGAGGTGCAATGTCTTCATCACCTCATTTGTACGCTTCCTAGCATATTAATAAAATGGCTCAATGATGATGGTGTTTTCCTTATTGCTGTAATTTTAGTCTATCATTGCTTGTGTTAATATCATTTTCCAATTTGGGATACTACATATATAGTCAGATTCATTTCTTATTCCTCTAGGGTTGGTTCCTCATGTATATCCTCCTCTTTTGAAGTTTCTTGTTCCTTTTCTTCCTCCTCTTCACAATCTTTGTAAAATAATTTCTTCTCAACACACTTATGACCTTTAGTGTCTTTTATATCACAACTATAACAAAGCCCTTTTTCTCTTTTTTTTTCCAATTTTTGTGGTGTCGACCTTGTAGCTTGTGGAAGTCTAGGAATAACAACACTTACATATTTATAGTTATGAGTAGTAGGCTTCCTTGACACCATAATTTTTCTTTCAATTTTTCTTGTCAACCTTAATGTCTTCTCCAATGAATCAGGTTCTCAATTGCGAACCTTATGTTGGATGTTATCCTTTAAAGTCCATATGAAGACATTAGTCTTGTGCTCCTCGAGAATATCCTTTACCCTTATATTCAATTTTTCAAAGTCCTTAATGTGCTCCACCATTGAACCCTTTTGTTTGATATTTATCAATTGGCTAAAGGACGTGTTTCTCTTTTTATCCTCATGATGTGCTCTCATTTCCTCGGTAAAAATAGACCGAGTGACAATTCTTTTACAAGAGAAAAGCCATCAATACGATACAAATGTATTGGGTTCTAAATATAAATTTGCAATGCGTACCTTTTGCATGTTTTGAACATTATGGAGATCAACGTAATGCTCTATCTGTAGTATCCATGTTATGAGATCCTTGCCATCAAAATTCCTCATATCAATCTTTAGGATATGATGGGTTGTCAATCCAACATTAGAGTCTATGAAGTCACAATTAAAATTTATTTTTTTCTCATCATAAGTTTCCTCTACTACCTTTTCGCCATTCGGAATCATTTCTTGTAGAAAATTTGTCAAACCTTCCTTCAAACCTTGCTTCAAACCTTCTATGTCTGCTTTTAGATCATTCTTCATGTCTTCCATGTTGACTTTCAATTTTTCTTCTATACCATCGATCTTAGCTTCCACTCTATTCTTAAAGCCATCCATCTTAGCTTCCATGCCTTTTTTCTAGAGTGAAATTTCGTACACTTGGTCTTGTAATTTTGATATATCATGTTTCAATTCTTCCTCATCATGTGTCATAGTAGATATTTCTGAGGGACTAATAGACATGGAATTATTTTTGGGAGGAATTGTAGAACCAAATACTGATATTTATGCTTCAATATGCACTTGGAATCACTTCAAACCGATTTTTCAAACAAAAGTTATGCAATTTTTTTAAATACACATATTTTTATTACTTTTAGGACCTCGATCTTGAAACGATTGTAACTCTGTAATTTCGAATCTCCGAGATCTAAACTATGGTCATGTCATAGCCCTCTAATTCTTCTTTCCAATGCCATAGGTCAAGCTTAATTTGGATTCTTGAAGGTAAATCTATGCCCAATATCCCACAATGACCTAATTAGGGGTTGGTTAAAAAGAGAGAACTTGTACGACGTGCCACATGTCATTGTTTTGACCTTCGGCTATGAAATTAATACAAAATACACTACAGTCCATGAAATTTTGGTAACGTTGTATGGAATTCTAATTTTATATACGAAATGAAAGTTATAATTATTTTCCCTCGGCCACTTGTTTGTGATGAAATTGTGGATCCTACAAAAACCCTAACTTCCTCAAATCAAATCTTTGAAAATATAGTGAAACAAGATCTATTTTTTTTACAAGAAATTCCTCGGGATTTCATTTGAAATGGGTTTTTTTCCAGCTTCTGAACCTTCATAAAAAAAAATGATATAGTGAAAATTGCAAGATGGCCTATCTGCAGAAATGTAACACTAGAATCCAAAGCTATGATACAAAATGCTATGAAATTGGCTCACAAAATAGAAGAAAAGAGAGATAAACGACCTATAAATCAACCTCTTAGTGGGAAAAACCTGATTTAAATTACATAAATGAGCTGGAGGTTTTAACCCTGAACAGAAATTATCTACACACGAATCTTATAACAGAAAATAAACAATAGTGAGAGCATAAAACATAAAACAGATAAACACAGAGAATTTCCCCTGGATCCCAAATTGGGACGACCAGCTTGATTTTTCATTATATTCCTTTTAGTGTTACAAAACATATATATACATGCCAAAGCATACATAAACCCCAATCCATTAACCCTGGATTAGAACATAACCATAGTTCCCTTGACCGGATCTACAAAATACCAGGGGCCAAAAACCATCATACCCCAAAACCATGTGAAAAATCATGCACAAAACATGGGTGGGTCCGCACACCAAACAAATTTTCGCCGGGGTACTACCTTGGACCCCAATAGTGGGGGCTGCCTCCCCCCTTGTGACCCCCCTGCTGCGCCCGGTGCAACATACAGTGTGTGGGGCTAGTCGTGGAAAGAATATAACACATACCCAACATTCTCCCACTTGTTGTTTTCTTTCCACAAGGGACCACAGGAGAGCTTAGTCATTGGGCCAATTCTTCAACACCCATTGTTTCTCTACACCAAGAGAACTTCTGAGTGCTCATAGACTTCGTCAATGCATCTGCAACATTCTTCAAAGTGTCCAACTTTACCAGCAACACCCTTTTAGCCTCAACCATATCTCTAACAATGTGATATTGAACATCACTGTGGTTTGTCTTTGAATGGTAAGTACGACTCTTAGCCAAGAAAATTGCACTTTGGCTATCACACTCTATCGTTATAGCTTGTTGTACCAACCCCATACTTGAACACAATCTTTGCAACCAAACTGCTTCCTTGCTTGCATGAGTGGGTGCTATGTATTCTACCTCTGTAGTTGAAAGAGCCACTACAGACTGTCTTTTACTCATCCAACTGACTATGCCTCCAAATAGGATAAAAAAATACCCACTTGTAGATCTTCTTTGGTCTAGATCTCTAGCCATGTCTGCATCAAAAAAACCATGAATGTCTAACATTCTTTCCAATCCTGGTCTTCCGTGGTAGCATAAGCCATAATCAGTAGTGCCATGTAAATATTTGAAAACCCGCTTCACTGTTGTCCAATGCTCCTTCCCTGGGTTTGACATAAACATGCTCAATACTCCCACTGCATGTGCAATGTCTGGTCTAGTACAGACCATTGCATACACTAGGCTACCCACTGCACTTGCATATGGAACACGGGACATATCCTCCTCTTCTTCTTATGTCTTGGGACACTGTTTAGCAGATAGATTTACGCCTACAGGAATAGGAACATACACCGGTTTACTATCCTACATATTGAACCTATGTAATATAGTCTCGACATACTTCCTCTGGTTTAACCAGAGCTTCCTCTTTTCCCAATCTCTCTTAATTTACATGCCCAAAATATAGTTTGCAGCACCAAGATCCTTCATGTCGAATTTGGAGAACAGTCGGGCCTTAAAATCTTGGATAATTTATTTTTCATTTCCAATCAACAACATATCATCCACATACAAGACCAAATAAATAAAATGGTCACCAATTAATTTAAAATAAACACAGTGATCATCCTTGGTTTTGGTAAATCCAAGTCCCCGTATATAGGTATCAAATTTCTGATACCACATCCTTGGTGATTGTTAACCCATATAGAGACTTCTTCAACCTGCACACCAGTTCTTTCTTACCCTTCACCATAAAGCCTTCAGGTTTCTTCATGTATATCTCCTCTTCTAGATCCCTGTGAAGAAATGATGTCTTCACATCCATCTGTTCTATCTCAAAATCAAATGCAACAGAAACAGATAAAAGTAATATAATAAAAGTAACATTGGCAACAGGAGAAAAAATATCACCAAAATCAATTCCCGGCACCTAGGAATAACCTTATGCTACCAACCGAGCTTTGTATTTCTCCACGTTGCCTTCTACATTCATCTTCTTCTTAAACACCCATTTGCTCCCGATGGGCTTCCTTCCCGCCGGCAACTCTACCAGATCCCATGCCTCATTTTTGTGCAAGGATGCCATCTCATCAACCATGGCCTCCTTCCAGAGTTTTCCATCCTCTGAATCTACTGCCTCCCTGAAATTTTTGGGATCATCATCAGTTATAGTTAAGGAAAAACCTGAACAAAAAGCAGATGGACTATACCTTTCTAGTTGCCTTCTTTCCCGAGTTGATCTTCTCATAGCTGGAGTTTGTGGCTCTTCCTCTTCTGAGTCTTCTTCTGTTGTAGAGTCTAATTCATCCTCCTTTAGCTCAAACTCTATCTTCTCAGGTTCCTTTGGTAGGACTTCATGTGTAACAACATCTTTCACCTCTCTAAACACCACATCTTGATTGTACACAACCTTCCTTGTTTCTGGGTTCCAAATATTGTAACCCTTTAAACCATCCTTATACCCAATAAAGATGCACCTTTCAGATTTATTATCCAACTTGGTCCTTTTCTCCTTTGGAACATGTACATATGCATCACATCCAAATACCTTTAGATGTGAAAGAGAGAGTTTCTTACTAGTCTATACCTCATGTGGAGTCTTATCCTCCAACATTGATGAAGGTGATTTGTTAACTAAGTAACATGCAGTCTCCACTGCCTCTGCCCATAATTCTTGTCCTAACTCGGTGCCACTGAGCATGCTTCTTGCCTTTTCCATCAGAATTCTGTTTATTCTTTCTGCAACTCCATTTTGCTGAGGTGTGTATGGAGTAGTATTCTGCCGTGATATACCACACTTCTTACATAACTCTTCAAATTCCTTCTTGCATAACTCCTCGCCATTATCTGTCCTCAACACCTTTATCCTCTTCTCTGTCTTGTTTTTCACCAGAGCCTTAAATTCTTTAAATCTGTCAAAGAATTCAGATTTCTTCCTCAAGAAATATATCCATGTATTCCTTGAGAAGTCATATATGAATGAAACATAGTACACAGACTATCCCAATGATGGAACTGACACAGGTCCAAACACATCACTGTGCACAAATTCTAATATCTTGTTCGCCCTCTTAGCACCAGAAGGAAAACTCACCCGATTCTGCTTCCCATATACATAATGTTCACAGAAATCGAAATCCAAAGAGAAATTAGACATACCTTCTACCATACCATTTCTATGTAGTATCCGAAGGCCCTTCTCTCCAATATGTCCAAGCCTTTAATTCCATAGCATGGTCTTTCCTCCAGTGACAATTAGGCTTTCCACTCGACTTTCAGGAACCATAGAACTGTTACACCCACCAATAATAGTTCTACCTTGTAGCTTGTATAGAGTTCCAATCCAAACTCCCTGCATTAATACCAGTGCTCCCTGAACCATTTTCCAGGCATCTTTCTCTAACGTTGTTTTTACACCTGCATCATCCATATTGCTTACAGAAATCAGATTTCTGGCCAATGCAGGAATATGCAGAACACCAGAAAGTGTTCTAATCCTTCCACCTTGCAGCTTCAGCTTGACCTTTCCACGTCCGACGATTCTGCCCTTCCTATCATCCCCTAGGAAGACATTACCACCATCATATTTCTCATACTCGCAAAACCACTCCCGATGGGGGGTGAAGTGAAAGGATGCACCTGAGTCAATCAACCATGACTCATGATCTACATGTGTATTTGAAGAAAAAGCCAAATACACATCCCCACCTTCATCCAAGGTGGTTTTTGCCTCTACAGAAGGAGCATCATCAGATCCCTTTCCTTTCTCAAGAGCTTTAGATCTGCAGTCCTTTTTGTGGTGCCCTTCCTTTCCGCATTTCCAGCATACGTTTACAAACTTTCCAGGAGATTTAGATCTCCCTCTAGATTTGGATCTCCCACTCGAAACCTTATTCTTGTTTCTATTTTAGGACCTTCCTCGTACAGATAAGGCATCTCCATTCCGGCCCTCCATATTTCTCCGTCTCATTTCCTCCGACAACAAGGCTGAGACAATGTCATCAAAATTCAAGGTATTTGTATTGCTACCTATTGCAATAACTATACTGTCCCATGAATCTGGTAGAGAACACAACAAACTGATGCACTTATCTTCATCTGATATTTTGATATCAACAGATGACAGCTGACTTACCACAGTATTGAAGGCATTCAGATGCTTTGTCACCGAGTCTCCATCCTTCATCCTCAAGTTATACAGCTTTTTCCGTAGGAACAACTTATTCACCATAGACTTAGATTGGTAAAAAGTCCCAAGTTTTTCCAACAAATTCTTTGCCGTAGCTTCCCCAGATACATTCAACAATACTGAATATGAGACACACAACCGTATTGTGCTCTTAGCCTTCTGATCCAGTTTCTTCCAGTCTCCATATGACATTTCCGTTGGTTTAGTGCCTGGATCTACCTCAATCCACTGATCTTTATCCACCATTGGATCTTCCATCTTGAGCTTCCATAACTCAAAACTCCGACCATTAAATTTATCAATCTCTATCTTCCCACCGCTCGCCATCTTCTTTCACCGCAAGAATCGATCCTGCAGATATCCCACTGAACAGGGTCTACCTCAGGCCTAAACAAAAAACCCTCAACAGCTAAGGCATCCCCTTGAAGCCGAAACAACTTTGATACCAAATGTAGGTTTTAACCGTGAACAGAAATTATCTACACACGAATCTTATAACATAAAATAAACAATAGCGAGAGCATAAAACATAAAAGATATAAACACAGATATTTTCCCCTGAATCCCAAATTGGGATGACCAACTTGATTTTTCATTATATTCCTTTTAGTGTTACAACACATATATATGCATGCCGAAGCATACATAAACCCTAATCCATTAACCTTGGATTAGAACAGAAATGTAGTTTCCTTGACCAGATCTACAAAATACCAGGGGCCGAAAACCATCGTACCCCAAAACCATGTGCAAAATCATGCACAAAACATGGGTGGGTCCGCCTATGAGTGGGTCCGCACACCAAACAAATTTTTGTCGGGGCGCTGCTTCCCTCCTTGTAAACCCCTTGTTGAGCCCAGTGCAACGTACAGTGTGTGGGGCTAGTCGTGGAAAGAATATAACACATACCCAACAATTCTTGGATGATAAAAATGACAAAACCTCCTTTCTATATATACGAGTTCAATGGGTCACAATATAATCCTAGCTCGAAAAATAGTAAAAATGTAAGGGCACAATAATAACAATAGTGGGCTTATATGGGGCAGAATAATAACAATATGGGGACTACATGGACACAACAATAACAATAAGGGGGCTATACTAACAATAAAAATAAGGGGATACACTAGTGTTGTAGGGACCTAGCAAGGTTTTTCCTAAATCATCTCGATCTCATGGTACATTTACAAGAATGGGATAAGTATTTTTATTAATTTTAGCACCTAACTATATCATTAGGTTTCTCATACTTTTTCATATTCTAGATATTGTGTAGCAGGAAATAGTGATGCCATGTCAGTTGTTAAAAGCAAACTAATAAAAAGTATGTCTACATTTATCCTATTGTAAAAATCCATAGATTAGATTGGCTAAAATTTATCATTTCTCATGTTGCAAAAAACTACGAATTTCCTCGGTTTATATTGTATAAATTTGAATTACATTTGGAATAGGAACTTTTTTAGAAACCCTGATTTATTCTTTGTACGTACTTACTATATTCAAAACAATTTTTTCCTCTCTGCACATTACCAATCGAGAGTACCATACAACACATGTAAAATTCAATTATTTATTTTTCAGAGAAAACAGAACTGAAAACACGGCATCTAAAAATCCAAGCCCTTTTTGTGCTTTATAAGTTTTCAATGGAACATAAGAAGGGGATCACTAGTTACTACATCTAAAATTGAACTTTTCTTTGCAAGGTACCAAAGGAATCTACAAATACATATAATAAAAGAGATCTAGATCAGAATCCTCAAGTTTTGTAGAATTCATTGGTCTCATATTTCATATATCATCAGTCATATCACATTTCATATATCATCCAGGCTCAAGTTTCATATAAGGTCAAGTAATGTATTTAATAGAATCCCTATCTCATTCCATACTATGTATTAAGGAACGCTGATCAAATTCTAATATTCCACATTAATTTCCATGAAAATATCCTTCCATACAAAATCTCCATATACAATATTTCGACAAGAAAAAGGATATCTCAAGATTACCACAAATAAAATGACATGTCAATGTGCATCCAAGATCAAATTTCATACACGTAAGAGGTTTATCATTTCTAAAACCCATACCACTACATATGAAATATCAATGAACCTCTAAGACTATTAGGATCCATTTGAGCTACAAGTTATTGAGGTAATAACTCCTTCAGAATCGTATTCATTAAACCTTCTTACATTGAATTGTTAGAACATTCATAAAACTCTATCTTATGGTTACTTCATATACTTGCATATTATAAACAAGTGAATTCCTGACTTAATTCATTTAAATTGTATATCAGGTACATAAATCATGTTAGGATTAATCCATTCACTAATACATAATTCAAATTAGGAGTATTTCATTTTCTTGGTTGCTATGGAATGACAATTATTTGATTCCTAATAATTATTAGGATCCATTCAATCTTAAGCTACTAAAATATTATAGTTTAAATTCATGAAACCATTGTGTGACTCATTTTATACCCGATATCAATATAGGGATAAGGTTGGCTCATTAAATTTCCAGCACATATAAGGATGCTACTTACAGTAAGAATACAACCATCCTATTGACATATTTAAGTCCATGAGAAACACCACATAGCTCAAAATCATAAACAAGGCATTGATGCCATTTTTGTTTTTTTCATGATAGAGTGTAAACCTCAAGGCTACTAACCCAACTTTAAGATAAGTAATACCTACACGACATCCATCCTGTTTTTTGCAGCTATGAATATAAGGTTTCACTTGAAGGCATCATTCACACTATGAAGGGCATGTCAAGAATTAAACTATTGGTTTTAGAGTAATTAGAAATGGATAATTTTGAGGGCAGAACGAAATATCAGGAATGTATTTCCTTATAAAAACCTTAAAGCATAATTCAAATCTTGTAGCTGAAAATGTCCCACACTGGGATTCCACTTAATGCTAAATTTATCTCAAGCCTCAAGGTGCATAGAAATCTATAATTCAATCGAAAGAAATGAATGTTGACGGGTATTGCCTCAATAATCTTTCATTGATTTTCATGCCTACTATATGAGTCCCTCATAAGTAATAATAATTTGATGAATAAATACGTAGGATAGTGTGCAACTTTATTCCAAATCTAAGTCATTCACACGTGCAGAATAAATTGTACCATGATACGAACCAGATGCATTATAGGTTAAAACATGGGTTCAAGAAAAATGCAATATCAACAATAAAATCAAAGGAAATCTACCAAAATACGAATTGGTACATATCACAACCTTTATACTATCAATGGAACCCCCTATATTATTTAAACTATAAAATTTCCAATGCTAATCCTAGAACAATAACTATTCAACTACCATAAGGTTCTTCTCATTTGAATTATAACCATGAATTTAGAGCGTAAGGTCAAACTTCTTTATCAGGAAGTAAAATAAGTGAATAATAATATACAATTTGGTTCATAACAATTAATCCATGAAAAAACTAAGTGCGACTTATAGTGAAGGTTATCACTCCTTGGGTGTGTGTACTATGTCTTCCAAAACATTTCATCAAAAAATTCAATTTACACATTACAATAATATATAAATTTATGTTTTCCATTTTTCTCAAGTTATGCACAGTGTTGTGGACCCCTAAGACCGTGATTTTACTGTATCAATAGTAGAATATTACTCGCATAATCCTAACAACATGTAATGTACCATATCAATGTTTTTTTCTTATGCATTTTCTTGTCTCCACCCACCTATTGAGAGTTTCCTAGATAAAACCATCTCCACCCACAACCCTTGGTATTTTCGTGAGACCACCTCACCCAGATCCAAAACCTTTCAGAAATACAAAGCTCAACTGAGAAAGAATCCCATCACACTATGGTTAAATGGAAATAGAAAGGAAAGACTAAAACTACCGCGAAAACCCGAAAAAATCCATGCCACTAAAAAAAAAGAACGAAATACCAAAATTCACATAGCATGCATGTCAAAACCATCTAGGAACTCATACATGAAACCAGTTACTTGCAAGTATTCCAAGTGAAACTTGGTTGATCCTTTCTTTCCTTTTATTTCATTGTCCTTCCTTTGCTTTCCTTATTCTTCCTCATCCTTCCTTTTCTTGCCTCCTTTCCTTCTCCTTTCTGATACTAATCCCATAACTAAACTAGAAAAAGGATACCAACTAATGCTTTCATGTCATTTTATTATTAATGCCTCTAATTTCTTCACTTTTCCTCTATTTTCCTTCAATTTCCTCCTCATATTAAACCCATGACCTTTCACCTCCCTTTTTTTCTTAATTTCCTTTATTTTCAGAAAATAAATTCAAAAAATACCCTTTTCCCTTTTCAAAGTCTTTTCCATTTCCTTTGCCACGTTACCTTTATCCATAAATACATCAAGTGATGACCACTAGGATAATTTCCCAACATTCAGCTTCGAATAAGTTTCCCATGACCTTGGCCTTATTTTTCCTTTATTAACTTTTATTGCAACAACCTTTAACCTCGGGCTATTACAGACCGCTCCCCATTTGGGGAATACCGTCCTCGATGTTCTATGACACCTACAACCAACAAATCTGATCAAAACCAAAAAATAATGCCTATGGAGCTTTATAACCAAGCTTGTTGAAGTATTTAAAATAATAAATTTCTTAAAAGAAAAACCATCATGACAAATCTGATATCGTGACAATCATACCACTTATTGGATCTTTATAACACATCTCATTGCGGTACTTACAATAGCAACCATAGATAAATATGTATAAATATCAAAAATCATTTTCCTCCACTTGCAAACAATGAAGGACACATAGCCTGCATATGATCAACTATCTCCCATGTAGCTTTGTCGGGTCCAAGGTGCTTCAACTACACTTTAACCTACTCGATTGCTCATTCCGGAGCAAGAGCTATTTCCGCTGCAAGATGCACTAAGGTTCTGGCTAGAATTCTCCTTCTCATTCCAACTACAATACATCCTAATAAATAACATGATCAACATAATTTACATATATGTTAAGCAATGAAACATGGAAAACATCATGGAATTTTATAGTTGGTGGTAGTAAAAGTTTGTAGTCCGTTGGTACAATCTTCTCAAGGATCTCAAAAGGACCGCAATACTATGGTGCCAATTTGGCACATGATCCAATCCTCAAGAAAATATTCTTGGGCTTGATATTAAAACACGCATGCTCCCCAACCATGAAATCCTTAAATTTCTTGTGCTGGTCTGCATAACTCTTCTCTCTATCATGTTCTTCCTTTAGTTTCTTCTTTATAAACAACATTTCTTGTTACATTTCTACCAACATATTTGGTCCAATATGTACCTTGTTCACTGGATCACTCCAGCTGATGGAAGTATTACAAACCTTCCCCAATAATGCCTCAAATTGACTCTTCCTCATTGACTCCTGATAACCATTGTTGGAATAAAACTTGGCCAAAGTAAGGTACTCCTCCCATCTCCTCTACCGATGCATGGCATACATCCTCATCATATCCTCCAAAATATTTTTGACCCTATCTATCTGTCTATTTGTTTGTGGATGATAAGTTGTACTAAATGCAAAATTTGTACCCAAACATACAAACATGTCCTTCCAAAACTTGGAAGTGAACTTAGCATCCTTTTCTGATACAATGTTGTTGAAAACACCATGTAATCTCACGATATATATAATTAATACCTTTTCTACTTAACTAGAAGTAGTCTTCATTAGAATAAAGTGTGCTACCTTGCTCAACCTATTGACCACAGCAATGATGGAATCATGATGCCTCCATTTCCTCATAATACTTATAATGAGGTCCATGTAAATGACCTCCCATTTTGATTCTAGGATTGGAATAGGCTTAAGAAACCCACCTTAAGGCTTATACTCTACTTTGACCTGTTCACAGTCCAAAAATATAGCCACAAAATCTTCCACTTACTTCTTCAGATCCAGCCAATAGTATAACTTTTTCACTATTATCAACATCTTTTGATAGCCTGAGTGACTTGAATATGGCTTGGCATGAAAATCCCTCAAGATAAGCTTCTTGGGCTCATTTTCATCCAATACATATATCCTATCCCTAAATATCACCAAGTTATTATCTGTAATATGATAATCCACATCCTAATCACTTGTACCGTATTCTAAATTGTTCATAAGCTCCCTATACTTCTCATCTTGTTGTCCTTCCTATCGAACCCTATCTTGTAGATATATTCCATGTGAGCTGATTGTTGAAACATGGTTCAACATTACTTTGCTAATAAGAGCATCTGGAACTCTATTCTCCTTTGCCCTAATGTGTCTAATCTTGAAATAAAACTCACTAAGTGTTGCCAACCATCTATCTTGCATAAAATTCTTTTTTTTTTATCAAACATATATCTCAACCCACTGTGATCGCTCATCAATA
The DNA here is from genome assembly GCA_034641835.2 of Pinus albicaulis. Lineage (NCBI taxonomy): Eukaryota > Viridiplantae > Streptophyta > Pinopsida > Pinales > Pinaceae > Pinus > Pinus albicaulis. The sequence goes on along the minus strand of CM076579.1, from coordinate 306,075,684 downwards.
CAAATCTCCTGCCAAGAATATAATGCATCCACATCTTCAAGGCTTGAATAGTAGCTACCAACTTAAGATCATGAGTCACATAGTTCTGTTGGCACTCATTCAGCTCCATAAACTCATAGTGCACAATTGCACCCCTGCATAAGGACTCCACCAAGCCCTCTTTTGCAAGAATTTTTACACACTGCAAATTCTTTATCAGGATCTACAATCTTTAACACTTGAGAATTTTTCAACAATTGCTTCAACTATTCAAAACTAGATGCACATTCCTCTATCGATTCAAAATTATTACCTTTTCTCTGCACTGATGTAATAGGGTATGCAATGGTGATAATTTCGTAATGAACCTCCTGTAGTAACCTGTTAACCATATAAATGATCTCATTTTATCCACAATTCTATGATCTTCCAATTCCATGATGGATATTATATTTTATGGATCTACTTATATGCCTTCCTTGGAAACAACATGTCCCAAGTATTGTACCTCTCCCTCAAAGAAAATTCACTTGATAATGTTAGCATACAGTTGATTCTCTCTTAGAAGTATCAACATTGTTGTTAAATTCTTGGCATGCTCTTCCTAATTCTTAGAATATATTAGGACATCATCAATAAATACAATAAAAAACTTATCGAGATAAGGACGCACCACATTATTCACCAAGCATAAAAAAAGTAGTTGTGTAATTAGTCAAACCAAAAGTAGCTACAACAAATTCATAATTCCCATACCTGGTTCAAAAAGTAGTCTTGTAAATTTTCTCTTCTTTAATATGTACCTGATGGTATCTTGATCTCAAATCAGTATTCAAGAACATTGTTGCTCCCCTCAACTAGTCAAACAAGTCATCGATCCTCAACAATGGGTACATGTTCTTGATCGTCAACTTGTTCACCTTGTAATCAATGCGAAACCTCAGAGTGTCATCCTTTGTTTTCATGAACAATAGTGGTCCACTCCAAAGTGATACACTTGGCCTAATTTATCCTTAGTAATAATTTCCTTCAACTTAAACTTCAAATCTACTAACTCTTGGGTGCCCATATTGTAAGGTTCCTTTGATGTTGGTGCTGAACCTAGTACCAACTCAATAGAAAATTCCACTTCCCTATGAGGAGGAAACTCTAGGATCTTTGCTGGGAATACATCCTGAAACTATTGTAATAAATTGTTATACCTATTTAATAATTTTTCATCCTCAACATCCTTGCCATTTTCACTTCAAATATTAACTGCAACATCACACACCCTTTCCTCTAATTGCTATTTTCCTGCATAACTATGATGATCCTCACAGATGTAGGCTTCTTGTTTCCTTGCAAGAATATATTTTCCCCATTATCATGGAGGAAATCAATAGCCTTGTCATATAAATCTACTTTGGTTCTGTGAATATATAACCAATCCATACCAAAAATCATGCTATACGATCCTAATGGCAGTACATTCAAATGTGTTTCCGTCGACATACCATTCAACTCAAATGCACAATATCTTACCCAACAATGAGTTATCTTCTTAGTACCTATAGTCAATAGCACTAAGCAAGACTCTGCATGCACTTCTTTTCTCAAGCCACACTTATCCACCAAGTCAGGGTTAACATAACTATAATTAGATCCAAGATCAATCAAAATTTAAACAACTCGGCCACCATTCTTACTTTCCATATCAATAATGGATTCCCAATTATATGACTTCTTGTTTGCCACAACTACATACATATGAGGAATGTTATGATGAACATCCCAAACTTTCTATGCCTCTTGAGCACTATAGATCATACCACCTTGGTACAATGGACCATCCTTTTTGTGATGATAAAAAACAACACTGCAATGGTCCTTTACCATCACCTCTAGTTTGATTCTCTCCAGGATGTGACCCATGCCCCTTCTCAACTGCATTCAAATTCTCTTAAGGAATCATTGTTTCTGTCTAACCTGCATCTTGAGGTATTCCCTACTTTGGTGGCCACATTCCTTTAAATTTTTCATTTCCTTTCCAATCATGCTAAGGATCAAATTTTTGATTTGACTACTCATAAAAATTCCTTAAATTTCAGATGACTTCTTCCAGCGATCTAGGCTCATTAAACTCAATCCACTCTCTATATGCTACTCTAAATCCATTGATGAATCTATGAATATTATCCTTATCATCCCTGAGATAAGTCACATACCTCAACAACTCTAAGAACCAGCTAGTATACTCATCATCTATCATAGAAACCATCCGCAACTCCTAAAACGCCTTATATTTTTCATAATAATATATATCCTATAGGTAATTTTTCTTGAAGAGTCTCTCAAACTAATCCAAAACCAACTCTTCTTCTCAAATTCCATTGACATTATTCACACCTTCCAACCATATATCTACTTCCCCTTTGAGACTGAAGGTGGCTATTGTTGGGCACCGGATTTGTATACTTTCTTCTGTCATTTTTACCCTACCTTTCTATCTCTTTGTGCCATTATTCATCTTAAAAGAATGAGCTAAAACAATTTCTCCTATATTTTATGGGATGTTTGATTAATAATGTACTTGTCATGGAGGTTTTACCTTTTTACGTATTAACTCCTATATTTCTCCAAATTTGGCTACAACAGGTGCGTCACCGCCACAAGATAGGGCACAACCCATCATTTTCCAGCACCTCCCTTATTTTTTGCTACAACGTAACAAACATGAATGTATAAAAATTATATTTGGCTTTCTTATGGTTTCTTGCTGGGAAATCTGGTTGCCGTTGCAACAATATGTATTTTTGAAACAATGGAGTTGTTGGGAGAAATTTGGGATCTCAGGACTATGGTATAAAGAAGCCTATGGGCTACGAATTGCAAGACCCTTACACATATACAGTTCTTGTAATTAATTTTTATATTATTAATCGAATACACAACAGCTCGCTTTTTCTCCTATAATCATTGAGTTTTCATAGCCCTAATCCAAGAGTTGGGCCAACTCTTGTGATCAGGTGTTGTGTTTTTCTTTCTTTTATTTCAGAACTGTGTTTTGTGTGATTCTTTAATTTCTGTTACGGTTACGTTAATTGCTATGGATTTTTTTAATTTCTACAGTATATTTATTGTTGTTACAATGGTATTTGTGTTATAGATTAAACCTTAGATTCACAGTAGACCATGTGCCTGTATCTGCATATACTTTTTCGCTAGTCTTGAAATAACTAATGCCCTCGGGTTAATAATTTATGTGGAGAAAGTATTGAATTTTGTTCATATCCGGACACAAAAATTTTGGCATCGTTGTCGGGGAAGGCTAATAGGTGCAAGAATAGGATCTGTAGTAGATCTCAAAGTCAATCTCTCATCTTGAGGTGGGAATCTATTGCCCAGCTTCAATTCCTGAGCATAAGTGCCTTGTATTTTATTTTTTCTTTCTTTCTTTCCCGTTTCTTGTATTATTTTGTTTTCTGTAAAAAAAATTTAAACTCTCGTCTTGGGGAAGGTGTTTTTTTAAACCTTGCCCTAAGTCCTGGGCGTAGTCTAGTTTTTCTTTCCTGTTGTTTTCTTTTATTTTATGTTTTTCTTTTTAGGGGCCACTTTATCATCGTGGGGAGGGTATGTTATTACTTTGCTCCAGGTCCTAAACTCTAATTTCTTTTCTTTTGTTATTTTGTTTTATTTCCTGTGAATCTCTTCTCTCACACTGGGAGGAAGTTATCTATCCTACTTCGGGTCCTAAGCTATTGATTGATTTTTTGGGGTAGAGGAAGATCTCCAAAGAAAGTGAAGGATTTGGGGAGGAAGACATATATTCAAGAAATTATTGAAAAATCTAAGTCTAAGGCATCATCCCGTGCTGCAGCTAGGGTTAGGGTTCAGACGAAGTCTGAAGGGCAGTCTATGGAACAACTAGTGCCATCCATAGTACCGGGATGTTCGTTCTGCAGCAGAAGATTTAATAAACTGGGTACCAGTGGAAGAGAAATCCTTATCAATAGCAGAAGGGGTGGAATTGGCAAGTAAGGGATCAGTAGAATTGAGCAAGGGAAGAAGAACCTCAAAAAGGGTTTTCGTCCCCAAGAGACCAAGGTAGCACTGTGAAAATTCCTGTTGATGAGTTAAGAGACTTTGATTTGGTAAAGGAATTTTTGAAGGACTTTGAGTCACCAAGAGACCCAGGGAGTGTGGTGCAACCACCTTCGGTTGAATCACTTCAGATACCGGTTGCAAAACCAACCAAAATTCCAAGTAAGTATTGGAATATATTCATGGCACCTATAAATTCATCCATTGATTTTCCTATAGGAAATGTTACAGGCGATGCACCAATGAGACCCATACCTTTGACAGCCTTGCCTAGTTTTCATGAGCTCTCTTCGAAGGACCCTGACATGTTCCTTTTTGAATTTGATATTGTTTGTCAAGAATATGACTATATGACTGATGCTCAGCAATTGAAAATATTCCCTGCTATCCTAAAGGGGATAGCCCTGAGATGGTTTATGGATTTAGGGGGAAGCACGATTACTTCATGGGATGAAATCAAGAAATATTTCTTGGAAAAATACCAATATTATTGTAAGTCTCGTGACATCAGGGAGGAAATATTTAAATTTTCATAGAAGGAAGATGAAAATATGGAGGACTGTGTAGAACGATTTAAATACATACTGCAGAGGTCTGGACACAGTGACTTGGATAAGGACATTTTAAAGATCATCCTTCTTAGAGAACTCAAAGAGGACTCTCTGCAACTCTTGAATATAGTGGGTAAAGGAGATATTTCAAAAGAAAAATTTGGAATTATCTGTGATTATTGTATCAAATGTTCAAGGGGGGATGCAAAAAGTGGATAGGGTATTCGGTCATTAAAGATCTATAGTGGAGGGGTCACAAAAGTAGAGATTGGGAATCTATTAGATAATCTAGGACCGATATCCTAAGTATGGTATCAGCTCAAATGGACACCCTACAGGAAAAATAGAAGCAGATGGAGATGGAGAAAACCATGCCATATTCTGCCCTCAATGCACAAAGAAACACCCTTTGAAGGAATGCACACTCAACACGGTGGAAGCCTGCGTAAACAATGAACAGACTCACGCGACTAGTGCATGTCCTTCCTTGCTCGAGCTGAAAGTGGTTTTCCAAGGAGAAAGCAAGGAAAGCCCATTGGACCAGCTATATTTCATGGGGCAGAAGAAACCATGGAAACCTCGACCACCGACGGTGAAACCAGGTATGTTTCATGACTCATCCCGGTATTTTCATAATTTTAGTATGGGTCCCTAATCTGCACCATTTTCAACCTTGTGGCCTCAATACCAGTATACCCCTTGGCAATAATGGGTTCCTCATGCCAGTCTAAATCCTTCATGGAATCAGACCTGGCGTGGATCCCCTCCCACTAGACAGTTTCCTCAGCCTATGCCTCAGCAACAACTTTAGTTTCCTTCCAATGTACCCCCACGAAACCCAGCCATTAGACCTCAGATTCCTCTCCAGTCCAACCCAAATCCAAATAATAAAGGGGTTCAACAAAAATATACATTAAACCTTCCATTCTACAATATTTCTACCGCAGGGCTCAATGAGATAAATCTATGGTTTTCCTGGGTAGTAAATGCAGCTACTTCACCCATTATCAAAGAAAAACTTGATGGTGAAGATACAGAACTAGAACAAAGAAAAGTGAGGGAGAATGTAGATCAAAACATAATAAACTATACACTTCCCCAAGTTGTTCCTAATCAAGGTCATTTAACATTTCCCCCATATCCTGAAAGATTGACCTTGAGCAAACGAAACCCTGAAGCAAAATTTGATTTTCTAGGGGAACTATAGAATATTTTTGTTAAAATACCTCTTTTACAAGCTATGAGGGACATACCTATTTATGCAAAGACTTTGAAAGAATAAGTCTCAAAGAAACCGTGTAGAAAACCTAAAGATCCATTAACTGTGCATGTAATGGGTGGACTATCCGATATCATGTTAGGAAATATCATGCCTGTAAAATACAGAGATCCTAGGAACTTGATTCCAACAGTACAAATTAATTGTATTGAAATACCAAATGTACTGGTGGATTTGGGAGCAGCCATTAACATTATCACTGTTGAAACCATGAACACACTAGGACTTGGAAACATTAAATCAACCCCTACTATCCTGGAACTTGCAGACAGATCCACAATTAAACCAATAGGGAAATTAGAGGATGTGACCATTTCAGTAGACTCATGGCATTACCCTGTGGACCTCCTTATATTGCAAACTTGTTCTTCAGTGGGTGGTCACCCAGTGATCCTAGGAAGACCCTGGTTGGCAACTGCAGATGCTTATGTAGGATGTCGGTCTAGACATATGATCATATCAAATGGGACAATTACGAAGGACCTTAGGCTTTATTTTCTTGTGAAGCCACACCCATCTGAAAAATCATCAACCAATCAAAAACCTCTACATGCATAAGAGCCTGAACCTGAAAATTAAGATGTTAGACCAGTTCTCACCATTGGCCAGGCCCTTCGATTTAAAACAGATACTAAAGATGATGCCATTAACGCCTTCATTAATGATTCCAGTTCTGTTCCCGATTGAGCTTAATATATTCTATAATCTGCTATGCGCTGTGAGGCACAGGAAAACATTGAACAAGAAGATGACATAGAAGACATTCATGTGACACCATTCCATGATAGTACTCCAATGGAGATTGAACCAAGGAAAACACTTAATATCAACCTAAACTTGTCTGAATCGTAGACCAAAGAGCTCTTGAAAGTCCTTCAAGAACATCACGAAGATTTTTTCTAGGATTATACTGACATGAAGGGTATCCCTGCTAGCCTATGCACTCATCATATTTACATTAAGGAATATTTCTGCCTACTAAGACAACCTCAACGGAGGATGAATCCTGCTCTAAAAAATATTGTTAAAGAAGAATTACAAAAATTGTTCGATGTTGGATTCATTTATCCCATCTCAGATAGCCAATGGGTATCCCCGCTAGTTATCATTCCCAAAAAGAATGGTAAATGGTGGATCTGTGTATATTATAGGGAATTAAGTAAGGCAACTCAAAAATACCATTTTCCTTTTCCATTCATTGACCCAAAGTCCTGGACACCTTTGCTAGAAAGAAGTTCTTCTCCTTCCTAGATGGATTCAGCGGATATAACTAGATCTAGATAGCCCTAGAAGACCAGGATAAGAAAACTTTCACATGCCCAGGGGGAACCTTTGCATATAGGGTCCTTCCATTTGGATTGTGTAATGCTCTTGCTACCTTCCAGAGGGCAATCTTGGGAAATTTTTCTGATTTGGTCGATGATAGTGTTGAAATATATATGGATGATTTTACTCCATATGGGAATTCATTTGAGGAGGGATTGGAAAATTTTGAGAAGGTAATCAAAAGATGTAAAAATACCCATGTATCGTTGAGTATAGTCAAATGCCATATGATGATGGAAGAAGGAGTAGTATTGGGAAATTTTCTCTCAGCCGTTGGAATTCAAGTTGATCTAGCTAAAGTAGAGGTAATATTACATTTTCCGATACCCAAAACACCAACACAGGTATGTAGCTTTCTTCTTTGTGCTAGTTATTATAGGCGCTTAATAGAAAATTTTGCTAAAATAGCACATCCATTATTTCAATTGTTAACAAAAGATGCAAATTTTTTGTGGACCGAAGATTGCAAGACTACTTTCATGAAAATTAAAGGGTCGGTGTGCACGGCCCTAATCCTTCAAGGACCTGATTGGGAATTACCATTTCACATACATACTGATGCTTCTCAGACAACAGTAGGGGCTATTTTAGGATGGTAAGTAGACAAAACACCGTATGTAATCTATTACGTCAGTAAGAATTTAATTCCTGCTGAATTAAACTATACGGTGACAGAAAAACAATTCTTAGCTGTCATTTATGCTATCAATAAGTTTCGGCATTACATCACCGAGTATTCTACTATTGTCCATACTGATCACGCAAAAATCAGGTATTCGATGAATAAACCCATTATTCCTAGCTGTATTATGAGATGGTTGCTATTGCTTCAAGAATTTCATATTACAATAGTAGATAAGCCAGGAAAATATAATGTAGTAGTTGATTTCCTATATAGAATGGATAACAATGATGAATGCATAGCAATAGAAGACAATTTCCCTAAAGAACATATTTTTTCAGTCTCTACTAAACCTCCGTGGTATGGAGATATTGCTAACTATCTTGCTACAAGGAAAGTGCCTCCTCATTTTTTATATAGGGAACAACGAAAGATTATTGGTCATAGTGCCCGATATTCTTGGATGGCATGGTACCTTTTTCATACAGGAGAAGATAAACAGATCTGACGCTATGTGTCTGAAGATGATATCTATGAAATATTGGAAGCTTCCCATGATGGCCCTTATGGAGGGCATTTCGTGGACAAAAGAATAGGCCACAAGGTGCTACAAATGGGATATTATTGGCCTTCCATTTTTCATGATGCTCAGAATTATGTGAGGAGGTGTGATAGTTGCCAACGTATGGGGAAACCCGGTAAAGTGAATGAAATGCCTCTACAGGCACAACTAGTTCTCGAACCTTTCGAGAAATGGGCTATTGACTTCGTTGGACCCTTTAACCCACCCTCCAAAAAGAAATTCCACATCTTGGTTTGTACTAATTACGTTACTAAATGGGTGGAAGCCAAAGCAGTTGCAAAAGAAAAGAGTGGGTAGTGTCAAATTTTATATTTGAAGAAATTTTTGCTCAGTATGGTACTCCAAGAGAGGTTGTTTCACATGGAGGAGCACAATTCACATCACAAAAGATAGCAAAAATCATGCAAAAATATGGGGTCAAGCACAGAGTGACAGCTCCATACCATCCCTAAGCAAATGGACAAGTGGAAAGCACAAATAAGACATTAGAAAATATTTTGACAAAAAATGTGGCATACCATCATCGGGATTGGGCTCAGAAACTTCCAAAGGCTCTATGGGCATATAGAACAACATGGTGGAATACAACCAAGTTTTCACCATTCGAGTTGGTTTATGGGAAATCTCCATTGTTTCCAATTGAATTTTAAATAAGCACACTCAAAACAACCCTGGAAGTTGGTTTAGATCTATCAGATGCTTAGAAGCACCAAATGGCTCAGCTTAATGAACTTGATGAAATACGTTCAATGGTTGTCCAACGACCTATGACCCTGATCTTAAGGATTTTAAGGGAAAGCTTTGCACTCGGTGGATGGGACCTTATGAGGTGAATGCTATATTTGATAATGGAATGGTCAAGCTAGTCACAATTGACGATACACATACTTCCTTTATAGTCAATGGACATCGCTTGAGGCTATACCACCAGCCAGCCTCTAAGGATGATTTTATTAAACAACTCTCTGAGAAATCTTGTTTGAAGCTTATTAGTGTAGAGAATATTTCCTTTGCACTCCTATAATAATAATAATAATAATAATAATAATAATAATAAATAATTTTGTTCTATTTTCTTGTCTTTTTGCAGGAGCTACGACTAATGAGTAAAAATCAAGGAATACTCATGCTACTGTTACTTGGTTGCTGCTACTCCGGTGCTGCTACATCGGATGCTGCCACTCATGTTGTGGTTACTTGGTTGCTACTACTCCGATGCTGCTACACCAGATGTTGTTACTTAGGTGCTGCTACTCATGACGTTGTTACATCGTTGCTGTTACAACAATGCTGTTACACCAATGATGTTACATCGATGTTGTTACACTGATGATGTTACACTGATGTTGTTACACTGATGCTGTTACTTCGATGCTGTTACACCGATGTTGTTACTTCGATGATGTTACATTGATGCTGTTACACCATCCCATCATCCAGGTAGGCCATACTGATTTAATTAAATATCCCATGTGAAGATTTTAATGCCGTAGATGTCAAAGATTTAAGTCATGGGGGGGGGGGGGGGGGTGTCTTCATGCCAAGGACAATGTAATAATTACCCCATAAGTTAAGAATTACATCTTGCTCATGGCACACCTTACGAATCACATCAATATGTGGTACCATCATTTAATCCTATTGGGATTCGCAAAATGTCTCGTCTATCCTGTACAAGTAATTATTATTCCCATTCTACCATACTTACCATACTTCTTTATGATTTTTCTCGGTTTTCGAGAATTACCAATTGTATTTACAGTTACCACCTATCCATTTTCACTATGTTTTTCCTCCAAATTTGGTACCCACCACCTTGCCCAACGGTCTATTGCTACAGGAAGTGCTGCTACAAGTCTCCCTAGTATGGGTGGGCTAGCTGTGCAGCATGAGCCTGAACACACAATTTCAGTTCAAAACAATCCATAGGTTTGGCAATTTTTTGTCGACACAAGTTGGGACATCTACTTTGACATATTGCAGGGATTCGATGGAGGTATCATAATGGAATTCACACTCAATTTAGAAGAGGATCATTTGTGCATTAGAGGTACGGAAGTTCTTGTTACAGAGGAAGTAATTGTAGAGGTTAGTAGGCTAAGACAACAGGGGCAAAAATGGTTTTCTTGAAAGGTTTCTCTCCCGGATTTTCTCGAATTTTTTTGCAGGAAGGAGAAAGTGTAGTTCAATTGGGCAGGGGACATGAGTGCAGAACTATACCGTATCCTTGGAATGAAGCTGCAGGTTTCGTAATTAAATACATTACTTACGAGGGTCAGGCCTCAGCTTTGTTCAACTATCACTTTAAAATTCTAATGCACCTCCGATCTCCACAGAATCAGGAGCATGCCCTAAACATGATATTTTTTCTATTAAAACAACTGCACCATATGGCACAGGCTGCTCAACGCTCTTGCCAGATGATGGAAGTACTTTTTAACCATGGACTGGTGTGATTATTGGTCATGCATGCAATAGGCATGCTGTGGGTTTCTTGGGTGGAACTCTACAGATCCTCAGAAGAAGAGGTAGTAGCTATGGTCGTTGCTAGAGAAAAAGAGCCAGCCTCTCCCGCTAGTCAAGTGGAAGAAGAAAATTCAGAGGAATTCAATCAAGAGGATCCTGAGGAAATGGAAACATAGATTTATCCGGAAGAACCTGAGGAAGAGGAGATGATGATTGATTAGGAGGAACCTAAAGAAATGAGTATGGAGGAAGCAATCGGCAATGAAGACAAGGGTGTCACACAAGAACCAGCCTCATTGGAAAAATCCACGGAAGAGGAAATAAGAATGGAAGAGCTGATTAGCGACATAGACGAAGCTACCACACAAGAACAAGCTTCTATTGAGGAACCCACAGAGGAAGGGATTATGGATGTTATGTAGGAAATTGATATCATGATATAGTCAGCAACCTTTGCCAATGAAGAACAACAGGATGGAATTGTGGATCGAGAAATGGCAAGTGATGATGTTTCGCAAGAAATAACATCACCTGCTCCGATAAAAATGGATTTTGATACAGTTGGGGGTGCTACACAAGAACCACCCCCAATTCGGCCAGAATAGGAGGAGTCGACCCACGGAATCGACGTTGGACCTCAATGGTTGGTACTAACTATGAAAACGAAGGTGATTCCACGGGGAAAAGAGGCTAAATAAGGAATGAATAGGGTGGTCGATACTATTCGATAAGAAACAATATCGACCCATGAAGAAGAAGTGATCAGAAAAGGGTAGGAGTAAAGAAGGGAATTGAGCCATGGAATCAATGCTGCTCCACAAGAACCAACATCGACTCTGGTTGAGCTACTAATGGATGAAGTCCCAGTCCAACCCAGGAATGACGATGAGGGGTATGTTCCCTATTCTCCGTTCCAATTCATGATGCCCAGAGGGGCAAGGGGATTTCACTAGCCTAAACGATTAGTGGAAGAATTTGTTGTTCCCCTGGTATTAAAATTTGTTGACACAACCAAGGTTGGCCTAAAAAATACTGAACTAGAACAATTAGAGGTTCACTAGGAAGAAATAGTTCCTATAGAAATATCAGAACACAAAGGGGTCGATGAATTTTCCAACCAAACAACAGAATTTTCTGGAAGAAATGTAGAAGAGGAAGGACCTATGGGTCGAGGGATCAGCCAAGAGGGTTTGACGAAAGAATGGGGAGAAGATGTCGACATAATTCCATAGCCTTCTGAGCCTCTCATAGGTCCAGAACGTGAATTCGTTGTTAAAGATGAATGGGTCGAACAATGCGAGAAAAGAAGGTTACCTCTTAAAAAGAGGTACCGGTTGCAATTAATTGAAACCATAAGACTGAAAAGAGAATTTTGGAGTTTGAAGAAGAAATTTTCATGTTTAAAAAGAAAGGTAAAGGTCTAAAAATGGAGGTCAATGAAGCCAAAGGTTGAAATCTCCACTACAGCAACCCAGATTGGCCCAATCGAAGAATTGTTTGAAGGTCATGAATTCGTATTCACTGCAAAAATTCAAAAATCGCAGTCTGCAATGAGCAGCCACAAGAAATAAATAGGTAGGGTTTGAGAGTAGGATGGTGGAGTCGTTACAGGGTACATAGATCAATCATACAAGGCTTAGCTAAGGCAGGCCAAACAGAAGGCTAGGATAGAAGAGTTGGAAGAACAAGTTCAGTTGCTAAAGACAGATAAGGAGAAGATGTTCTCCCTAGCACAATAGGTAATGGCCTACAGAAATCCTGCACATAGCTATGCCTTATTCCATCATGAGCAATTTCTTTACTTTTGTCTTGAAATTATATGTAAGGATATTTGGTACGAAATTGAGGACCCCATTCAATTTCTCTGTATTTTAAAAATTCATGATGTTATAGGACAACATTTAATGTGTGAGCTTTACATGCATTAGTATTATTTAAAGCATGACCATTACTTTAACGAAATTCCATTCATGGGGAACATCCATTTAAGGGATTTCACCTCCTATACCATCAATCATATTAAATGGAGAAAGGCCTGGGATACATTTGAAGAAAATAAAGCTGGAAAACCATTAATGGTAAGAAGAGAGCATGGTCAATCCACAAATATTTACAATAAACATTATACCTTTCTATAGATTGAGGGCCAAAAGGAACACATGACAACAACTCAGAAGTGGTGTGCTGACTTGTGTGTCGGCCATATTACGACATCTCACCAGGAAGACCTGGATAGTTTTCAGAAAAGATGGATGTTGTTTTCTTCAACCGTCAGGGGAAGAGAACAAATTGGGGCACCTAAATTTGAACGTGCCTTGGAAAGAATGTTGCGTTATGTGGCATGTATTCATACCTGTGGGGTTAGATGGATGGGATTGAGATTTCGATTTCCCCTTTTATGGTTGCCAGCTGAACAATATACTCTCGCTTATAACGTTGAACTCGACTGGTGGAAAGACATTTTTTGACATAAGGATATAAGCCACCAGGAACAGAGATGGCTCTAGAATATGACCTCACAGAGCTTCATACCGATCAAATTTTGTCCAATCCGAACCTGAGGAGACAACGAACTGCATGAGGACATGCAGATAGATCAGTTGGGGGGAGATGTTGGGCACCGGATTTGTACACTTTCTTCTGTCATTTTTACCCTACCTTTCTATCTCTTTGTGTCATTATTCATCTTAAAAGCATGAGGTAAAACCCTTTCTCCTATATTTTATGGGATATTTGATTAATGATGTACTTTTCATGGAGGTTTTACCTTTTTACGTATTAACTCATATATTTCTCCAGATTTTGCTACAACAGGCACGTTACAGTCGCAAGACAGGGCACAACACATCATTTTCCAACACCTCCATTATTTGCTGCTACAGTGTAATAGCCATGGATGTATCAACATTATCTTTGGCTTTCTTACGGTTTCTTGTTGAGCAATCAGGTTTTTGTTGCAACAATATGTATTTTTGTAACAATGGAGTTGTTGGGAGAAATTGGGGATCTCAGGACTATGGTATAAAGAAGCCTACAAGCTGTGAATCATGAGACCCTTACACATATACATATATTGTAATTAATCTTTCTATTATTAATCAAATACACAACAGCTCATTGTTTCTCCTCTAATCATTGAGTTTCCGCAGCCCTGATCCAAGAGTTGGGCCCACTCTTGTGATCACGTGCTGCTTTTTTCTTTCTTTTCTTCCAGAACTGTGTTTTGCGTGGTTCTTTAATTGTTGTTATAGTTACGTTAATTGTTGTGGATGTTTTCTTATTTCTGCAGTTTATTTTTTTTTGTTACAATGATATTTGTGATATAGATTAAACCTGTGATTCACAACAGACCATGTGTGTGTATTTGCATATATTTTGTAATTAGTCTTGAAATAGAGAATTCCCTTGGGTTGTTAATTTATTTGGGGAAAGGATTGAACCTTTTTCATATCTGGACACCAACAACTATCTTGGATTTAATGTTCTTTGAGTATTTATCTAATATGAAGGATTTTTTCATTCTAAGAAAACATTTCTATATATCTTTTGACTTCTTCATATCTCAATCGAATATAGGAGAATTCTCTTTCATTAACTCCTCAAGAAAATACTCCCTCCTCCTAGAAGGATGATGACGATAATGAATGTGATGATGTATCCTAGATGAGAAACTAGAACGATTCTGACACATACCAGTCCTTCTATCAGGTGTATCCAGTGATTTTCCACCTCTAACTGTGTCCCCTCTAATGAACCTATATCTGAACCGACATCTTCTACCATATGATCCATTTGTATTATATTTTAGTTCTTGATTGATCCTTAACCATCCCTGTTTTTGCAACTCCAAAAAGCTCTAAAGAATCCCTTGAAAGTATTTCCTGAGCCTCAACCAACCTGCCATTTTTTTCTTTGCAACTACTGATATATGCCCTCAAACTCCTCAATGTATATACTATACCAAGAGAATAATCTTCTACTTTCTCCTCAACTGGCATATAAAGAGAGTCATAGGAACTGTACACTACTATTTTTCTCATCATCTTTGATTCACTTCTTCCTATAAGTGTACCCTGTCAGATAAACCAAATAGATACCAAAATCAATTCCATACATCATTGATGTTTAGGTGAGGCTTATCTCACTTGAAAGGTTAGACCACATTAGCATGTACATGTATAATCATAATCACATCAATAAAAAAACATCATGCATGAACATAATAACTATATACCATCACCCCCTGCATGCCAACCATAACCTTGAAAACATCAAACATTACCCAAAGAGAGAGAAACTTGCTCTTATACCACCTTATAACACACTCCTCCCATATTTACTCGATTTAAATTTTTTTATCAAGATAAGAATGGTCTGAGGGTCACTATGATAATACTCAACATCCTATATGACCTTAAGGAAATGGAGTTGAAACCTTAAGACCTTACGGATTTCCCTCAGGTGTTATAGGACCTCCAGGAGCAGCCCGACCCCTCCAGGTGTCCAACCCCTAAGATAAATATCATTTTCAGTGAACTAGAACCTCAACCACTCCCTTTCCCAGGCATGAAAGTGACTACAGGCCTTCAGTTGCTTGAATAGGCTTGTCTTCTAGTGTCTGTGGAATTTTCCAGTCAATTCTATTCTAAATTATGAGCCACTTTTTTAGCACTACGACCTAGGCCAATTCCAAGAACTCAATAAAACTTCCATAAACGATGAATGAAATATAAAAAAATATTATAAACCAGGACTTGACCTGACCTCTCCTAACCATGACTAACATTCTGTAAAACACTTGGTAAATATGAACCCTACGAGTCATGAATGCATATCTGAGCATAAGGATCTGAAAAATTATCTGATGTTTAAGAAGAAGGACCATTGCCTTCTCACAATATCTGTCATAAAACTAATTAGGTCTTGCATTCATTAACCAAACATCCATTAATGAATATGTGATAAGATCCATACTTAGATCTGTCGTATAAACCTGATTATAAAGAGATAAATAAAAATAATAGAACAACCATTAAGGCCAGATAATAACAAGTTCATTTACTCATCAAAGTCAAGAAAATCTTATCTCGTATTAAACATATGTAAAAGCCAATGAGGTCTCGGACTTACACATACCAATTAACCATAGATTAGGTTGAAAGAAATATTTATTTCAGCCAATCGCCCCTATTCCATATTCCATGTATGATTGTGGGATATCATGGGATAAAAAAAATCCATAAAATACCAAGGGAATGCATAGTTTACACCACCTCCAACCTCAACATATCATTATCTCACCTAAACCTGTCCTAAGATCACAAAACTAAATTGAGCTTGTATGCATCAAAATTCCTTCACCATACCTTGAGGAATTTTATTGTATACACCAACCTAATGAAGGCTTATTGAAGAAAGGCATCCCCACCCCCAACCCTTGAAATTTTCCTGAGACCACGTCACCTGGATCGAAAAACTTCTAGAAATCCAAAGCTCAACTGAGAAATAATCCCATAACACCATGGCTATCTGCAAATGTCAAGGCAAGACCAAAACCAACATGAAATCCCCAGAAAATTCCATGCCATCGACAATAAAAGAACCAAATACCAACATGCACATACCCTGCATGTCAAAACCAAATAGGAACTCATGTATGGAACCTGTTACTTGCAAGTTTTCTTGTGAAAGCTGCTTGACCTAAAATTTCCTTGCTTGATGCTTGCCTTCCTTTGATTTCCTTATCATTCCCTATCCTTCCTTTTCTTTCTTGATTTCCTTCTCCTCTTGGTGCTCTTCTCCTCTCTATGGCTAATCCGAAAAATGAAATGAATAAAATCTATTAACTGATTCTTTGATGTAATTTTATTCTTGATGCCTCTAATTTATTCATTTTTCATCTATTTTCCTTCAATTTCCTCCTCACATGCAACCTTTTGACTTTGACCTCCCTTTTGTCCTAATTTCCTTTATTTTGTAAAATAAATTCCAAAAATACATTTTCTCCTTTTCAAATCCTTTTACATTTCCTTTTCCAATTTCCCTTTAGCCATAAACGCATCAAGTGATGGCCACTAGGATACTTTCTCAATGTTCTACATGAAATAAGTGTCTCGTGACCTTGTTCTTATTTTTCCTTCATTAACTTTTATAGCATGAACCTTTAACTTGGGTCTGTTATAAATTCCCTATTTCCTTACACAATTTCTGAGGAATTGATCACCTTCTTAATTACCAAGCCTATACACTCAACTAGTATATAATTGATAATCACAATGTGAATTTTCCTCCACTGGAACTAGGTAGTTCAAATTCCATGGATGTGTAGGCTATTTTTAGATGATTCAATAGTTTAGCTGAGAGATCATTGAGTTAACTAAAAATAACTGAATTGGATTGCTAAATTTTAGTAATCACTAGATTCACAACTCTAATACAAGCCCACAAAATCAAATTAACTAATATACATATTCAACGAGGTCATGTAACACAAGTTAGTTTCAATCCAAGTCATCATGGTTATGTGGAAAATAAAATTACTCAATTCGACTAAGGCCCAAGTCAAATTGAGCCTTTATTTATGCAATTTATACCAATGTGGCAATAAGAAGTGGCAGATGGTAGTTTTAGAGTGTGACACATAATAGATGATGTGGAAGGCTTCACATTTGGTATTTGGATGTCTCAAAATCTTGTCATATAACAATGGAACCCCTTCAAAAAATTCAAACTCTAGATTCAATGTAAATAACATAAAATAATCCTAGAATATGAGTGTTTTAAAGAGTGTCCCTGTTAAGAGGGACATAGATTATGGATTTTTTAAAGATTTGTTTAGATTGTGGTCTTGGTATGTGGTCATGAGAGCTTGCTAACTTAGCTCCTAAAGCTAGGGTCAATTATTAGGTAATCCAAGTAATTTAGTTCATTCAAATATTCAACCCCCTTTGGTATTTTTGTTTTGACGTGCCAAAATTGCTTAATATCATGGTATCAACTCATGGTTTTTGGGAAGCTTATTGTATTAATCATATAAGGGATTGTAATGAATCATGTCCAACTAGATCTCATTTCTAATTTTTTTTAGCCCATATATAAAACATATTTTTTTCACCCGTATTAACTCCGTTCACATACAAATAACTCAATTTGGAAGTTGTAAGTGTGAAAATGGAATTGTACGATATGTAGAACATTTAATGAAGAATAGTAGAGACGGGAAGTCTAAAATTATATGAGGATGAATGAAACGGGGTTTAAGGATGAAATATGGTAAGAAGTTTAGGGTGTGTGGAGCCTATCCATGAAACAAAGAGTAGTTGTCAGAGAGATAAAGTGTTGCATCTAACAAGAAAAATAATAATGAAGAACTTTGAGGTTTCTAATAATTTTTTCTAAAGTGGATACACTGAGAATAATATGTTTATGTTATATATTAATTTAAGGTGTTGTTGACTAGATCAAGAAGAAGTTGATTGAAACCAAGAAAATAGAAGTTCATTAGTTGTGAATGGAGTTGTTATGGAAGCTGAAGGCATTCAAAAGGTATTATGATGGATAGAGTAGTAGGAGAGTTGTAAAGTAGAGCATAGAGAAATGTATAGAGTTGTGAAGAATAGAACATGAAAAAACACATAATTATTACAAATTATATGAAAATGAAGGGATTGGTGCCTCCTTCAGGTTAATTCCTATAAATTAGAGGATTATTGTCTCATTTAGGTTTGTGCTTGTAAATCATGGGATTGGTGCCTCCTTCAGCTTGATTCTTGTAAATTAGGGGTTGGTGTCTCCTTTTTCTTGGTGTTACTAAATTGATGTAACAATATGTTGGTGCCTTCAAGTTTATTCATATAAAGAAGTTTTATGTTTTTTTTCTAAGATTCAAAATACAAGGATGCAAGAGTTAGATTTTGTAAAGTTAGCACTTGGGGTAGCTTAAAGAATGGCTCCATGTAGGATATACATTTTATAGCATCTTTATCATCAATTGTCTCTCAAATCAGTCTTGGTAATCAGGTAGTTACTTGGTGTTGCATTGAACCCCCATTGATGTGGATCTTTTAGTGATGAATTATTTTGAGACTTAATATCTATGTTCTCCACATTTGTTAAAATATAAAAATATAAAAAATATAACTTACTTTTACAATGTAACAAATGTATAATATGGGATTCCTTCTAAAAGTAGGTGTTTGTGGTATATGTAGGAGACAAAGGACACACAAATTACAATTAAAGTATCGAACCAAAAAATAAAGCTAAGACTAATATAAAAATAGAAACGTAATAACTTAATATTGAGGGCTTAATAGGATATCAAGTTATTATCGTCACATTTTCAATTATGAGAAATCTTCATTAACACTAATTTGTTGCATGGGTGGCATTTGTTATTTGATAATTTGCATATTTTGTTATTTCTTGTTTGATAATACATAGGATGTCATATGTTATTTGAGAAATTAAATATTGATTTAGAGATGAAAGTTACTTAATATTTGAAATCTTATTTTTTTGTTGATTAGCCAACCATCACGTGTCAAGAAAAATAACCATATAAATCGAATAGTTGGTAAAAACACATAAGTATCAAAACACCTATTTCATAGCATTGCCAAATTTTCAAAAAATCATAAAAATTAATTAAATTCTAGCTTTTATTATTATTATTATTATTAAAGGAATCAATATATAAGTTAAACATATAAACGTTTAGAAAAACATGTAACATTTTATTTAACCATGGACATTCACTCTCACTTTACCATGGAGATTGTTAACTATAAATAGGTAGAATTTGTTACACTACCATGGATAAAAAAACATGGCTTATGAATAGCACATGCCCAAAAGGCCATAGCTCATTTTATATGAGAGTTTTTCACATAACAATTTTTTAGTTAATGAATTTAGTTAAAAGACAAAAAATGACCTAGCTTCTTTTCCGATAAATTTTTCATTACTACTAAAAATATTCTGAAATATTACATAGAAGTTAAGTCTTTATAATCCACCTAATAATTATAAAAATTATAGAAAATTGTAAAAATATGAATAAAAATAAAAATAAATTACTATTTTTTAATAAAAATAATAGTTAATTTCATAAATATAATTCACATTAAACCCTTCAAATGTTATGACATAAAAAAATATCATCCTTAAACCATAATAATATACATATGATACAACATTAATTTAAAAAAGTAAATGGAAATCCGAAAAATACATGGAAAACCTCATAGACCGTTTCCTAAAGAGATCACCTAAAGAGATCAGTTGAACCACATGTGCAACTTTATGTCTTGGAATGTGTTTGGATTTAGATACCTGAGATCTCATATGCTACATAGAAGTAGGAAATATTTACACCAACCTGAAATCTCATATGCTACACGAGAGTTGGGAATATTTATACCAATAATTTTTGTTGTTGCATGTTAGCATTAATAAAATACTTAGCAATCTAATTGGGGTCGATACCTTTCAACATTTTTCAACTCTAAGATATTGTTTTTT
Source organism: Pinus albicaulis (assembly GCA_034641835.2). NCBI lineage: Eukaryota > Viridiplantae > Streptophyta > Pinopsida > Pinales > Pinaceae > Pinus > Pinus albicaulis. Next base: position 306,055,273 of record CM076579.1, on the reverse strand, counting down.
TTTCATAAATGTGATTTTATGTGTGCATATATTTCGACATTCAACATTTTTCAATACTTATACATAAACATTCCATAAATGTGATTCCATGTTTGCATATATTTTTGGGCCTTATTTAAAAAAAATCCAAAATAGTTAAGTTCATGAGAATATATTTATAAATGATGCAAATCATTTGAGACAACCAAAAATTCCAAAACAGTTAAGTTCACGGGATTAAATCTATCAATTATGGAAATCATTTGAGACAACCAAAAATTCCAAAATAGTTAAGATCATGGGAATAAATTTATCAATGATGCAAATCATTTGAGACAACCAAAAATGCCAAAATAGTTAATTTCATGGGGATATAATTATCAATGATGCAAATCATTTGAGACAACCTTAATTATGAACAATGGGATGTTGAATAAGATAAGAGATGAACGAATATATTTTAATTTGTTTTTGGTGTAATTTGTGAATTCTATAGAATAAAGTGAGCCTATATTTTAATTTGTTTTTGGTGTAATTTGTGAAGTCAATAGAATAAAGTGAGTCTCTAAGTTCTTCATGGATTACCTCTTTAAGATGACTTTACATATCATAATCACACTTAACGATCTTTCTAAAATTATTGATTAAATGTATTACCAAATGCATATAGTAGCATTGCTTTATAACTAAGCTTACATAGAAATTAGGCTAAGGTAATCAAGATACAACAAAAAAATAATGCATAGAATATTTTATAAACAATGGGATGTTGAATAAGATAAGAGATGAACGAATATATTTTAATTTGTTTTTGGTGTAATTTGTGAATTCTATAGAATAAAGTGAGCCTATATTTTAATTTGTTTTTGGTGTAATTTGTGAAGTCAATAGAATAAAGTGAGTCTCTAAGTTCTTCATGGATTACCTCTTTAAGATGACTTTACATATCATAATCACACTTAACGATCTTTCTAAAATTATTGATTAAATGTATTACCAAATGCATATAGTAGCATTGCTTTATAACTAAGCTTACATAGAAATTAGGCTAAGGTGATCAAGATACAACAAAAAAATAATGCATAGAATATTTTATAACATAAAATAAATCTGTAGACCGGTTTTTTCTTGCATAGGATTATTTTTCATGTTACAATTACATAGCTATGTGAAACATCTATTCCACAATTAAAGACATGATATTGGTCAATTTCTTATACGTATGTTTCAACATATGATTGTCTCTGCCAATTTACATAGTTATAGGTTTCGTGGCTTGTAAATGTTGCAGAGAGAATATCATACACTTTTTGAGCTAAATTTACGAGTCAAATTATATCTTGGGCAAGTGAAGGAGTAAATTCGTTCCACAGGCTCTCAAATTCAATCAAACCAGTAACAACATCCCTTAGCAGTCACCTCAAACCCTACATCAAAATTAAATCAACAATATTGATTACAACTACGTTTATGGTCACATTGAAAATTATGGAGAATTTTGTATTAAATCAATAATGAGGCCGTGAAGATACAAAAGAAATAATCTTAAATCCAAGAAGCATTGATTTCAATTATTTTACAACTGTATTCATCCTTGTACTGAATCCAAACACGACCCTGTTAACTTTCACCGGACAATCTACTTTGCTCTTAAGAGAATGCAATGTTTGGCCGTGATTTGTGAGTGATACAGTTGCACTGAAATAAAAACCATGAAAGATTGGGATGACCTAAGAGGAAAAATAGCAGAATGAAAAAACAAGGACCACCTTGCCATTTGCTGGTGAATATATTGCATATCTTTAACCACAACATCCACATATCAGTAACCACCACATATCAGGAATCCATCGTCGAGATATGTGGCGGTGAATATATTGCATATCCTTGTCCACTACATCCATCATATTGTGTAAGTCTGAGTTTCTAGATGCTGGAAATCACAGCAGTTTGTTTTCCGACATCGGCAACAGGATCTGTCACTTTAGGTAAACGTTCAACAACGAATACAGATAGGGGCGCAGTTGGCCACGTCTATAAGCCCAAACAACCTCCAATCGAGATGAGTTCGGCGGGAGTGTCCCAGCGATATATTACTAGAAATTGCACCAGGAGGCATGAAGGTGGAGCAGTGACTATGGAAGGGAAGTGTCTTGGTGTGCTACATGTGAGACATAATGAATGTTAACTAAAAGAGATATAATAAATGTTACCAAAAGGGGTGGAGAAGCTGACATTGCAGAGAAATAGTATGAAAAAGACAAGGGCTTTTAATCTATGAAACATATTTTTTTTTTGTCATCTCTAGCCACTCAATACTACTTTTTTATGTAAATATGAATATGTCTTGAATTTGTGTCTATGTAAATATGAAAATGACTTTGGAATAAAATTATGTGAGTATGAGGATCATAGTTGGACATAAATAATGAGTGATTGAAATATAATTTTTTGTTGGATGGTTTGCATTGAGTGCGTGCACATGGAAACAACATGCTTAAAGAAAAAGGTCTCCCAAGTAAAAAAAAATATCAAATATTAAACCTCTCAAATTGGAGGATTAGGCTCTACATCAATAATTGGTAACTCCACTTTCAATTTAGGAGGAATTTATGCTGTGAGTTCCAATGAATGACCTTGCCTTACCCATAAAGGTGGGAGGTGCAACACTAATATAGAAATTATTGAATGGTGTTGTCATTGATGCCAACATTGTTTCTTGAACACTCTTAATATATGTCATGATTACATTAGTGGAAAAATTCAATGGAGTTTTCCATGGACAAGTAGCCCTAGAAGAACACTCTTAATATATGTCATGATTACATAAGTGGAAAACTTCAATGGATTTTTCCATGGACAAGTAGCCCTGGAAGTATGGCAGGAAACCCTAGTAGCCCCACAATTATTGAAGGTTTTGAGGCTAACTATTAGTGAATATAATTTCAAGCTAATTGTCTTTCGATGCTCCTCTTCGTGTCGATTCCGATGGTGTATAGCACGTCTTATAACTCCTCACTATTGAGGGAATATTGGAATTTAAATTTTATGACCCATCTTGTGATCTAAAACCCTAACATCGAGATGATGTGGCAACTCACCATTTGATATCTAAATAAGTGTTCTTTTAATTAAAAATAATTTAGGTTACTATGATTATGGTTTCTGAGTTCAAAATGAAATCGTATTATGATGACGCCGACAATGAATATGTTGAAAACGTTGGTCCACTTTGTTGTCAAACATTTTCATGCAAAAAATTTCTCACAAGCCCAACCACTTTGATGCGTTGCAACTTTATGTATGTTCCAGTCACAAAAAAGAGATCCAAAATATTTGTAATTATCGTTGTAAAAAGCCACGTGTGAATGGGATACTTATGCGAAATGCATGAGAACTTTTCCTCTTCTCGATCTGGAAAAAGATTTTTCTCTTTTGAAAGAGATCGGTGAAACAATATTTAAATTAAAGAAGGAAATTTGATCACTTTGTGCTTTTAATCTTTATTTATATCATTCTTTGCGTAAAGAAAAATTCATGACATTCCTCGATGCAAAACGCTTCAACTCCCTTCCATACACTTAATTAATCAACCATAACACAAATTATTGCAATAGTTTTCATGACTCTGTCGATTTACATCGGAAAAAAACGCACCAGATAGCCATCAGAACATGGTAGTATTTGCAAAATTTTTGTCATAGTTTTTTATAGAAGAAACTGTGTCATGAGTGGATAGCTTAAGCATCAAAGTGTAAAGTTAGCTCACCAAAAGGAAACCGCCCTTGCTAATCTCAAACAAGATGGATTGGATCCGAAAAGGCCAAACGAAATATGTGTGCAGTGAGATTGTAGAATATGGGAATAATCATAATTTAATGTACTTTGGAATCTGGTTGTAGTTTGAGTGGGAATTGGCCGATACTTTTCTTCATCAAAGGCAACAAATTAGAGTTGAGGGCACCTTACAAAATTTTCCATTTCATTTTCTTACCAATGCTGCCATGAATTCTCATGCCTGATTTGCCATCTTGATCTACCTCCAAGCTCATGTTTGAAGATGATTGTGGTGATCTATATGATTGAGGCTGAGATGATGATTCCACTTGGTTTCCGCTATAAGAAGTACATAATTCCTGTAGGGAATTCCCAATCAATGGCAGGCGGCCTTTGGCGATAGTAGCGAGCTGTATGTGATTGAGAGGCAATGTTAGGTAATGCAGTGTAGATTTTGGGAGCTGTTGAGAATAATGCTTAAATTTCCAAGTAATTGCTGACATTAGTGAGCAGATTTTTTTGATTCTTTGTTATTAAAATTAGTGCAGCAAATTATTAGGATAGTCAGTGGTCAGAATCATTGGCAGTGGTCAGAATGAATAATTAGTAGTTGATAAATCATAGAATTGGTAATATGTTTATTATATAAGAATGTATTTACATACCAGATTCAATGTGAGATTTACAAGTTGATCACTGATCTGTTCTGTTTTGTTTTTTATTGTCTTTCATTGCTTTTTTTATATGTCATAACCATTCTAGTTTATTAGTTGGCTTAGAGAGCAGTAGCCATTTTAGATTTTACAATTGGTATCAGAGCTGGTAAAATTGTTTTGGGTTAAATTTTAATTGTTGGAATTTCACCAAAGTTAAAAAAATGTCGAATTCTAACATGCCTGTTCCATAATTTGATGGGAACGATTATGATTATTGGTGCATTAAGATGCTGACTTTTTTGATTGGAAAATATTTGTGTGAGATTGTTGAATCAGGTTATGATGAGCCAGATGATTGGAATGCCCTTACAGCCAATGAAAAAACAACAAGAAAGGAAGCAAGGAAGAAGAATGCTCAAGCTTTGTTTCACATTCAGATAGCTCTTGATAGGAGCTTATTTCCATGAATATCAGGAGTTGCAACTGCCAAAGATGCCTGGAAGACTCTTCAAGACGCTTGCCAAGGTAGTGATCAAGTTAAGGTGGTCAGGCTTCAGACATTGAAGAGAGATTTCGAGAATCTGAAGATGCAAGAAGCTAAAAGTATAAGTGACTATTGTGTGAGAGTCAAATATGTGGTCAATAAAATGGCTAAACTTGGGGAAACAACGGTAAGTAATGAATTTTTAATAAAAAAAGTATTGAGATCTTTAACACCTAGATGGAATAATGTTGCCATAATATTAGAAGAAAGCAAGGATTTGACACAATTAAAGTTTGATCTTTTGGTTGGATCTCTCATGTCTCATGAAGAAAGATTGAAAGAAATTTTTGAAGTTGTTGAGAAAGTTTTTTCCTCTAAATTAAAAATTACACATAATGAAGATGCAAGTAGCAGTAGTGCCAAAACCAATCAATATTGAGGTAAATGGCAAAGCCAAATTTTTTCTAGAGATAGAGGCAGAGGTAGTTTCAGAGGAAAAGGTAGATTTGATAAGAGAAATGTTCAATGTTACTATTGTAATAGATATGGGAACTTTGAAAGAGAATGCAGATTGAAAGTAGGTAAAAATGCTAACTATGCTCAAGAAAGTAATGAGTATCCTCCAGATCACTTATTTTTATCTTATGCCAAAGGTGAAAATACTAGTAAAGATGTTTGGTACATAGATTCTGGATGCTCTAACCATATGACAGGGAATGAGAAATTGTTTTCAGCCAAGGATGGAAGTTTTAAATCTAAGGTCAAGCTTGGTGATGATAAATCTTTGGAGTTTGCTGCCAAAGGAGCTGTGGAGATCCAGATAAAAGAAGGTATAAAGAGTATTCATGATATTTATTATACTCCACAATTGAAGCACAATTTGTTAAGTGTTGGGCAGCTATGTGAGAAAAATTATAAAGTAGTCTTTGAAAATAAGACATGTACTATCTATGATAAGAATAAGGGAAATAGGGTGATCACTATTGTGCCTATGACAAGAAATATGATGTTTCCCTTAAGGTTTGATGAACATAGCAACACCCTTGCAAATATGGCTTATGAGGATTCAAGTTGGCTATGGCATCTCAGGTATGGGCATTTAAATTTTCACAGTTTGAAGTTTCTAACCTCAAATGCATTAGTTTCTAGTTTGCCCAAGGTAGAGGAGCATAAGGAGGTTTGTGAAGGATGTGCTAAAGGCAAGCATGCAAGGGAAATGTTCCCAAAGGGAAGTGCATGGAGGGCTCATCATCCACTTCAAATTGTTCATTCAGACATCTGTGGTCCTATGCAGACTAATTTTTTGGGTAAGTCATCATATTTTATCACTTTTATTGATGATTACTCACGAAATTGTTGGGTATATCTTTCGAAGGCCAAAAGTGAAGCCTTGGATACATTCAAAAAGTTCAAGGCACTTGTAGAAAATGAGAAAGGGTCCAATATCAAATGTTTGTGGACTGACCGTGGAGGAGAATTCTGCTCAAAATCTTTCCAAAGTTATTGTGATATGAATGGCATCAGGAGGCAACATGCTACAGCATACACACCCCAACAGAATGGCGTAGCTGAACGGAAGAATCACACTATGGTTGAAATGGCAAGGTGCATGTTACAAACTAAGGGATTGAGAAATTCTTCTTGGGGAGATGCAGTTACTACAACAGTGTATAGCCTCAATCGTAGCCCCACTAGTGCACTAGAGAATATGACTCCTTATGAAGCTTGGTATGAAAAAAATCCTAATGTTAATCATTTCTGAGTTATGCATTTTCATTGGGTATAGTGAGACAAGCAAGGCTTATAAATTGTATAATCTCCTCACTAACAAGATTATTATATCAAGAGATGTAATTTTTGATGAAGGGGGGGTTTATGGTCTTCAAAAAGATCATGTTGAGAAGACAAAATCTGTTTTGAATGATGATATAATTGTTGATATTGAGCAACCAACTAATGCTTCTGTATCTAGTGGTTTAACTCCACCAAACAACCCTTCATCAATTTCTTCAACTTCAAGTTTAAGTCCAACTTCTTCAATTTCTACAAGGAAGGTAAGGAGATTGAGTGATATATATCAGAGGACTGCAAATCAAGCACATGAAGAAAACCCAATAGGTGAGACAGTTAATTTTGCTTTATTAGCCAAGGCTGATTTTGAACCATCATGTTTTGAAGATGCATGTACTAATGAGGTTTGGGTGCAAGCTATGCAAGAAGAGATGGATTCCATTAACAAGAATGACACTTGGGAATTGACAGAGCTTCTGCATGACAAGAAAAATATTGGCACCAAATGGGTCTATAAGACAAAATTTAACAGTGATGGGAGTGTTGAAAGACACAAGGCAAGATTAGTTCCCAAAGGATTCACACAAAAGTATGGAATTGATTATGAAGGTACATTTGCACCAGTAGCAAGATAGGAGACCATTAGAATGTTGATTTCATTAGCAGCTCAGAAAAGGTGGAGCATACATCATATGGACGTGAAAAGTGCCTTCTTGAATGGGTACTTAGAAGAGGAAGTATATGTGGAGCAGCCACAATGTTTTGAAGTGGAAAGAAAAGAGAATAATTTCTACAAGTTGAAGAAGGATTTGTATGGTCTCAAGGAAGCACCAAGAACGTGGTATGCTAGGATTGATGGATACTTTCAGGAAAAAGGCTTCCAAAGAATTAAGAATGATCCTACCCTTTACTACAAACAAGAAGGTATTGATATTTTGATCATAAGTTTGTATGTTGATGATCTATTGTATATGGGTAGTAGTTCCAAAATGAATCATGAGTTCAAAGTTGCTATGATGAATGAATTTGAGATGAAAGATCTAGGTCTCATGAAATATTTTCTAGGAATGGAGGTTTATCAAACTAAGGATCAAATTTTCATTTGCCAGACAAAGTATGCACATGATATATTAAAGAAATTTGATATGCTTGATTGTAATGGATCCCCTACTCCAAGTGCTCAAGGAGTTGTATTATGTAGGGATGATGGTGTTGATTTAGTTGATGAGACAACTTATAGAAGTATTGTGGGGAGCTTGATGTTTCTAACCCACACAAGACCTGATATTGCATTTTCAGTTTCACTTGTTTCAAGGTATATGACAAATCCATCTCAAATACATATGAAGGCAGCTAAGAGAATTTTAAGGTATGTGAAAGACACTCTAAATTTTGGTATTCATTACTACTCTGCTGAAAAGTTCAATCTTGTTGGATTTAGTGATTCAGATTGGGGAGGTAGTGTGGATGACCGTAAGTCCACATCTGGAAATTGTTTCTCTTTTGGTTTTGGTTTGATTACTTGGAGCTCAAGAAAACAAAGCATTGTTGCCCTCTCATCCACAGAAGCGGAGTATGTTGCAATTACTTCAGCAGGTACACAAGCTCTTTGGCTCAGAAAATTTTTGGAGGAAATTGGGGAGAAGCAAATTCAGCCTACAGTCATTTATTGTGATAATTTAAGTGCCATCAAGTTAGCAAAGAATCCAATTCATCACAGCAGGACAAAACATTTTGACATGAAATATCACTTCATTCGGGATTTGGTGCAGAAGAATGATGTTGAATTAAAGCACATAAATACTAAGCATCAGCTAGCAGATATCTTCACCAAAGCAGTTGCAAAAGATCAATTTTTGACACTAAGAGATAAGCTAGTAAGCCCTCATTAAGCATTAAGGGGGAGTGTTGAGAATAATGCTTAAATTTCCATGTAATTGCTGACATTAGTTAGCAAATTTTTTTGATTCTTTGTTATTAAAATTAGTGCAGCAAATTATTAGGATAGTTAGTGCTCAAAATCATTGGCAGTGGTCAGAATGAATAATTAGTAGTTGATAAATCATAGAATTGGTAACAGGTTTATTATATAAGAATGTCTTTACATACTAGATTCAATGTGAGATTTACAAGTTGATCACTGATCTGATCTATGTTTTTTTTTATTGTCTTTCATTTTTTTTTTATATATGTCATAATTATTCTAGTTTATTAGCTGGCTTAGAGAGTAGTAGCCATTTCAGATTTTACAAGCATGGACATGGTGGGCTGCATACACTAGCGGAACCCAAATACAGCTGAGAATCACTAATTGAGGAGCTTGTGTCACTGTTTCCATGTCTTAAGGGTAGGCTTAACTTCTACATATCCTTTTAGGTCAAGTCCTGCACGGTTATAAGCTTATAGTGTGGATGGATGTAAATAACAACTTTCATTTACAAATATGGGGAAGAAAAGGAACTCAACAAAATTAAGGTAAAGCTTGTGATTAGTTGTTAATATCCTCTTCAATCTACTAAATTGGGGATAGGGCAAACCAACTTCCTAGTTTTAGACGTTTAAGTGCAATAGGACAAAGAACATATATCTCTCCGAAAAAAAAGAAAAAAAGAAAGTACCAGCAAATGAAGAATAATATTATCGCCCACATGCGAGATGTGCCAGGTTTAAGAACGCCTAAGTAGAATAGGCACCTGGTGAAGGCCAGGACAAAAGCGTGGCTCACCAGAATAAACAATAATGCCCCGATGCCATACCAAGTAGAGATGTCTGAAAAGAAGGCATTGATCCCATTGCTCACGATGGGAAACAATATGGACCTTGCTTAAGCTAGATAGAGGGCATAATGAGCACTTGACAAGGCTAAGAAGCCTACCCTTTATAATGGACAAATGCGAGGGGAACAAAGCATGGAATACAATCAACTGACCATGGATTTCTTTTTATGAATTTGCTATAAATCCATTTATGCTCCTGTCTTTTATTGTTGCATCTCTCCCATTGTAAAGAGGCCTCACTAAAACAATCAGTTAGGGACAAAAGCAAAATTAGTGAACCATCTATATAAGGATTTAACATATCTCCTAAATACTATTTCTGATAGCAATAACTAACCTCTCACTATGGTAATAATGGCCTTCTCTATATCAATTTGGGGTCATATTATGTGGTTGGATATGGAATGAATTGAGCGACACCTCTCGAAATTGGGATGACTCACCCCAATCCAGTAACGAAGACGCCTTCAGCATATTTACCATAAATCTACAAGCATTCCCGCCATGGCAAGGAAGATTACAATAAACCTACATGCATTCTCACCATGGAAGGGAAGATTGGACTCTAAACCTAGTATCGTACCTTTTCTCTTTTTACTGAAAGAGTATATAATTAACCCTATTAAAAAAAACAACTACGTAAATAATTCTTTAAACATTTATTGACTATGTTTAAATGTGAAATAGGTGTCTCATTAACCATGTTAATATAATATATCTAATTGACCAAGATGAGTATACTCACTAAAGAGAGAATGAATGACAGTAGCAAAAAAATGCATAGAAGTATCTAATTAACCATGTTTAGAAAAAAACTATCTAAATAGTTATTTAAACAATTATTGCCTATGTTTAAATATTGAGGTGTATCCATACATTTAATGCCTATGTATAAATATTGCAAAAAATATTTAATTCAACATGCATCGTCCATTGCCACGTGAGTTTTTGAAAACTATTATTCTAGACCTAAATCCTATTGATAGTATTTATTAGTGTGGAACCTACGAAAACCGACTTTTATAATAGTGAAACAAAACAAGTGTAGCATTGGAAGAAAATTATACACATGTTTTGTCATCTCATATCCAAACCCTGGAGAAGGAAGAGGAAGACTACTTGCCTTTTTCAGTGCCCTCGGAAGACTTGTAGTGAAAACCGCTGAGAAATCAACCATATACTGAGTACTTGCAGTATAATTTTCACCATTATCAAAGCAGGCGATGTCACTTCTTCGGAAAAAGAAATCACTGTAAGGAAAAAAAGGTTTATGCACATTGTACTTTAAGTCCTCCCCAACTCTTCTATGTAACTTAATATGAAATTTTCATAAAGAGGAATGGAACTTATTTACCGGTTGAGCGATGACCCCATGATCGTTAGCTTGGTTCTCAGAGCTTTGATAGCGTACCATACCATAAGCTGCAAATATCTGCCTCTGGGGTTTCAAATATTTGAAAAAGAAAAAAATAAAAAACAATCCAGAAATCCCATCACAACCCATCCCATCCCGCAGAAACATTTATAAGGCAAGACTGGTAGAAACAAAGATAAAGGAAGAATTTAAAACTGGAGCATAAATGCACATGAATTGAATAGAAACACATCGTAATAGCCAAATGTGCAAAAGAAAAAATAAAATATGAGGTCCAGAAAGAAGGTGAGAAAAACTGTTTTGAAAAATAAAATATCAAATCCAAAAAGAGCATGAGTACTATATGAATTCAGAAAATCATTTACTCCGTCACGGGATTCAGAAGTGTAGAATGTATGTTGTGATGAGTGGAAGGGTTTAAATAGAGGGCCGAGGGAAGAAAAAGAAACAACCGGTATCCACTTATCCAACGAATAGATACAATAGAAAAACGTCTGCCCCGCAATGGCTTCATTCCTGGGTTTTGCTGCAACAAACAGAGATAACAACTTTTCAAATCCCCATTCCCAGCACAATAAAATTATTAAACTGAATTTCAAACCCCCAAAATCTATTCGAATCTTTACTTCTAATTAATTGAAACAATAATGGGTCTCACCTGGAATATGTATTATTGGTCGAGATGCTATGTAGTTTATTCTGCAAGTAGAGCTTGTTAGACATGGAATATTGCTCAATGGAGAATTGGGTATAGCGAGAGAGCTCTTGTGAAACATATTGCAGTGCTTTCCGTCGACTAACAACAACTATTTTTATTGGATATACCAATGAAATTGGTTCATAGTTTTCCATTATAAAAGCAACCTGTGGGCTTGCGATTGATGAAATATCGTCCATATGGAGGAAAGTCAGCTTTCGCTATTGTTGGCATGTAGTTATTGCTGCCTGCATCCACAATCGAATATCCAAAAACAAACAGAGTAGACACTTCGCCTGCAATATTATGCTCTACTCCATTGGCCCTCGTCATCCCCACCAAAACACATAGTAGAGATAATATGGAGGAAAAACCAGGAGACTGTGACATCGACAATCTTTTCCCACACGAAAGTGACTGTAGATATTTTTGCCCGCATCAACAATCGAAACTCCAAAACAAAAAAAGCAGACACTTTCCCTGCAATATTCTTCTCTACGCCATTGGCCCTGGTCATCCCCACCAAAACACATAGTAGAGATAACATGAAAATACAGGGAACAAATAACATGAAGGAAAAACCCAGAGATTGCGACATCAACAATCTTTCCCCACAAGAAAGTGACTCGATGAGTGCCAATAGAGAGTTGGGTCTACGAGCTTATTTATTTGTTCTAATTCTTCTCCATAACTGGGAAACGCTCATACCACCTCCTCTAGTGCCAACGTAGATGAATGAATGATCAGTAAGGAATTCATTAATATGAAACAGAGATGTGTAAGGATTTTATTAGAGAGATGAATAATTTTTGTTGGTTGGAGGAATAACCAAATGTAAAGTTTTAATTGGTTGGAAGGGTGATAGGCAAAGCTTCTCATTAGCTAAGGTGAACAGTGTTTGCTCACCCCAAGCTAGCAAAGAAGACTCTTCCGACATAATAAACTTAAGAGAAATGTGTCCATGTGCATTGTGTCTCCATGTGCATTGTGGCCCACCACAACTCAGGATGCAACAATTCATGTTGTAAGGTGTGACGTTTAAGTATATAAATCACAAAATTCTCCATTATCCATGTACGCTATGATTCATTTATGATTCAATTAGTAAAGTGTTGATTCATTTATGATTCAATTAGTAAAGTGTTAAGTCAATGTTTATTAGCACAATCACATTAGTAAATTAGTAATGTGGTTGATATAAACGAATAGATATAATTATGATTATTATGATTATTATTATAAATTAATACTATTATTATTAATTAATATTATTATTTTTGTTGTAAATTTAGTTTAATAGCATTATTAGTTAGTAAATATTAATAATAATTGATTTCGTGATTATTAATTAGTTAATGAAAAATAAATAAGCGATTCATTAAATTATTAATTAATTGATTATTAATAATGAATTAATTTGTAGCCCGTGGGGCTTGGCCTAGTGGTTAGCGAACGTTCTGTTAAGGCGTTGGTGTCGTTGAGCAGGTCACGAGTTCAATCCCCGGCCGCAAGGTCGATAACCCGGGAGCCGTGGTTGCGGGCGCTGCGATCGCTCTCCTAGGGGTTATAGTGGTAGCCGGGGGGATTCGACCCCATGTTACGCGAGTACGATACCTCCGCCGTTGCCGATTCCTTTAGATAAAAAAAAATAAATAATGAATTAATTTGTAATTAATAAATAATATTAATAATAGTAATAAGTAACTATTCAATATTATTATTTATTAATATTGTTTTATTAATTTTTTTCCTTTTAATTAATTGTTTTTCTAATGCAATATTAATTGGTATATTTTAACAGTTATTTCCTTTTATTTAAAATATTGCTTATTAATAATTCTCCATTCTCCATGTAGGCTATGATTCATTTATGATTCAATTAGTAAAGTGTTAAGTCAATGTATATTAGCACAATCACATTAGTAAATTAGTAATGTGGTTGATATAAACAGAATAGATATAATTATGATTATTATGATTATTATTATAAATTAATACTACTGCTATTATTATTTTTGTTGTAAATTTAGTTTAATAGCATTATTAGTTAGTAAATATTAATAATAATTGATTCAGTCATTATTAATTAGTTAATGAAAAATAAATAAGTGATTCATTAAATTATTAATTAATTGATTATTAATAATAAATTAATTTGTAATTAATAAATAATATTAATAATAATAATAATTAACGATTCACTATTATTATTTATTAATATTGTTTTATTAATTTTTTTCCTTTTAATTAATTGTTTTTCTAATGCAATATTAATTGCTATATTTTAACAATTATTTCCTTTTATTTAAAATATTGCTTATTAATAAATAATATTTATTTAGTAAAATATAAATGTTATATTATAATGGCTAAATTTTTTTCTCTTCATCTATCTAACTTAATGCTAAGATTGAATTCTTCATCTTGTTGTAACGATGAAACACACTAGATGATTGAAAATGTGATTTTTACTAAAAATTTTCTTTCTTTTCATAATATAAATATTGTTAAATAAATCAATATTTATTATTTTAAATATTTTTATTTAATTTAATATTATTTACTTAATAAAAATTAATTCATTCACTATTAATAATGAACTCACTCATAATTAGTTAATAAATTACACACACATACACACATATATTAATTAAATTCAAATATTTATATTTAACCCAAGGACTAATATTAAAAACCTATGAATAGCATTATACTATAAGAATATGAATTGTTAGATTAATAAACCCGAGGTATTATAAACCCAAGGAGATAATATTAAACTCAAAGGATCAATATTATAAAATCAAGGTATATAAACCCTAAGATAAATATTATGAACCATAAAAAAATCATTGTTAATAATGACCAATTTTCATATTAAGACAATCATTCTCACAATGCGACGTTGGACCATGGTTGACCATGATTGATTTTCATATGGAGATAATCTATGTAACAATGCAACGCTGGAACATGGTTGATTTTCATATTGAGAAAAATATGGTTATAATGTTATGTTAGACCATGATTGATCATGATATAAACCAAATGGATTTATCTTAAGCCAAAGATTAATATTATAAACCATATGAATAATACTATACCTTAGGAATATGAACCCTTGGATTAATAAAAACAAAGGGATTGATATTATAAACCCAAGGGATTAATACTAAAACACCAAGGGAGTAATATTAAACCCAAGAGATTGTCCCTCTGGGGGAAATCAATTAGTTAATCCAAGAATTGTCAAATTGTTTAAACTCAAAAGACTTGGGCTCAAGTCCCCCCTGTTGTGATACGAGCTAAGGGGAGGAGGACATATCATAGCCGCTAATAGGTTTACTTGTAGTTACATGACATGCGGGTTGTTGGGTTCCTCTATTTTACAAAAAAAATACATTAACCCAAAGGGATAAATATTATAAGCCCAATGTATATAAACCATAAGATAAATATTATAAACCCTAAAATAAACATCATTGACCATGTTTTACTATGGTAATTTTTATATTGAGACAATCTTTATCAGAATGTGACATTTCACCATGGTTGACCATGGTTGATTTTCATATTAAGACAATAATTGTGATAATGTCATATTGCACCCAACCTATGTGTGGAATATAGAATGTGGCTTTATGGGCCCACCCTCTAGTATGCCTAGATCAACCTGTTGATGCTACACATCATGAGAGAGAACTACGCCTAGTAGGCGAACAAGAAGAGATTTTATCCAGCTCTAGTGTGATCCATGTATGTTGGGCCTAATATCCTCAACTATGATATTGGCTATAGCATCGTTATACAGAGGTATTGACACTGCAATTTTATCCTCGTTTTCACCCTACTAAGGACATGAAAATCATAAACATAATTTAATATATAAAACAAACTATAAGCATAATAATGTATACATTAAATCAAACACATCAATTGAAGACAATTTAAAAATTAATGACAACTTGAAGACATAAACACATAAAGCTTAAATACGATTTAAAAGGCAATATGTATACCTACAATAGGTGAAGAAGATCCACTATCTGTAGCAAGATCATAAAAAAGACAGAAAAACCGCTTCTAACACTTTGACTGGTGTCATAGGGAGGATCTATGAGTGGAATAGACACTCTATTATGGCTAGGTGATCTAGCCCAACCATGTATAACAAATCCACAAAACTTCGATGGGATGTGGTTGGGGAGTGTATGAAAGATTGCTCTACAAATTACATATAATAAATATAAACTAATCCAAGAAAAAAATATGACATAGAAAGAATGTTGACAAGAAAGTGATTTATAAAATAAAGTATAATAATATAGCATAAATTACTAAACTAAATAGAGTGTCTTTTTCTATAAATTATCAACCAAAGTGTTGAGTTCCATATAAATGAAATAAAAAATGTGATTGAAAACCTAACTTACACTTTTTCCCATTTTCAAAAATGCATTATTCATAGAGAATAAATATGTGAATATATGTAAAAATTTGAAATAAAATTATTTGAAAAACTAATAAAAGTTCATGCCAACCAAAAATTTCATAAGAAAAGTTCTTATAATATTTGATTTTGCCACGTGACATGTACTAGGTGCAAGCACATGAAGACAATGTTTCTAGTACAACATTACATAATGAAATAATATGGTACATATTAGAAAAGAGTCAAAATGATTATATATTCCCTTAAAATACACTTTTCATCATATATTTAATATATGTATCAATGATGAGTTATTGAAACTTATGTGTATATATATATATATATATATATATATATATATATATATATATATAGGAATTGTAAATTACAAAAACATTACTCAACTAATAAATTTAATAAGCGTGGAAACTAAGAGATATATAGTTGTCATATCACTATATTAAATAATTCTACAAATATGAGTAATCAAAATTTTAAGGAAAATTAGATCAACCCGAGCCTTAAAGCGATGTTGAGCATCACCCAACTTATGTTATTATGAAAAGCACACTATGTTAAATAGTTAGAAAACTATGTTAAATATTATATGTGTGTGTGTGTGTGTGTGAAGAGATGTTATAGCTATAACTATGTTATACATAATTATATAGCTATATTGTGTATATATAATAGTTATAGTTATCTTATATTTTTCAACTTTATATATATGTATGTCATATACTAGATTTTATAACTTGTTATGCTAAGTATTATATATATGATAAATAAAATTTAATTAAATAAAAAAAATGGTTTTGAACTTTTAATTTAGTTAATATTTTTTCGAAGCACAATTATTTTTATAAAAAAAAATATTGTATTTATTATTAACAAATATTTAATTTAAAAAATATATATATCATATTTGATTTAATAGAGGTTCACCATGAGCAATAATATTCATTATGTCAATCTAAAGCTCCTAATTTATTTATTTATCGGTTGTAGTTTAATTGTTTTATGTTTTGATTTTTTTTTGCGCATTTTTCTCATCAAATTTCTTCTAAATTTAAAATGAATTTTTAATTTAAATTTAATTTTTTTTTTGAAAATGTATTTCACTAAATTCTGAAAAAAAAAATTTAAACATAAAAAAATTAAAAATTAATGTTTTTAACATAGAAAAAAATATAATAAACATGCTACCATTGCAGATAACGTATATGGTGAAAAAAAAAAAGGGCAGAAAAACCCATTTTGTTTTTGTTCTTTTCAAAGGTTTCCTTGGGGGTTTTCTAAGTTTTTTTGGTCTTCAAGGGTTTTTTTTCATGGTTTTGTAGGTTGTTCTTTTTGGTTTTCAAGGGTTATATAGGTGGTTTTTTTTTTTATATATATTTTCATGGTAGTTTTCATGATAGTTTTTTTGTAGTTTTTGTATGATAGTTTTTTTTTTTAATTAATTTATTTTAGTATGCAGAAAAAATTAAATCAAATATACCAAAATGATAGAAATTCTAGCTTAGCTTGAACCTTTGGGTCATTAGCGGGGTTGATGGGTAGTTGGATTGAGTTCCCCCATCTCAGTTGAGCTTTGAAATCTTCCGTCGGACTCCTTTTCCTCTCCTGATCTGAGCAAAATGACTTATGCATGTTGCAACTGAGGTTTTTTAATAAAAAATAATGATCGATGAAGTGCTTAAAAAGTTCTCTATCGAGCACTTAAATTTCTCCATCGAGCATCTGTTTTTCACCAAAACACACCATCATTTCACTAAAAAGTGTAACCTAGCTGCATGCTATCATCCCCATACATAACTCAAACTAGGATAACCATATCAAAAAATGATGATCATGATTAATACAAGACTGATTTTCATGCCTTTTCACTCATAATCACAACATATGCACTTGCTATAAAGAATGAGTGAAAAGAAACATAAAAATAACATGCAATCCTTGAAACCCTAGTTGCATGCATAACTCCCCGTGATCTCATCATACATTTGATAAGCATGCTAATCCTATAATCTTGAATATGAAAATTGGATTTTGAACATATCACGTTACTACTACTACTAATCTCCATCAACCCATCAAGTTGTTATATTGTTGTCGTACACTCACCTTAAGGCCATGCATCTCTTGCGCACTTCTACAGTCCTTTATAAAAATGCATAAGAAAACAATAAACTACAAAGGGGGATGATCTCGCTAATTTATAGGATGTTTCTCCTTCTTCACCTACATTGTAGTATGTTTCTTCTTTGCATGTAAATTCTTCCCTTGCTTTCCACTAGGCCTACTCTAGATCTGCTACTCCTTTTTCTAGATCAACTTCAAAGAATTGAAAATTTGGAAGTCTCTAGCCATGTCACTAAAATTATGATATGCATAGCATCTCACATGGCTAAAATATGTGGCTACTGGATCAAATATTCTACTCATCATGCCATATCTATGCCTTCCATACAATTTACCTATACTCCATGGGATAGATCTACGATTAACTACTTTTTGGAAAAATAGTTTACAAGAAAAAATGACCATAAAATGAGCCAGTATACCTAATGGTTGTTGATATCATTTTCTTCCCATACTGTTGCATGCTCAGTTGCTTATATCTATAAAATATGCTTCTACAACTGGTTGCAAGATGTCCAAAAATTGTGGTGGTCATAACATTCTACCTCGTACATCAAAGGATGAAATGGGTTTACCTTTAGATATGATTCACTAGAGCACACCTTATTCATCAAATACTTCATTTTGTAATTTGTCTTCTTGATGACCAAATAATTCATTTGTACTAGGGGGATAAGATTCTTTATTATGTGAGACCTCCTTCTTTTTTCCTCTTTATATTCTTTTATTCTCCAATTTTTTTATTGTTGTTGCCTCCATACAACACCTACAATATATCCCAAATATCTTTGGAAGATTTCCGATATACTATATTCTCAAAATCTTCATGAAGGGGATTTTCATAGATCACACACCCTTCTTGTGCATTCTGTTGCATCACCTTAGCTAATGGGGGACCTTTTCCATAATCTTCATAATCTAAATTCCATACATAAGATCGATAAGGAGATAAAAAATTTCATTTATGTTTTTCATCCCACACCTTAAATTTTTTAGTAGTGAGTAAAGGGAATCCCTCACAATCCATCTAAAAAAGGAAAAAAACAATATTTCTTGAATTTTCTTTTCAACGGTCAAGTTGTACTCAAGATCCCTACTCTGATACGAATTGTCATAAGATTGAAAATACTTGGAGGGAGGGTGGGGGGGTGAATTAGTATTGTGTTGGATGAATCACTTTTACCAACTTTTTACCTTTATATACAATTAAATGAATTATGATCTAATTAACCAGCAATAAAATATACATTAGTAGATCAAATACATGAGTAACATGCATAAGTAAAACATAAGAAACATATAATTTTCAAAGCATAAGATTAACACATAAACATCATAAGACATGAGACACTAGATATAAGGTGGAAACCCTTCTAAGAGAAAAACCACCTTATGCATTTCTTTGCTTCGTCTCTTCTTCTATTGTAAAAATACCATTTTACATATGCAATGGTCACCACCAGTATGTAATCCATAACTTTCCAATAATGTGAGAAACATGTCACTACAGGCCACTACCTGAAAGAATCCACCACTATCTGAACTTTGTAGGCCACCACCTGCTGCAAGCCACTATTCCCACGAATATGTAGGCTACCACTTACTATATGACCCAACACCCAATTCTTTCCAATCTGTATTGGATGGAAGGCACCACTTCTAGGTTCACAAGCCACTACCTCAAGGATTCCATTGCACCTTGAATTAGTAAGCCACCACTTTCTAGTGAGCAACCACTTTCTCAGTGAAGACCCCAACCATCAAGTTCTTATGGACCACTGTTCATTATATTTCATACTAGGATTCACCTGCAACAAACTCACACAACCATGGGTGCCGTTTCATCCCATTTTTATATTCGACCTACACTGACTCTACGATCAACAACTAAATACAAAAATTCCTCTCTAACTCGAACTCTTCCCATACAATCAACTCACCCCTCAATGATACATCATGATAGAATCAACATTAAAGTATCCCATCACTCTAAATCTTATCCTTTGCATCAACACACACTAAAAACCTCACACCAACAACAAGACCATTTTCGTATAAACTCTATCATACAACTTTCTTTTACAAGGATTTGACAATGTTACAAATATATGGCTAAAATATAAGAACACCCATGACTATATCCATATAAATATGAAGGCATATGACATCAATCGATAGGAATATTTGTAACTTAAGAAATCAGCTCACTAAACACATTACTACATGCCTCATCAAACTTCTGCAGACATAGCAATGCAGTAATAAAAGTTCACTACTTCTAATCTCCAAGCTCTGATCTTCATAGATCAATGTACTTGATCTCATACCCAAAAATCTACTATAGGCCTCTCTCTACCCATGTGCACTTTTGGATCCAACACATATCTCTCTTCAACATGGAGTTACACTCCTTTATCGATATACAATAAAATCGATCCTTATGCCATCGCATAACTTCAATTCAACACACTATCATTTTAATAAGATTTGTGCATTTACTATAGGTATGTTGAGGTCCCAATGTGTAGGTGTATCCTTCATATTTCTCATACTAAATCACTTATCTTCTCACTCCATGCACACTCTCTTGTAATAATTTAAGCTCAGAAGTTTCTCTCCATAGGCTAGCATAGTATATTCTCTAGGTTACACACACATTTTTTTCACTATATGTGACACACTAATAACACGTACAGATAGTTATAGGGGATATTCACAGTACCCAACCGAGCTTTGTCCAAAAAATAATCGTTTTAAACTTGTTCACCAACACTATCATTAAGAAACAATTAAGAAGGATAACTAATGTGTTCAAATCATTATTGGATACTATATCAAATCAACCACTACCATGACTACATGAATTTTAATGAATTCATTAATGCATTCCTCGTCTTTCAATGACGGAATTCACCATTTACCAACAATGAATTTATTCTATGTGTTCACATCTAATTGGAGATCCAAATCATGACCATATGATGTAGTCTCAATCAATCGAACCTTCTAATAGTTACCTTGGGAAAATTAAGTGCTTTAGGCCCAAGGTGATGCAAATTCTTCACCTATAGGACTAGTGTTAGCATATAATTATCATCCTACAACAAATTGTACTTGAAAAGAAAGGAAACAGTGCAACACTGAGCTAGTGCTTCTCTATGGTGGGCACAGGACTATGTCACCACAATAAACTCATGAATTTCACTTTTCTCGAAGCCACATCTGCTACAACCATGAAACCACCTACCTTAATGACTAAATAAACATAATGAATAAATACACATATAACCATTCAACCCCTTCATTGCATTAATATCTTCCAATGTTGGTGAATTACTAGAGTAGGGGATTCTGGTAGCAAACATGGACATTCGAGAAGGTGAAGTCCTATAGTGCAACATCATTAAGCACATATACAACACTTCTACATATAAACCCAATAATTTGATCAACATGCAAGCTCATTTAAGCATATTCACATCAATACGAAAAAAATTGGCTCAATGGTTGAAATCAATGACAAAACCATGCTCCTAATAGAGATTAATAAAAATATAGCCCCACTAAAATAGTTTACAGTTTCAAGAAGCAAAAAATTCAGGTGAATGAACATTTTATTTAAGATGAAAATTAATATTTTATATCTGGTTGAATTACTGTAATATACAAATCAATGCACATCATCAATATTTTTTTATTCTTGTGTTGATATCAATGCACACTATTAATCTAATTACTTTAAAATTAATGCACATCATACATCTAGCTACATTAGATCATAAATCAACGTCTACACTGAAATCAATGCATCTAATGCAAACATTCAAATAGAGTTGAAAATCAACACATACACTGAAATTGATGGATCTAGTGCACCCAATCAAATAGTATTATAAATCAGAATCTACTCTAAAATAAATGCATGTGTTGCAAGAAATAAAAAAGGATTAGAAATCATCTACACTAGAATCAATGAATCTAGTGTAAACAACCAAATAAGGCTAGAAATCAACAACTAAATAGCGATCAATGCATCGAGTGAAATGAACCAAATAGGAGTAGGAATAAACATCTACTCCAAAATTAATGCATCCATTTCCATGAATAACATTGTATCTCTCCTTACCTCTCTCCCCCATTTCTCTCTCTATGCTTCTGCCTCCCTCTCTATGTTTCTCTCTTCCTCTCTGTCTCTCCCCACCATCCATATCTATATCTTCCTTGATCTCTACTTCTTTTTCTTTGTATATCATCCCCTTAAACACACACACACACACACACTCCATATCTATCTATCACTACCTCCCTCCGTTTCTTTATCTCTCTCTTCTTCCCACTCTCCCCCTTCCATTTATATTTCTATCTCCCTCTACCACTCCTTATTTTTCTCTCTATCTCACCCCAAAACATATACACATTATCTACATATCTATCTATGTCTCTCCCCCTACCCCTCCTCTCTCTCTCTCTCTCTCTCTCTCTCTCTCTCTCTCTCTAATCCCTCATTTCATCTCTCCCCCACTCTCTCTCCGTCTCTCCCTTGTCACTCCTCTCTCCCACCCTCCAAAATCCATCTATCTCTCCCTCTCTCACCCTCTCTCTCTCTCTCCTTCCTCTCTCTCCCTTTTCTCTCGTACTTGCCTATGCCCCCTTCGCCACCATCACTCTCTTTCGCTCTTCATCCTCCAACTCTATCACTATCTTCCCCTCCTACTCCATATATCCCTTGCTCCAACCCTCCTTTTATCCCTCGATCTCTCTACCACCCCCTCCCCCTCTTAAGCCTCTCTCCCCCAATCATTCTCTCTCCCTATCTCTCTTCACCTTCCATCTATGTCACTATCTCCCTCCCTCTCTCCATCTCTTTCTCCTCCTTTCTCCCCCCCTCTATCTCGGTGTCTCCCTCACTCTCTCTCTCTTCCCCTTGTCTCCCTTTCTTTATCCTCTCCTTTCTCTCTTCCATCCTCCTCCCCTTTCTACCTTACTCTCTCTCCATATCTCTCCACCTCCATCTCTTTCTCTTTATTCTTCCCTTCATCTCTCTCTCTCCCTCCAACTGAATTTCTCCCTCCCTCCCTCGCTTCTCTATCTCTTCCTTCCTCTGTGTCCCCCCATCACTCTCTCTCCCCCTGTGCTCTAGCTATGTCAATATCTACTTCTCTCTCTCTCCCTCTCTCTTTATGTGTCTCTTTTTCCCTATCTCCACTCTCCATCCATATGATCCATAATTTTCACTTTCTGTAATAAAAAAATATATGTAAGGTCTAGTAGAATAATATTTATAATGGAAGTGATTATTAATATAATATATTTGAATAATAATAATCAATATTATTGATTATTATACTAATAATAATATTTTAAAAAATAAAATGTTAAATAACCAATAATATGTTAACTTTACATTATAGAAAGACTAATTTCTAAACTTTGTGCCTTACATTTTGCATTACATTTTTATATTTTGTATTTAACATTTTAAATTATATTACATTTCAGGTTATATTAATTACATCACATTTCAGATTATACATAAGTTTTTTTTTTTTTTTTAATATATATTTTTTCCAAAATTACCTTACATTTTACATTTATATATATTTTAATTTAAATATTAATTAAAACATATCAAATCTACTTATTTTTCTTCTTCTTTTCCTACATATAAAAAGTGACATATTTTCTAGTATTAAGTCTACACATCTCCCCTTATCTCTCTTATAAAACGCCTCTCTACTCCAAAATTAATATTCTCATTAATGCTCTCTCAACATGATTGATATTAGTTGAAATTTGCATGGTACTTGCTGCAGTCTTATAATGACGTCTATACAGTTATGATGCGTAAGATGCCTTGAATTTTAAATGTACTTCACCTGTGGATTGAGAATTTAGTGATTCTTGCTTGTTTTGTTACCTATTATTTCAGATTCAATACAGGTTAGTGTAAGTTAATGAATATTATGCAAAAGAAAATAACAGCAAATAATGACTGCCGGAAAAGAAAAGAAAAAAATTACTAATGGAATTGGAAACGATATGTTATTTTGGCTCATGTCCCTTTCCTTGATCAATTAAAAGTGAAGGAAAGTATCAATGATAAGAGGAAAAAAAAACCAATGACAATAATGAAATATCTGAAAATAATTTTGCAAATATGCAAACTCTTAAATTTGAGACGGTGACCGTGTGCCTCTTCTATCTATAAACCTGTAATCTAATGAGTGATTGCCTCTTATATCTATAAACCGCCTCCACTATCTATAAACCTGTAATTTAACTCGTGACAAATTTACGAGTGATGACTTAAATGCTTACCCGTCATTTAAGGTTTCAAAAAAGAATTTTTAATCACTGTCAAATACGTTTAGAAATGAGGAAAATAAACGTTCCACAGAACGTCAAATATTAGGGCTGATGGGTAATGAAGCATTTGGAAAGAGAATTATTGTTTATCGATATCGTTTGCACCCAGCGTTTTTTTTTCTTGTTTTTCAAATTTACTGCGAGTATTATAATGACATGCGTACACTTGTGATGGATACTAATGCATTTTGAAAGACATTTTGGAGCTGTAAAATCAAATCATAATAATACCGTAGACATAATATAAATGATGGTCGTCTCGAAAGATTCTGCTCAAGAAAAATAAAACATCTTAAATAATATTCGATGATGATGTGGAAATAATATTCGACATGAATAATTTCAAAGTTTTAACAGCCAGAGAGAAAAATACGTTTTTAAGGACACTTACAGATGATAATTAATGTGCAAATTTAACTTAAATAGCAAAATAGTGTATAAATTTTTTTGTTTGAGAGACCAAAAAAAATAAATTATACCATATATATAATTATTATTTAAAATACAAATACTCCCAAATATCTCATAATTCCACTTTATTTAAGAATTAATACCATTTCATCATACATGAACTTTGTTTATTTATTTATTTTTAAATGAAGTATGGTCAAAAGCTACTTGAAAATGTTTAACCCAAAAATTAGAGATATTTCATATAAATGGAATTTTTTAAAAATTCATTTTATTTTTTTTCAAATGGATTATGTTAAGTAACTCAATTTTATTTATACAGCCATATTTATATGAAAATTTAAAGTTTTATATTAATACAAGACATTGTATTAATAAAAGTTAGATAGATAAATTTAATTACTTATCATCATATATTTATCATAATTGTAAATGTATTAAGTTTCAAGTGGGATCAAAACTCTCAATATGCAAACATTTTTCCAAATGTAAGAGTTGAGGAAATGTCTGAACTTCAATATATTTTATTCTTCTTGAGTCTGGATAGATCCAAAGAATGAATCTATATTGGTTTTGAGCAACACACTCATAAATGTTATATATATATATATATATATATATATATATATATATATATATATGAGCCCACACTCACATTCACTCTTTCTATATAGTTTTGATGTTAAAAGTTTTTAATCAGCATGCATATTCACATATTTGGTTTATAACCCACATTAAACATTTTTTATCTTTTTTATTAATGTTTTTTAAATATTAAATACCAACTCAATATTAAAAATGAAATAAATTAATACCTCCTTAGAAATGGAAAAAATTATGTTATAGGCAACACTCTAGTAATATATTTTCTTTTCATTAACAATTAATTGAGCATTGACCAATATATTCTACAATGTTTAACTAAACTAATTTGTAATCATTGTGATAGTTGCATTAATGATAACTAGTTGTTAACTAGTTAGAAGACAATTTTAATTATCATTTTAAGTAAAGATTGGACTTATTAATGTTTTTGATGAAAGATTATTAATTATAATAATAATAATTAGTTATGGAAAATAACCTAATAAAAAAAAACTAAAATCTGATGGTAAACGTTTTCCAAGAACTGAAAAGTGGTTGGGGGTAGTTGGAAACAGCTCCTCTAGGGATAAGAGACTGACCCCAGTGAGGAGTAGGGGTTGTGTTCTTAAACTAAGGAAGAGTGTGGATTTTCCAGAGCTGGAAAAGAACCAGTGGAAAACACTCAGAAAAATTCCTGAAAACTATTTCTGGTACCGATTAGACAAGGCGTCTTGAGGTCACAGTAGAAATATCCACTGTTGACTTGTACCATCCAGGACTGGAGCTTGGGGGAAAGAGGATGTAATGTCCTCTCTTGATGGTTGGGAGGAACACAGCTAATAACTTTAAATTGCAGATAAATATTTATGCAATTTCTGTATTTAGAGGTATTTGATCATTCTACAAATAAATACAGGATTTCATGTTGGGTTTATATATTAATGAATGATATTCCGTAATATATATGTTTAGTTAACTAAGGGCTCAAATATTACCGTTAAAATTATTCCTATGTGAGTTAATATTCTCTAAATATTTTTTTTAGTGGAGTAGTTTTGGCAAAAAGACTATTTCTAAAGGTATTATTCAGTAACTGTGTGAAAGAAGGTAAAAGGTTAAGGCAGAGTAATGAATCTGGAATAACAAAATTAGAGTGCATTAAAAAAAAAAAACACAGTAAAATAAAAGTATCTCTTCTGGAAAAGATAGGCCGCCAACAAGAAGGATGGCAAAGAAAAATAATGGTAGCAGTAAACGGTACAAAGCCCTCCCATCCTTCATAAAGTCTTAAAATATACAGTAAGTATGTGTTAGGGTTTTAAAACTATAAAAGAATGCATGTGTACAAACTGTAAATATTTCATTTACGACCTTTATTTAGCAGGCTATCGGATGAGGGTTAGGGTGAAAACCCAACCCCAAGTCTAGTCACCTCTCAAGAAATTCTTTATTCATAGATAGAGATGAAAGGTGGTCCGGACACTACCAAAAATGGCTATCTCGTAAACAAAATTGGACAAAGGATCATTTACTATAGAGAATCGGAAAATAACTCAGAATGAGGACCTAATCACATCAAAAAACTGTGAACAGATGTGTATAGGATCATTATGCATGAATTAGCCATTTTTTTTTTTAAGGAAACAAGAAAAGAAAGAAAGTAGTTTAAATACATATTCTTATTTCTATTCATCCAAATAATGAATCTAAACTTTGGAAATTGACCAATGTTGCCATCCCTTAACTTAAAACATATAGAATGCAATAATCAAGTAAAGAAAGTTTGGGCTTAAGCATCAATGCAATATCTAAATACACATTAGTAACAAAATGTTTCAAATTATTTCATTATAGCCAAAAATATAAGTCCGAGAAGGAAATACATAAGAAATTAGCTAAATGAATCAAGGTTCATTTGTAGTATCTCTGCTAAAAGAAAAAATAATTTACAAACTTGTGCAAAGCAACAAACTTAAGCTAATAAAAGTCCTAAGTCCATAAGCTCAAGGGAAAATATTTCCTCATACAACAGAGTTCTAGCACTGCTGTGCTTTCCTTTAGAAAAATATAAGGTAAACCTTGTTACATTGAAAAATCCAAATTATTTCAGAAATTATGAGGAATGGGACAAGCTTCCCAGACCCCAAAAGAATACTACCGCCATAAGTTTGAAAAGCCGATGGAGAGTTTCTTTGGGCAAAGAGAATAAAATACCTGAAAAGGGCTGGATTCCATTAGAGGAGCTGGCAACTCAACCGTGAATATTTGTGAGATCAGAACCAAGATGGTAAAGAAGGATACCTATAGAGTAGCTAGTAGAAAGAGTTAATATATATATATATATATATATATATATATATATATATATATATATATATGTGTGTGTGTGTATGTATGTTCCTCCAAATAATTCATAAACAATAACCATGCAAATATATTATCAGAGAATTGTAAATAATCGCAACAAGAATTTAAGGTCTTTACATGCTAAATTGTTAAGTTCGGAATGCATCTTTCCGCTAGTTATCTCGAACAAAAATCCAAGGAAGAAAGACTCTTAAATACTTATAACACAATCAAATAGGAAAATGTCCAGAAATGATTTTTTAACCGAGGAGAGAAGGTTAAAAGAAATACGGAATCATACCTTTAATATCTGTAGTCCGATATTTCTACTTTATGTAGCAAACATAGCTTTTCTGAACTGACCCCCACATTTGGAAGAGTGGCAGAACCAAGTTTATGCTTAAGCAAGGTCAAAATGAAAGTCTCAGAGTCAATCCGCATGTAGGGAGCCAAGAGCTCAGTGGCAGGTGGTGCAACTCTCTGATGGTAGAGTGATAGAGTGAAGTTGGTGCGGAAATGAATCAATTAGGGTATGGAAGCGGTGAAAAGCCCAAGGCCTTCCCGTGCCTTGCCTACTCACCATTGATCTCTGGTTGCATCTAACAGTGGTAAGTGAGGCATTAGACCTCAAGACCGCAAACATGGCATAGCAACCGAATGGATATTGTGATGAATTAATACCCTGTACTATGTCATTAACTTCACAACGATGTGCTAGCTAAGCCTCAAATGAATCAAGGATAGATATCTCACCACCACGTGGAAAGGGGTTTACATTGTAAATATACAATGAACCATAAAGCCTCTAATGTCGAATATTTTCGATAAAGGAACTTGGAAAAAGACCATACTATGAAAAAGAAATACCTTTATGTGCAGAGATAGAATTTTTATAACTCGAATAAGTTTAGAGGTCCTTTACATTATGGATAATAATTTTAGTTAATTTTTTTTTATAATTTCTGTATGGTATAATATAAAGACCCTATGTTTTACGGGTGTCATTAATAAAGTAGAAGTTGATTTTTTTTTATTGTTTTTTTCTTATGTTGAAATGTTTGGTCGTGAAAATTGGTATCTAAGCACCATTCATGCATTGAGATCCTAAGGGTCGACTAACGATAAAAGCTATGTGTATAATGATGCACAGAGTTTATAATCATAATAGGAATATAATGAGAAGGGGAGTAATGCAACAACCACCTCAAAACACTGGGAAACTACAAACTCAACCCGTGGTGAACCCTTAAATGTGGATTCAACTGAGTGTTGATCAACACCAGCAAACGAGTAGACTATTGGAGGAACAACAACAAAAAACCAACTTATTGTTGAATACAACAGTTACGGGAGGAAATGGTTTGAGTACGAAGAGATAACGAATGACTAATGCAAGAGAAAGAGAAGATACTCAAAAGTCTGTCAGATAAAAAAAATCAAAGAATGAAACATCCCATTGATAATAGGGACATGCAAGACGATGATGAATGACAAACAAGAGAACATACCACCAAGACAATAGAAGTAATCCCTTCTTAGCGAAGTAATAAAAAAATAAACTATAATGAGGTAGAGTCTGACAATGTGTCAAATAAACAAGAGATTAAGAAGTAGAAGATAGAGCTTCTGGGGGAGTTTCGGAAAATAAAACCACCAACATTTGATGGTGAAGCTGACGAAGTAGTAGAAGCATGGTTTTTAAATATCAATAAATACTTTTAGGTGTACGAATACAATAATAATCTGAAGGCCATATTGGCCATATACCAGCTAAGGGAGAAGGCCACTCTGTGGTGGGAAGAAGTGAATAATGTTCGCAATATTGAGGAACAAGATGTCACTTGGGAATCGTTCCAGCAATACATTAAGAACAAGTACTTGAAAAAACGTTTCTATGATGAGAAAGTAAAGGAATTTTATAACTTGAGGCTGGGACATATGACTATGGATGAATATATCACCAATTTTACCTCCCTATTACGATATGTTCCATACCTTCATGAGGAAAAGGCTAAGATGTAGATATTTTTTAGCAGCTTGCGAGCACATATGAAAGAACGAATTGAGTTTGTGAATCCTAAAACCATGGATGAAGCCATTCGTAAGACATGAATGTGCTATTACCAATCCAAGGCTAAAGGGGAGGTTGGAAAATTTTGGTAGCCAAGGAAAAGACAACAAAGTAATTCAAATTTTAAAGGCACCAAAAACAATAACTTTAATAATTCTGCACGTAATTCTGTCAGCAAACAATTTGGCATAAATCATCAAAGAATTCATTAGCCAGCAGAAGAGAAGCCTACTGAGGCATCTAGCAAACCTGAGCCAGGGTAGGTGACCAAGCCACCTCTATAGTGTTGGGGTTGTGGTGAGACACACTATTATAAAAACTACCCACAGCGAGCTAGAAATGATACAGTCACAAACTTGTAGGAGGATTCTACAGTGGGCAATGTGGCGTGAAATATTCCTCGAATCAACGCGGCATTGGAGGATTGACAGGAAGATTTTCAGCCGAGAATGATTGAGCTGGAAGATAAGTTACTGTCTCAATCTATTTCTATTTTGGTAGACCCAGGTGCAATTCTGAGTTATGTTAGTCCCAGAATAGTGGAAATTTATAAATTAAAGGACTAGAAACTCAAAAGCTCATGGCTAGTACAACTACTCATAGGAGAAAAAATAAAGGTGACTACTAAGTTTCCAAACTGTATATTATAAATTGCATAACATCAGTTGAATGTGGATTTAAGAATACTGCCATTAGGGTCCTATGATGTTTTGTTGGGCATGGATTGGCTAGAAAAGCATTGGACCTTAGTAGACTGCAAGGAAAATATTATTTGTTATAGAATGAAAGATGGAACATGTAAGGAGATTCAAGGAGTCAAGAATCCATTACAGCTATGTCCAATTACAACATCCCAAATGAATAAATGTATGAGGAAGAGATGCCATATTTATACTATTCAGGTGGGATATGCTGAATCCAAGGAAAAATCACCTATGATGGAAAACATATTGGTGGTGCAAGAATTCATGGATGATTTTCCAGAAAATATTCCTGGTTTACCACCAAGACGAGATATCGATTTTACTATAGATTTAATGCCATGAGCATCACCTGTGTCAAGGGCACCTTATAGGATGAGTATTCCCAAATTGACAGAATTAAAAATGTAATTACAAGAACTATTGGAAAAAGGTTACATCCGTCCAAGTGTGTCCCCTTGGGGAGCACCAGTGTTGTTCGTGAAAAAGGAAGATGAAACCATGCAAATGTGCATGGATTATAGATATCTTAACTAGTTAACAGTTAAGAATAAATATCCATTACCAAGGATCAATGATCTGTTTGATTAGGTGAAGGGGGCCACTGTGTTTTTAAAGATAGATTTAAGTTCTGGATATCATCAGATTTGAATCAAGGATGAAAAAATTTACAAGAAAACATTCCATACCAAGTACAGGAATTATGAATTTGTGGTGTTACCCTTCGATTTAACAATTGCACCAGCGTCCTTTATGAGGTTAATGCATGGAATCTTTCATCATTTCCTAGATAATTTTATAGTTATATTTATAGATGACATTTTAATCTATTCTAAAAAGCAGGAAGACATAAACAACATTTGAGGACTGTGCTGGGAAGGCTAAGAAAGCACCAGCTATACGCTAAGTTCATAAAATGTGATTTCTTTAAAACAGAAATCCAATACCTGGGCCATTTCATTCCAACAGAAGGGATTTTTGTTGACCCAAGGAAGACTAAAACAATTATGGAATGGCGAGTACCCCAGAATGTAGCAGATATTCGATGTTTTATGGGGTTAGCTAGGTAGTATCATAGGTTTATTGAGGGATTTTACAGAATTAATTTTCCCATTACCTCATTGTAGAGAAAAGGAAAAGTATTGAAGTGGAATATTGAGTGTCAAAACAGTTTTGAAAAGGTGAAATAGATTTTGACCACTACACCTGTTTTGAGGGTAGCTGACCCTAACAAATAATTTGAAGTATGTAAAGATGCTAGCAAAGAGGGTGTTGAGGCAGTTCTATCTTAGGAAGGTAAATTGGTGGCTTATGAGTCAAGGAAGTTAAAAGAGCATGAACAAAGGTATTCAGCCTATGATATGTAATTAATATCAGTAGTCCATGTGCTTCGAATATGGAGACACTAGTTGCTGGGTAAAAATTTTGTGTTAAAGATAGATCATAGCAGCTTGACTAGTTACTTCAAGCAAGTTGCTTTAAACTCTAGACAGGCAAGATGGAATGCGTTTCTAAGTGAGTTTGATATAGACATCCAACATGTAAAAGGTAAGGAGAACCAGGTGGCTGATGCTTTAAGTAGAAAGCTACATTGTCTTTATGAGATTTACTACAATGAGCTTGAAATTAAATTCTTAGATCAAGTAAAAAAATAAGCACAAAAAGATAAGGAATACCAATTCCTATGATAGCAAATGGAAGAAACGAGAAAGCATGGAAGTAATTCTGAGTATGGAGTGAATGATGATCAGATGTTAACTTTTTGAGACAAGGTATATGTACTAAAATTTATAGACCTAAAAAAACCGATAATGGATGAATACCAGTACAGAAATTATGCAGATCAACCAGGATACCAGAAAATGTTAACAGCCATCAGAAAAATATGCTTCTGGCCTGGCATACACAAAAATATTGCTGTGTATCTAACTAAATTTTTGGAGTGTCAGCAGGTTAAGCTAGAGCATCGACATCCCACAGGATTGTTGCAGTCCATACCGATACCTGAATGGAAGTGGGAGGTCATATCCCTAGATTTCATTATGAGTTTACCGAGGACAAAAAATAAAAATGACTCCATCATGGTGGTGGTGGATAGATTTATTAAATTTGCACATTTTATACATGTGTAGTCTACTTATAAGACTATACAGATAGCTAACATATTCATGAGGGAAATTTTTAGGCTGTGTGGTATACCAAAGACAATTATCTCAGACAGGGATATTAAGTTTACATCAACATTTTGGAAAACTCTGTTTACCAGTCTGGGGACTTAGATAAACTTTAGCATAGCTTACCATCCCCAAACTGATGATCAAACAGAGTGGTTAAACCAAGTATTCGAAGACATGTTGCGCATGTATGTGATGCAGCAACCAACCAAGTGGGAGGACTATTTGCACCTTGTTGAATTTTCTTACAACAATGGTTATGAGGAGTCCATGAAGATAAGTCCCTTGGAGGTTTTGTATGGAATGGAGTGCCACACTCCCATAAATTGGAGTAGCCCTGAAACAAAACTAATGTTGCGACCCGAGATGATTGCTAAAATGGAATCAGAAGTAAAGAAAATAAGACAAAATTTGAAAATTGCACAAGATCGATAGAAGATCTATGCAGATAAAAAGGAGTTTTATAGGGAATTTGAAGTAGGAGACCATGTGTATGTGAGGATTAAACCCAAGAAGAGTACCTTGCATTGGACCTCTTTTGCACAAGTTAGCTCCTAGGTTCTGTGGACCCTTCCAAATTTTGGAAGGGGTAGGACCTGTGGCCTATCGGCTGGCTTTTCCTAGTCACATTCGAGTACACAATGTGTTCCATGTGTCCCTGTTCAAATTTTTTGTGCATGATTCGAAGCACATAATTCATTGGAAAAATATAGAGTGTTGTAGTGGCTACAACAAATGGGTAAACCACTGGTAGAATCCAGCTTCTCTGTCGATACCACAACAATAGTTGGAGTCCAGATAGTGATGCAAGGGAATATTGAACAAGTTCTGTGGGTACCCTTTGTATTACTTTGGCCTTTACAGATATTCCTAGACCTTGTGCCTTATCTAGGTCTTGCTAATCAGAACACATCAAAGCGGAAGCTTACAAACACCAGTAGCTTGTTGATGATGTGAAGAGCAAGGCAGCAAGTTTATCATTTTCAGGATTTTTAAAGTAAGTTTCCGGTGTTGCTCCACTGCTAGCAGGCTTGGACAGTACCCCGGCAGAGTCACTTCAAGAAATCACAAGTGTTGCTCCGCTACTAGCGAGCCTGGTTAGTACCCCGACGGAGTCGTTGCATTACCTCTCTGCGTAGGAAGCCTTTATTAATCCTTTACCCTTATTTGTTTCATGTGCTTGTAGCACTTATTTTCATGTGCCCGTAGCACTTATTTTTCATGGGTGGATGAGGGATCCCGACTTATTTTACGAGAAAGAGAGGTTGTTTCTTGTTTTACAGAAACTGTAAGATATCCTGATTTGGGTTTGCCCTTGTGCCAAACCTTCACATCCCATCTACCACAATAGGCGAAGCGTGCAAACCAGATCATTAAGATGTCCAAGACTCTGCTGGGCACAATACTTAGGCTATGGGTATTGGGTCATTCAAACTCGTTAGGTATCCCACAAACAACTAGCTTGTATCTCCCCAGCTAATAAATTTAGACTCATAGACATCTTGTTGAGAATGCGACTTTAATGACCTGTCCTACGAGGAAGCTGCCTCTTGAGATAGCCACTACAACCTAACGCAAACAATGGGGTTATTGTTTCAGCAATCGGGGCAGAACAAGTCCACAAGGTGGTAGGGTTTCAATGAGGGCTCACACAGTGATAGGCGATATGTCGACAAATTTCGAAGCTATGTCGACAACCAGCGAAAATGATGTGAGGATGAGAGTGTACAATGCAATGTAATAGACGAGGCTCAAGATGCAATGCAACGCCATGTGCGAGAATGATTAACCAGTTGTAGGTGGAAAATAGGCGCAATAAAAGCAATGATTATTTATGCAACAACAAGCAACTAAACAAGAAATGAGTGGAAGATACTTGTAACATGATGATGCCTAAGATATTAATCGTAAACAAAAATATCAAACAAACTTTTAAATTATAAAGCAAAAATTTCCCAGCATGATCTAACCCAGCATGACTCGAAGCACATAACATAGGAAGTATGTGGTCGAGCTGCAACACATACTTGACCGGAGGGAAATCATACTCTGGAAGCGAGTCATCACCAAAGTCAAATTGCAATGGAATCACTTTGGCTCGGATGAGGCTACTTGGGAGGACGAAATATTTGTGCGTGAGGCTTATCCAGAGCTCTTTTCAGAGCTAGAGAGAAACACCGAGGATGGTGTTACTTCCAGGAGGAAGTTGTGACATTTTCATTAATGATAACTAGTTGTTAAATAGTTAAAAGAAAATTTTAATTATCATTTTAAGTAAATATTGGACTTATTAATGTTTTTTCTAAAAGATTATTAACTATAATAATAAAAATTGGTTATGGAGAATAACCTGATAAAAGAAAAGTAAAATATGATGGTAAATGTTTTCCACGAACTGGAAAGTGGTTGGGGATAGTTGGAAACAGTTACCTCTTGCTCGAGGTATAAGAGACTGATCCCAGTGAGGAGTAGGGGTTGTGTTCTTGAACTAATGAAGAGTGTGGATTTTCTAGAGCTGGTAAAGAATCAGTGGAAAACACTCAGCAAAATTCCTAAAAATGATTTCTGGTACTGACTAGACTGGGCGTCCTAAGGTCACAACAGAAATATCCACATATAACTTGTGCCATCCAAGACTGGAGCTCGGGGGCAAGAGGAGGATGTAATCGCCTCTCTTGATGGTTGGGAGGACCACAACTAATAACTTTAAATTACAGATAACTATATATGCAATTTCTGTATTTAGAGGTATTTTCTCATTCTACAATTAAATACAAGATTTCATGTTGGTTTTGTATAGTGATGAATGATATTCATACTATATATGTTTAGTTAACTAAGGGCTCAAATATTACTGTTAAAATTATTCCCATGTGAGATAAATATTCTGCAAATATTTTTTTTTAGTGCAGTAATTTTGGCAAAAAGATTATTTCTGAAGATATTCTTCAGTAATTGTGTGAAAGAAAGTAAAAGATTAAGGCAGGGTATGAATCTAGAATAACAAAATTAGAGTGCATTTTTTTTTAAATAGTAAAATAAAAGTATCTCTTGGGGAAAAGATAGACCGCCAAAAAGAAGGATGGAAAAGTAAAATAATGGTAGCAGTAAATGCTACAAAGCCCTTTGGTCCTTCATAAACTCTTAAACTATACA
Source organism: Pinus albicaulis (assembly GCA_034641835.2). Lineage (NCBI taxonomy): Eukaryota > Viridiplantae > Streptophyta > Pinopsida > Pinales > Pinaceae > Pinus > Pinus albicaulis. Next base: position 306,019,353 of record CM076579.1, on the reverse strand, counting down.
GTAAGTATATGCTATGGTTTTAAAAATGTAAATAAATGCATGTGTACAAAATGTAAAGATTTCATTTACGACCCTTATCAAACAGGCTCTCACATGACGATTTGGGTGAAAACCCAACGCCAAGTCTAGTCAACTCTCAAGGAATTCTTTATTCATGGACAGAGTCGAAAGGTGGTCTGAACGCTGCCAAAAATGGCTATCTCGTAAGCATAATTGGACAGAAGAATATTTACTATAGAGAATCAGAAAAGAACTCAGAATCAAGACTTAATCAAAGAAAAACAATGCGAACATATGTGTATAAGATCATTAGGCATGAATTAGCCATTTTGTTTTTTTAAAGGAACAATAAAAGAAAGAAAGTAGTTTAAATACATATTCTTGTTGCTTTTCATCCAAATACTAAATCTAAACTCTGGAAATCGACCAATGGTGTCATCCCTTAACTGAAAACATATATAATGAAATAAGCAAGTAAAGAAATTTTGGGCTTAAGCATCAACACAATCTCTAAATACACAGTAGTAACATAATGCTTCAAATTATTTCATTATAGCCAAAAATTATTTCATTATATCCAAAGCTGTAAGTCCATGAAGGAAATACATAAGAAAGGACCTAAATGAATCAATATTCATTTGCAGTATCTCTGCTAAAAGAAAAACTAATTTACCAACTTGTGCAAAGCAACAGACTTAAACTAACAAAAGTCCTGAGTCCATAAGCTTAGGGGAAAATATTTCCTCATACAATAGAGGTCTAGCATTGTTGTGCTTTCCTTTAGAAAAATATACAGTAAACATTGTTACATTGAAAAATCCAAATTCTATGAGAGATTATGAGGAATGGAACATGTTTCCAAGGCCCGAAAAAAATACTACCGCCATAAGTGTGAAAATCCCAAGAAGAGTTTCTTTGGGAAAAGTGAATAAAATACCTGAAAAGGGCCAGATTCCATTAGAGGAGCTAGCAACTCAATCGTGTAAATTTGCGAGATCAGAACCAAGACAGTAAAGAAGGATACCTGGAGAGTAGCCAGTAGAAAGATTATATATATATATATATATATATATATATATATATATATATATATATATATATATATATATATATATATATATATATTCCTCCAAATAATTCATAAATGATATCCGTGAAAATATATCATTAAAAAATTGTAAATAACCGTGACAAGAATTTAAGGTCTTTACCTGCAAAATTTTTAAGTTCGGAAAGCATCTTTCCGCGAGATATCTGAAACAAAAATCTGAGTAAGGAAGACTCTTAAATACTTGTAACACAATCAAATAGGAAAATGTCTAGATAAGAATTTAAAACCCAGGAGAGAAGGTCATAAGAAAGACGAAATCATACTTTTCATATCTGTAGTCCAAGATTTCTACTTTCTATAGTAAACACAACTTTTCTGAACCGACCCTCACATTTGGAAGAGTGGAAGAACCAAATTTATGCTTAAGCAAGCTCAAAATGAAAGTCGCACAGTCAATCCGCATGTAGGGAGCCGAGAGCTCAGTGGAAGGTGGTGCAACTTTGTGATGGCAGAGTGATAGAGCGAAGTCGGTGCGGAAATGAATCAATTAGGGTATGGAAACGGTGAAAATCCCAAGGCCTTCTCGCTTGCGTACTCACCATTGATCTCCGGTTGCATATAATGGTGGTAAATGAGGCATCAGACCTCGAGACCACAAACATGGCACAAGAACCCAACAACTGTTGCAATTAATTAATACCCTGTACTGTGTCATTAACTTCACAATGACATGCTAACTAAGTCTTATGTGAATCAAGGATAAATATCTGAGTGCCACATGGAAAAGGGTTTACATTGTAAATAAACAATGAACCATAAAGCCTCTAACGTCGGCAATTTTCGATAAAGGAACTTGGCATAAAACCGTACTATAAACAAGAAATACCTTTATGTGCATAGATATGGATTTTTATAACTCGAATAAGTTTAGAGGTCCTTTACATTATGGATAATAATGTTATGTCTTTTTGTTTATAATTTCTGTATGGTATAATATAAATACCCTATGTTTTACGGGTGTCATTAATAAAGTAGAAGTTAATTTCTTTTTTTTTTTAATGTTGAAATGTTTGGTCATGGCAATCATCCTGTTGATTCATATTTCGAAGTTCTTATTTCCACCTGCATGACATGTGCATCGGTGCATATTGAAAAAATAGTTCTTTGAGTCTGATTCTATGCCACCCCAGGTTGATGCAACTTCCAATTCCTCATAGTAGTTCTTTCTTGCCAATTGTAAGCAACTATTTGACCTTCATTATGGATAGATGAGATATAATATTAAAAATTTCCTTTCTCTCTGATTCCTATCATTCATAGTTTTTTGGTTAGTTTATCTCGTAGGTTCCATAATGAAATGCATAATTTTTCTTTTAAAATTGTTTTAAGAGTATAAAGTTCAGTATTTGTCAAAGGCATGCAAGGTTGTAGCTCGCTCTGCTCTTTGGGACTTTTCTTCTGTTGATGAAAATTATACCGGCCTACTTTTGTGAGAATGCAATCATGGTTTCTCAATTGAAAAAGTCTAAAATCTAGATACATGTAATTTGGGGTAAAAATGTGTTGATTCAAAATTCAAAAAAAACATTGGAAAGCAATTATTTATTTAGAAATCTGATTTTAACATAATTCGTGTTAGCCAAATTTCCGAAATTAGCAAATAGGTTGCAAATGTGTATCTATAGTGAGTTTCAGTGCAGGATATAAAAAAAAATTCCGTAGTAATGGTGACCACTGTAATAATAAATCTCGTTTGTCTCTTCTCTTCTATTACACTCCTGTGTTATTGTCATCCCTAGCCATCTTGGTCAAGCTCCACCTGATTGACATCCACAATGCCTATAATATCTCAAATGTATTGAACCATTACTGTAGTATCAGTTTGGTTTGCGTCAGAGAAGAAAGCTTTGCATGACTATTGTGAAATTTTTGAGACTTTATGTCACTTCGTCATTCAGAGTTCTACAATGCTTCTAATGAAGTCTGATTTCAAACTCTTTTGTTAATTGATTATTGCAGGAGGCCCGCGGAGATGATACAATCCACCATGGTATTCAAAAAATATTATACTGTCTTCGAGAAAGTATATTCCATTATCATCCTCCTGTTGATTTCTCATATTGATTCTAACGTTGGTGTCGTTGCATAAAAAAAATTTGTACACTTTTTATCGATGTGAAAATAACGATATGATCTGCTTGAATGATTCAAGCAGTCGTAAAAAGGCTGATGACCGATGTTCCATTTGGAGTACTCTATCAAGAGGGCTTTGTTCAAGATTAGTTGCGTGTAACACCCCCATTTTATGTGTTTGAATTTCAAAGCTAGACATTTGAACTTAAATCCTAAGGGGAGTGGACCCCAAAGGATAAATATTTTGTGAATGTAATTAAATATTGAATTGAGTAAATGAATAAAATGATGTTGTAAAATTGACCAAAATGAGAATTATGAGATCACTTGCTAAATCCATGAGGATGGATGAGGCAAATATTTCTCCACAATCTTTCAAAAATCCTTGAAAGAAATTATTTCTAAATTTAGATTTTTGAGGAAAAATCTGAATTCCCCAATGATGAGGAAAGTAGTTGGGAAGAGGTAAAAAGATGGAAAAGATGGGAAAAGCATAAAACAAATTTAAAGAATCCCTAAAATGGGAAGCCTAGGCAAACAGGAAGAAAAGCATCCTGAGATTCTGGACGCAGAATTAGAAACATGCTTTGGGGAATAATAGCTTAAATAAGTTGCTCCTAAACATATTAGAGGTTGATCTGTTCTAGAAGATGATCTCAGCTCGGGGGTGAGTTCTGGGAGATAGAAGGACTCTAAGGTTGGGAGGTTGGTCAATTGCATGAGTGGTATGTCTCTAAATTTATTGATGTGTTTACTTCATATAGTATGAATTCGCTACATATAACAGTTGATTTATAAATTAGTAGATTTATTAGTGCTACATTTAACAGAATTAATCATAAGGCATTCACCTTTATAATTCTGTATAGTTGTAGAGAAGAATTCTGTAGAGTAGAATCCAACAGAAACTCTAAACCAAGGCTGGTTTAAATCTGAGGATACACATCCTCTACAGATAATTTGCTTTAAACTACTTCAGATCCATGAGTATAAATTTATGAGCATGATTAGGATAAAGTAGTATGAGAGTTTTTGTACTATATTGGAAAATAGCAGTAGACGAACTGAAATTAAAATTGTGCATTAAATGAGAAAGAAAAGATTTTATAGACTGACTTTAGGGTTAGCACAGCATTCACAAGTAGCCACAAGTCCAATAGTAGGTTATTTATGCATATAAGAAGTTAATTCCACAACAGAAGGAAGCAATTATTAGTTAGCATGAGATTTCCTAATTCTACTTGTTTCAATAAACCCTTATTACTATAGACGTTAAAATTAATATGGGAAAGAAAGTTAAATAAATAGTCAGCATGCAGATTTCACAACAGCAGAGCATATTTAGCTGTAAGTATTCTATTCTATCAGGTGAATTAAATGCAAGAGTGTATAGTGGAATACTAGAAATGCAAAAGTCTTCTAGACATAAATATATATATATATATATATATATATATATTAACATATCCCAAGTAAGTATTCATGAAGCTTGACGAGAGATGATGCTAAAAAGGTAGACAAATATCATTTGCAAATTAATTATAAGATACTTAATGAAACACTGGAACAATGTAAAGAGCAGAGCTGTTATATACTTGTTCTATTTCAAGAATATTGAATAGATTTAACTCACTGTTATTATCAAACTACAAGTTAGTGTAGTAGGAGAAACATACACAAAATGTCTTTGACTACTAGCATACTGATGGTAAGAATAAACAAGGCAGAATAATCACTGGAGAGCTACAATAAAATGTGGAGTTATAAAACTATGTGCAACCGAACTTACACTGTGGGAGAGCACAGTTAAACTGTTCATTAACATAAATTACTACTTGTCGGAATATAATTTAACCTATGTATGGCCCGTAAGCATTAAGGCAACAAAATACAACCAAGTTGGGATACATGTAGTTGCAGAATAATGCCATAAATAAGTATTAACCTGAACCCAAGATAAAAGAACAAAGTAATATCCTTGTTGCAGATACATAATAATAACCGTAAGCAAAATTGATATTAGGAAACCGACAGAGTTATATAAACAAAAATTCAACGTTACAAGTCCGCTGTGGCATGGGGACAGTATCATAATCATATTGTTTCCGAAATTGAGATAAGGAATGAGTCAGGGTCGAAACCCAAAAATTTTAATAGCTAAAATTATACAACAATATCAATCAAAGCTATTAAGCTGTCGAAAAAGTTTCTAGAACGAGGTGAGGAGGACTGGTTTCTTCAAACCAGCGTTCGGTGAGTACCGACCTGGAAAGGCCAAAGGAATTTTTTGTTAGTGGTGAAGGGAGCTACGACTTTCGTGGGTCAAGAGAGAGTAAGGAGACAGTCGTGAATACCTGCAAGAGCCAAATCCCCAATATGAATACGATTTAGAACGAAAAAGAATGCTATCAAAACAAAAATTTGATAAATGAGAAACGAACATTTACCTGAGCCATGAAAACCTCCAAGCTGTCGAGGACCTGTCATATGCATAGGGGCATGACATAAATAAGAAAAAAATGGAGAGTGGACGTTACCACAGGAATAAAATAGTTCGCACTTGTATAAACGAGCAGTAGAAATTCCTACATATACAGGTCGAGGAAAAGAACGAACCTGAATGTCGAAATGGGTTACATTCCTTTATCGCCATGCGAAAGACTTAGATAAACGTCCGATGGGCGTAAGGTAGAGGACAAATATCCCTCCAAAAACCGTCATCACAATGGTTCAGTCCCGTTCCTGAGAATATGTGAAAGGAAATACCGGAAAAAATGAGTTTAAAACAAGCAAATTGAATCATTCGAAATGTAGACGACAAATTCTCTGTAAGGAAAAATTAAATAAATTAGCAGACATAAATTAACTGAGACAAAAAGATGGGAAAATGTCCATCGAAATACAAGACTCTAGTCCCTACTCAAATCAATGAGCGTAACTCTGAACAAGATAGGGAAAAATCCATATTAAGTGGTAAGAAAAGAGCGTAAATTTCCAACCATTCGGAATTATCATACCTGTGTTGCCAAATGAAATGAGGGACTACGTCGAAGTCTGAACTGAATCACGCTCAAACCTCTAGAGCGTCGAAGTTCACTAGCCAGGGACAAATCGAACAAGTAATAAGGGAAAATAATTGTCCAACAAATTAAGAATGCAAATTTATATCCATGAAACCCTAACACCTCGGTGAATCCTCATCGTCCACATGGCGAGATCCCAAGGGTGAAGCCACAGATCAAAGGGCTGGATGTGTCATGTACACCAATACGTTCAACATTCAATGTGATTAGCAACACCATAAATGTCACCGCAGGCTGGCCGTGCCATAGAAATTGCAATTGCACCAGGGTAGGCTGGCATGGTGAGTTCCAGAGTTACGTGGAAGAAAACCCACGTGACCGCAAAATGAATGAGACCCATTCTAAACCATACAACGAGACTCAAAATCATATACAGGCTTATGTGGAAAACGAGCTCCCATCTCAACTCATTTAAATCAAATTTCCAATTCATATTACGTGGAGACCAAAGTAAATGAGTTCGATCTGAATATAAATGTTGACAAGAATTCAATGAATGGCCATGAGTGCCTCTACGCATATATAGCAACATGGATAAATTAAATCCAACTATGGTTCATACTTGGTAAACGAGTGGTGAACAGGTGTAACCGAAATTGTCTCACATAGGTCTATCGAATTATAAAGAAAGGGTTAACATGTGAAAATTGAATCGTTTCCCCATCTATCTATCAAACTATAAAAATATATTGAATGATCAAAGGTTCACTACTATACAAACGAAGGTGAGATATAAAAGTGGGATTGGGATAAACAAAACCATTGTGTTTGTATTTTAAATATAATTATGTTTGGTAGTAATAATGTTGTTATATCCAATTGGGTTGGATATAGTTGAAATAGGTAAATTAATCATAATTGGGCAAAGAATTATGATTTGAATAAACCAACATAATTATAGTATAGTATGTTTCTGGAATTATAATTGAAAAGATGAATGCTTGAAATTTTTTTTTTTTTTTTTGGAAGGTAAATGGGAGGTGTGACAAATGGTATCAAAACCCAAGTTATAAAACTAGGCTGGTGACATTGTGCTCACTGTTGCTGTGTGTTCGGTGTATAAATTGATTTCCGTGGAAAGAGAAAAAAAAAATAAAAATAAATAAATAAATTATTTCCACTGATCTGTGTTGTGTAGTGTACAGTGGTGCTAGAATGGCAGAAGGTGACGAAATTTATGTTGATCTGCATGATGAGCATAATGCATCGGATCCCAATGCGCCCATGATGGCTATGTTGCGGGAGTTTCAACAAGAGTTGGCTGAGATAAAAAGCCAGGATGACAAATTGTCTTTAGCCAGTGAGGAGTAGGAAAAGCTCATCAGGGAATTAACTTTGCGGAACAGCTAAGAAGGAGAAGGTTACGGAAAGAGGAAGACTGATGAGTTTGAGGATGAGGATGTAGTTAGGCATCAATACAAGCAGAAAAAGGAATTACAGGGGGAATTCTGAAAGATAAAACCTCCCTCCTATGATGGGGAGAAGGAGGAAGATGCTGAAGCCTGGTTGCTGAACATGATTAAGTACTTCCAGGTCTATGAATATGAAAGCAACCTTAAGGCCAGATTAGCTTTTTACCAGCTACAAGGTAAGGCTACCTTGTGGTGGGAGGAGACAAAAATGGTGCATGCCATTGATGAAAAGACAGTTACCTGGGAAGATTTCCAGGTTAAGTTCAAAAACCGCTATCTAAATGAACGTTACTATGATGATAAAGCCAAGGAATTTCATGAAATTAGACTAGGATAGCTCACAATTGATGAGTTTGTTACTAAGTTTACAAATCGGTTGAGATATGTACCCTACATAAGGGAAGAAAGGAAAAGGTACAAAGGTTTATGAATTGTTTGCCTACTGTTTACAAAGAGAAAATTGAATTTGATAACCCAAAAACAATGGACGAAGCTATTAGAAAAGCTAGATTGTGCTACCAACAGTTTAAAAGAAAAACTGAACATGGAAAAAGTTGGGTAAATAAGAGCGAATTTAAAGGGAAGAAACAAAAACCAGCCTATTTGAAGAATTTTGGCAGAGATCATTAGCGGAAAAAGTTTAATAAACCCAAAGAAAGTCAAATTGCTCAGTCCCAAGTGGCCTCAAAACAATTAGATGGAGACAATAAGAAGGAGGGTACAATGAAAATGAGAGAACCCCTGAAATGGTGGGGATGTGGAGAACCCCATCTGTTGAGAGATTGTCCCCATCGAAACATTCAGATGATTATGAGAGATCGAGAAGCCACCACAGTAAATGACATAGCCAGAAATATACCAACTATCAGTGCAGCCTTGGAAAATCGACAAGCAGAACATCAAGCTACCATGGTTGAAATGGAGGGTAAGATTTATGACCAATCTGTTACAGTTTTGATTGACCCAGGTGCTTCTTTGAGTTACATTAGTCCAAAAATTGTAGAAAAATGTAATTTGAAACCTGAAAAATTTCAACAGTCATGGTTGGTTCAGCTGGCCACTGGAACCAACAGGAAGGTAACACATAAATTTCCTTGAACAACAATAAAATTAAATTATTTTCACACAGAAGTAAATTTGAACATTCTGCCCTTAGGTTCATATGACTTGCTGATAGGAATGGACTGGCTGGAAAAGAAGAAAGCCTTGATGAACTGCTGGGATAAGACTCTACATTGTGTAGATGAGGAAGGGAAACCTTTTATTCTCAAAGGAAAACCAAAACCTATCTCTGTAAGACAAATATCAGCACTGCAATTAAAAAGAACAGCTAGAAAAGGATATCAAGTTTATGCAGTACATGTGGAAGAAATAGAACAGAAAACTGAAGAAAACCTGCTGGATGTAGTGCCAGTGATAAGGGAATTTAAAGAAGTTTTTCCAGTTGAGATCCCTCATCTTCCCCCCAAAAGAGAGATTGACTTTTCAATCGATCTGGTGCCGGGAGCAGTACCTGTTTCCCAAGCCCCTTATCGAATGAGTCCCCCTGAACTTATGGAACTGAAAATGCAATTGCAAGAACTGTTAGATAAAGGGTATATTAGACCGAGTGTGTCTCCTTGGGGAGCACCGGTGTTGTTCGTGAAAAATAAAGATGGAACTTTTCGGATGTGCATTGATTATCGTCAACTGAATAAGTTAACCATTAAAAATAGATACCCTTTGGCTAGAATTGATGATGTTTTTTATCAAGTGAGAGGATCTTCAGTATTTTCGAAGATTGATTTAAGGACTGGTTATCACCAACTCAGAATTAAAGAAGAAGACATCAGCAAAACAACTTTTCGAACCAGGTATGGTCACTACGAATTTGTAGTCCTACCTTTTGGTTTGACAAATGCCCCTACCACATTTATGTGCTTGATGAATAGTGTGTTAAATAAGTACTGGGATAAATTTGTCCTTGTGTTCATAGATGATATTTTAGTCTACTCAAAAAGTGAGAAGGAACATAAATAACACTTAAGGATAGTATTGCAAACTCTGAAGGAAAACCAGCTATATGCCAAGTTCAGCAAATGTGAATTTTAAAAAGATAAGATCCAATACTTGAGACATATTATTTCTGAACAAGGCCTTGCTGTTGAACCTGAAAAGATAAAGGCTATAAAAGAATGGCTTGTGCCAACTGATGTCTCAGCACTAAGATCATTCATGGGGATTGTAGGCTATTATCGCAGATTTGTGGAGAGATTTTCTGCCATAGCACATCCCATAGCATCATTACAAAGGAAGGGTGTCAAATTTGAGTGGACTGAAAAATGCCAAAACAGTTTTGACCAATTAAAAATAAAACTTACTACAGCCCCTATACTGAAGATTGCAGATCCTGATAAAGAATTTGTGGTATGTACGAATGCCTGCAGAGAGGGGTTGGGAGGAATTCTTTTGCAGGAAAAATCAGTTATTGCATATGAATCTAGGAAATTGAATATACATGAAAAAAACTATAGTGCCTATCATTTGGAGTTAGCTGCTGTTATTCAGGCTTTGAAAATGTGATGACACTATCTCCTTGGAAAGAAATTTACGTTGATGACGGATCATATTAGTCTCAAATATTTCTTTTCCCAAATTGATTTGAATGCTATACAAGCCAGATGGCTGTCTTTTCTAAGTGAATTTGACATGGATATAAAGCATATCAGAGGGAAACAAAATAAAATTGCTGCTGCTTTAAGTAGAAATTATTTTCAAATTATAGGCAACAGTGGAATGTAACACCCCCAATTTATGTGTTTGAATTTCAAAGCTAGACATTTGAACTTTAATCCTAAGGGGGAGTGGACCCCAAAGGATAAATATTTTGTGAATGCAATTAAATATTTAATTGAGTAAATGAATAAAATGATGTGCTGCATATTGACCAAAATGAGATTTATGAGATCATTTGCAAAATCCATGAGGATGGATGAGGCAAATATTTCCCCACCATCTTTCAAAAATCCTTGAAAGAAATTATTTCTAATTTGGATTTTTGAGGAAAAATCTAAATTCCCCAATGATGAGGAAAATAGTTGGGAGAGAGAAGGACTCTAAGGTTGGGAGGTTGGTCGACTGCATGAGTGGTATGTCTTTAAGTTTATTGATGTGTTTAATTCATATAGTATGAATTGGCTACATATAAAAGTTGATTGTATATTAGAATTATAAATGCTACATTTAACAGAGTTAATCATAAGGAATTCACCTTCTTAATTCTGTATAGTTGTAGAAAATAAATCTATAGAGTAGAATCCAACAGAAACTCTAAACCGAGGTTGGTTTAAATCTGAGGATAGATATTCCTCTACAGATAATTTAACTTTAAACTACTCCTGATCAATTTCCGAAGGGGTATGCTTACAGAAAATCATAATAGTTGAATATTTACTTGTGATGGAACCAATTATAGTTCATTATATTGTTTTCTCAATTTTAAAGGTTGTTCCATACATTTACAGATTCAAGAAAGAAATTAACCTTCTCAAGTCTGCCTAGTTGTAGGAATTAGAACAATGAGGAGGAACCCTCCAGAATCTCTAAATTAATATCTAAGTTTAGATATGGGGATTTATAGTACCTCATAATTCACAAATTTGTAACTTTAATCTGCTTTTAGGGAAAATGGGATACAGTTAGTCCACACTGTAAGGATACAGAGTACAGAAGTATTCATTTAAATACTTACTAAGTGAAGAGCAGAGATTTAAGAGAGAAAATTTCAACAGCTACGCATTTCAACATTTAAAATAATTTCTATTCCCTTTAATAAGGGTTGAATGGAAGAGTGGAAAGATTTAGTAGTGTATAATTGTTTCACATAGCAATAGGAATTTCATAATATGAAAAGCTAGAAGTGTATGAAAAACTATAAACAAAATAGTATCTGTATCTCATACATGTTTAAATAGATATGTATATTGGAAAATGGGTACACAAAATTCATGCATAAAAATATGTATACAGGCATGTATCAGTAAAGAAATTCAGTCTAAACCTTGGTGTAGTGAGACTGTTCTTTACTGACAATTAAATAGCAAAAGTATTTAGAAATATCTAGTTACAGGAAACAAATTCCTTGTGCATACAAAGTTTCCAATGGAAACATAACTTCTCAAAATTCCTGAGAGTCTCTTGTAAGAATTATACAAAATATATATATAATAAGATAGCCATGAGTCACTGTACAAAAAAACAAAAATTGGCTATAAAGAGACTTCTATAAGTCACAGTCACTACTATGGTAAACAAAATTAATAATGAATAATTCATTTTCCTTAGATCATATTAGCTCACACTCAACAAATAATTTCATGCGAGGCAGCATGAGGACATCCAAAAGTTAATAATCTGTAGTTCTTCGAAATTATTATGGGAAACAAAAATTATAAGGACGCAGAAATAAACACCTTCTGTATACAACAATTAAAAAGGAACCGAGCCCTCTCGGGCCAGAGTCTTCAAACAAAAAAGAATTGTGTTCCCCTTTCTAGGATTTAAACAAATCGAAGAACACTAACAAGTGACTGAAAATAATTGATACTCAATCTCTCACCGAGTCTAGGAATTCAAGAGACACTGGTTAAAACCCTAAGAAAGTTAACGATTTTTGAAGAAGGAGGGCGGAACAATGCTATGAGAGGATAGCTCCCCTTCGTCCATGAGTATACCAACATGAAAAACCATGAGTCGTGGAAATCAGTGCCAAATGACATGTTTAGTCCAGAGCTGGCCAAGAATGAAATTTACATAGCGTCTACCATACCTGCATACATACAGGGTAGTGTAAATTCATTTAGGAAATTAATAGAAGGAATTCTAGTGAAAATGAAAGTAAACTTCTGTAGAGAAATAAATCAATACCTAACTAAGGAGTTCGTTCCTCGTTCCAACAGAGTCTGCCACAGAAGTAGAGCTAGAACGTAAAAATCGAACACTAGAAGGAAATAGAGGAATTTGAGAAAATATCTCTACTGATAGAAAATCCAAATCGATTTTTACCTAGCTGGATAGCGTACGCGTGATATCAAGCCACCATCTCTCCAAGGCCAAAAGACAAGTACGATTATGCCTATTCAGAAACGCAGGCATGTTGATATTGCGCCTTGTTAGTCATTCACCAAATGAAATCGTGAGGGTGGGGAAGAAAACAAATTATACACAATAGAAAGAAATTACTAAAGGTATATAGGTAAGAAAATCCAATGCTATTCTCTGTGATAGTAAGCAGACGCAAAACACGAAAGGGCGTAAATAAAACTCAGGCAAATTACTTCCGTTTATAGGTATTACGATGCCCAAAAATCAATAACAGAGTCTGAAGTTAACGAAACTAATGCTTACAAGAAATTACCTGCAATGTGATGTATTGACGGAGTAATACACGCCTGGAGGGTATGAAGTCATGCGTCTTCAGTGCGCAGAGGCTCTGCACCACCATTAACAAGGAGAAACCCAAAACGAAGGCAGAAAGAACAATTGAAAAACTTAAGCGCACAATATATGCCAAAATCCAAATTCGAAACCCTAATGGTACCATTGAAATCTCAGTCGTCTAGATGGCAAAAGATCCATGGAGAGGCCACGGATCGAAGGGACGAGAGGTGCAATCAAACCGGTCAGTCGACATTAAATTTACCAGCTAGCAAAGGAAACCATGACAACTATGCTCGTGTAGTATTGAATGCTTAGATTTCAGAGTCGTATGGCGTGGCCATGACCCACGACAAGTTGTATCCATAACGCACTCACGAGAATGGAATGAACTTCATTTCAAATACAAACAAATTTACATGTGATGACATGGAGACCGGTAAAATGTATCAATTCCCACACCAAAGTAAACCTAACTTGCAAAGACGCTATACTTAGAAAAATGAAACTTACACGTCTACATTCACATGAATTTCGAAGTGCACGACATACACAATAAATGAGTGAGAACGTGACTCACACCTGGTGAGAAATTCATGGTTCCCAGTTCAGTAAATATCCATACGTTCAACGTATACGTAGATATGAGATCATCGAAATCAATCAAATCAACAGTTATAAACATTGGACCAAATATAAAGGAATTCTAATGATAGAGTATATTGGTTACAATAATTGATGTGAATATGATATTCGAACCCCACAATAAGCCTAATAGTTAGATTAACATCAACGAAGGTAGGAATATCAATACACATGTGATATATAAATCATACCAGGATAACCTTTATGGTAATTGGGTTAGTGGTGCAAATCCACTTAGCCAATAACATAAGATCCTCTTTATTAATTGTAATGTATTAAATTAAATTTATTAAATGGAGGGGTGTAATTATATAAACTAAATCATATTGAGGCAGAAATATGATTTGAACCAGGTCACAATAGAAATTATTGTATGACATACCTTGTTGAGATTAATTCTGATATTTAGAATGCCCAAAGAAAAAAAAAAATTCGAGGTGTAATGGAGGTGTGACAAATGGTATCAAAGCCAGGTTGTAAAAAACTGGGCTGTTGACATGGTGCTCACTGTTGCTGTGTGTTCCCTGTATAAATGAGTATTGTGGAAAAAATTTAAATTTTACTGATCTGTGTTGTGTAATGTACAGTGGTGCTGGAATGGCAGAAGGTGAAGAAATTTATGTGGATCTGCGTGATGAGTATAGTACACTAGATCCCAATGCTCCAGTGATGGCTATGTTGCATAGGTTGCAACGAGAAATGGCTGAGCTGAGAAGCCAGAATGACAGGTGTTCATTAGCCAGTAAGGAGCAGGAAAAGCTCATCAGAGAGCTAACTTCATGGAACAACCAAGAAGGCGAAGGTTTTGGAAAGAGGAAGACTGATGAGTTTGAGGATGATGATGCTGTTAGGCATTAGTATAAGCAGAAAAAGGAATTACACGGGGAATTCCGAAAGATCAAACCTCCCTCCTATTATGGGGAGAAGGAGGAAGATGCAGAAGCTTGGTTGCTGAACATGATTGCTGAGCATGATTAAGTATTTCCAGGTATATGAATATGAAAGAAATCTGAAGGCCAGATTAGCTGTATACTAGCTACAAGGTAAGGCTACCTTGTGGTGGGAGGAGACAAAAATGGTGCATGCCATTGATGAAAAGATAGTTACTTGGGAAGATTTCCAGGTTAAGTTCAAAAACCGCTATCTAAATGAACATTACTATGATGATAAAGCCAAGGAATTTCATGAACTTAGACTGGGACAACTCACTATTGATGAGTTTGTTACTAAGTTTACAAATCTGTTGAGATATGTACCTTACATAAGGGAAGAAAAGGCAAAGGTACAAAGGTTTCTGAACTATTTGCCTGCTGTGTACAAAGATACAATCGAGTTTGACAACCCAAAAACTATGGACAAGGCAGTGAGGAAAGCTAGATTATGTTACCAACAATTCAAAGGAAAAATTGAACATGGGAAAAGCTGGGTAAATAAGAATGAGTTCAAAAGGAAGAAACAGAAACCAACCTATTTGAAGAATTTTGGCAGGGATCATCAGCGGAAAATTTTTAATAAACCTAAAGAAAGTCAAACTGCTCAATCCCAAGTGGCTTCAAAACAAATAGATGGAGACAATAAAAAGGAAGGTACAGTCAAAATGAAGGAACCCTTGAAATGTTGGGGCTGTGGAGAACCCCATCTTCTGAGGGATTGTCCTCATCGAAACATTCAAATGATTATGAGAGACCGAGAAGCTACCACAGTAAATGACATAGCCAGAAATATACCCACCATCAGTGCAGCCTTGGAAAATCGACAAGAAAAACATCAAGCTACCATGGTAGAAATAGAGGGTAAGATTTCTGACCAATCTGTCACAGTTTTGATTGATCCGGGTGCTTCTTTGAGCTACATTAGTCCAAAAATTGTAGAAAAATGTAACCTTAAAACTGAAAAATTTCAGCAGTCATGGCTGGTTCAGCTGGCCACTGGAACCAAAAGGAAGGTAACACATAAATTGCCTCGAACAACAATTAAACTAAATGATTTTCAAATAGAAGTAAATTTGAACATTCTGCCCTTAGGTTCATATGACTTGCTGATAGGGATGGACTGGCTGGAAAAGATGAAGGTTATGATGAATTGTTGGTACAAGACCCTGCATTATGTAGATGAAGAGGGGAAACCTTTTATTCTCAAGGGAAAACCAAAACCTATCTCTGTAAGACAAATATCAGCACTGCAATTAAAAAGAACAGTAAGAAAAGGATACCAAGTTTATGCAGTACACGTGGAAGAAACAGAACAGAAAACTGAAGAAAAATTGCTGAATTATTTAGCAGTAGTAAGAGAATTTAAGGAAGTTTTTCCAGATGAGATTCTTCATCTTCCCCCCAAAAGAGATATTGATTTTTCAATCGATCTGGTGCCGGGAGCAGTACCTGTTTCCCAAGCCCCTTATCGAATGAGCCCCCCTGAACTGATGGAACTGAAAATGCAATTGCAAGAACTGTTAGATAAAGGTTATATCAGACCGAGTGTGTCTCCTTGGGGAGCACCAGTGCTGTTCGTGAAAAAGAAAGATGGAACTTTTAGGATGTGCATTGATTATCGTCAATTGAATAAGCTGACCATTAAAAATAGATATCCTTTACCTAGAATTGATGATATTTTTGATCAAGTGAGAGGAGCTTCAGTATTTTCGAAGATTGATCTAAGGACTGGTTATCACCAGCTTAGAATTAAAGAAGAAGACATTAGCAAAACGACCTTTCGAACCAGGTATGGGCACTACGAATTTGTAGTCCTACCTTTTGGTTTGACAAATGCCCCTACCACATTTATGTGCCTGATGAACAGTGTGTTAAATAAGTATTTGGATAAATTTTTCCTTGTGTTCATAGATGATATTTTAGTCTACTCAAAAAGTGAGGAAGAACATAAAGAACACTTGAGCATAGTATTGCAAACTCTGAAGGAAAACCAGTTATATGCCAAGTTCAGCAAGTGTGAATTTTATAAAGACAAGATCCAATACTTGGGTCATATTATTTCTAAACAAGGGCTGGCTGTTGACCCTGAAAAGATAAAAGCTATTAAAGAATGGCCTGTCACAACTGATGTTTCAGCAGTAAGGTCATTCATGGGGATTGTAGGTTATTATCGCAGATTTGTGGAGAGATTTTCTGCCATAGCACATCCCATAACATCACTACAAAGGAAGGGTGTCAAATTTGAGTGGACTGAAAAATGCCAAAACAGTTTTGACCAATTAAAGAAAAAACTTACTACAGCCCCTATACTGAAGATTGCAGATCCTGATAAAGAATTTGTGGTATGTACGGATGCCTGTAGAGAGGGGTTGGGAGGAGTTCTTTTGCAGGAAAATTCAATTATTACCTATGAATCTAGGAAACTAAAGATACATGAACAAAACTATAGTGCCTATGATTTAGAATTAGCAGTTGTTATCCATGCTTTGAAAATGTGGCGACACTATCTCCTTGGAAAGAAATTTATGTTGATGACTGATCATATTAGTCTCAAGTATTTCTTTTCCCAAACCGATTTGAATGCTAAACAAGCCAGATGGCTGTCTTTTCTAAGTGAATTTGATATGGACATAAAACATATCAAGGGGAAAGAAAATAAAGTTGCTGATGCCTTAAGCAGAAATGCTTGTCAAAATATAAACATCATTGGAAGTAGTGCCCAGTTTGACTTAGAGGAATTAGTGAAAAAGGAAGCAAACCAAGATTTAAGTTATGAAACATTATTGGTGAAACTACTAAAGAAGGAGAAGACTGATTATACTCAAAACAAAAAAGGGCTGATCTGCTACAAAAACAGATTGTATATTCCCAATGTAGAGTCCTTGAAAAGAGAGATTTTAGATGAATATTGCAAACAACCATATGCAGGACATCCAGGATATCAGAAAATGTTAACAGCTTTGAAAAAGAAGTTGTTTTGGCCAGGAATGAAGAAAGATGTAGTAGGATATTTAACTAGATGCATGGAATGTCAACTAGTCAAAGTTGAGCATCAACATCCTACTGGTCTTTTAAACCCTTTGTCGATTGCAGAATGGAAATGGGACACAGTTTCCATGGACTTCATAACAGGATTACCCAAAACCAAATACCAACATGATTCAGTGATGGTGGTAGTAGACACTTTAACAAAAGCTGCCCATTTTATACCAGTGAAATCTACTTTTGGGACTGCCCAGGTAGTGAATGTATTCCTGAAAGAAATAGTAAGACTACATGGGGTTCCAAAAGTAATTTTTTCTGACTGAGATGCTAAGTTTACAGCCGCTTTTTGGAAAGGGCTATTTGGAGGTATGGGCACTAAATTGAATTTTAGTACCACCTATCACCCTTAGACCGATGGGTAGACAGAGAGGATTAATCAAATTTTGGAGGACATGCTGAGAATGTATGTGATGGATAGGCCATCAAAGTGGGAAGATTACTTGCATTTAGTTGAATTTTCCTATAATAACAGCTACCAATCCTCTATCAAGATGAGTCCGTTTGAGGCACTGTATGGAAGAAAATGTCGTACTCCTTTGAGCTGGAGCCAGCCAGAAGATAAACTAATGTTGGGACCAGAGGCTTTACAAGAGATGGAAAGAATTGTCAAATAGATACAAAGAAACATCAAGACAACACAAGATCACCATACAAACTATGCTGATAAGAAAAGAGTGCACCGAGAATTTAAAGTGGGGGAGCATGTGTATTTGCGTATTAAACGTAAAAAGAGCACACTCTATGCTGGAAGCTGTGAAAAACTAGCTCCTAGATATTGTGGTCCCTTTGAAGTATTAGAAAGGGTGGGACCAGTGGCTTACAAGCTGGCCTTACCACCCCATGTTAGAGTTCATGATGTGTTTCACGTTTCATTGTTAAAAATATATGTCCATGATGCTTCTCACATAGTTGATTGGAATGTTGTACAGGTGGAACCAGAAGGGGAGTTTCTGCCAGAACCGCTTCAAATATTGGAGCGGGAAGAAATTGAATTGAGAAACAGAACAATAGCAAGAGTAAAGGTGCAGTGGAAGCACTTTACGGCTGAAGAAGCTACCTCGGAAAGAGAAGCTGAAATGATGGAAAGATATCCATTTTTGTTTGAAAAATGAACTCTAGTAGTTAAATAACAACACCGAGGATAGTGTTTATTTTCATAGGGGGAATATGTAACACCCCCAATTTATGTGTTTGAATTTCAAAGCTAGACATTTGAACTTTAATCCTAAAGGGGAGTGGACCCCAAAGGATAAATATTTTGTGAATGTAATTAAATATTTAATTGAGTAAATGAATAAAATGATGTGGTGCAGATTGACCAAAATGAGATTTATGAGATCATTTTCTAAATCCATGAGGATGGATGAGGCAAATATTTCCCCACCATCTTTCAAAAATCCTTGAAAGAAATTACTTCTAATTTGGATTTTTGAGGAAAAATCTAAATTCCCCAATAATGAGGAAAATAGTTGGGAAGAGGTAAAAAGCTGGAAAAGCTGGGAAAAGCATAAAATAGCTTTAAAGAATCCCTAAAATGGGAATCCTAGGCAAACAGGAAGAAAAGCATCCTGATATTCTGGACGCAGAATTAGAAACATGCTCGGGGAACAATAGCTTAAATAAGCTGCTCCTAAACATATTAGAGGTTGATCTGTTTTAGGAGATGATCTCAGCTCGGGGGTGAGTTCTGGGAGAGAGAAGGACTGTAAGGTTGGGAGGTTGGTCGACTGCATGAGTGGTATGTCTTTAAATTTATTGATGTGTTTACTTCATATAGTATGAATTGGCTACATATAAAAGTTGATTGTATATTAGAATTATAAATGGTACATTTAACAGAGTTAATCATAAGGAATTCACCATTTTAATTCTGTATAGTTGTAGAAAAGAAATCTGTAGAGTAGAATCCAACAGAAACTCTAAACCGAGGTTGATTTAAATCTGAGGATACATATTCCTCTACAGATAATTTAACTTTAAACTACTCTTGATCAATTTCCGAAGGGGTATGCTTACAGAAAATTATAATAGTTGAATATTTACTTGTGATGGAACCAATTATAGTTCATTATATTGTTTTCTCAATTTTGAAGGTTGTTCCATACATTTACAGATTCAAGAAAGAAATTAAACTTCTCAAGTCTGCCTAGTTGTAGGAATTAGAACAATGAGGAACCCTCCAGAATCTCTAAATTAATATCTAAGTTTAGATCTGGGGATTTATAGTACCTCATAATTCACAAATTTGTAACTTTAATCTGATTTTAGGGGAAATGGTATACAGTTAGTCCACACTGTGAGGATACAGAGTACAGAAGTATTCATTTAAATACTTACTAAGTGAAGAGCAGAGATTTAAGAGAGAAAATTTCAACAGCTGAGCATTTCAACATTTAAATTAATTTCTATTCCCTTTAATAAGGGTTGAATGGAAGAGTGGAAAGATTTAGTAGTGTATAATTTTTTCACATAGCAATAGGAATTTCATAATATGAAAAGCTAGAAGTGTATGAAAAACTATAAACAAAATAGTATCTGTATCTCATACATGTTTAAATAGATATGTATATTGGAAAATGGGTACACAAAATTCATGCATAAAAATATGTATACAGGCATGTATCAGTAAAGAAATTCAGTCTAAACCTAGGTGTAGTAAGACTATTCTCTACTAACAATTAAATAGCAAAAGTATTTAGAAATATCTAGTTACAGGAAACAAATTCCCTGTGCATACAAAGTTTCCATTGGAAACATAACTTCTCAAAATTCCTGAGAGTCTCTTGTAAGAATTATACAACATATATATATAACAAGATAACCATGAGTCACTGTACAAAAAAACAAAAACTGGCTATAAAGAGACTTATATAAGTCACAGTCACTACTATGGTAAACAAAATTAATAATGAATAATTCATTGTCCTTAGACCATATTAACTCACACTCAACAAATAATTTCACACGAGGCAGCATGAGGACATCCAGAAATTAATAATCTGTAGTTCTTTGAAATTATTATGGGAAACAAAAATTAAAAGGACGCAGAAATAAACACCTTCTGTATACAACAATTAAAAAGGAACCGAGCCCTCTCAGGCCAAAGTCTTGAAACAAAAAAAAATCGTGTTCCCCTTTCCAGGATTTAAACAAATCGAAGAACACTAACAAGTGACTAAAAATAATTAATACTCAGTCTCTGACTGAGTCTAGGACTTCAAGAGACACTGGTTAAAACCCTAAGAAAGTTAACGATTTTTAAAGAAGCAGGGCGGAACAATGCTATGAGAGGATAGCTCCCCTCCGTCGATGAGTATACCAACCTGAAAAACCATGAGTCGTGGAAATCAGTGCCAAATGACATGTTTAGTCCAGAGCTGGCCAAGAACGAAATTTACATAACGGCTACCATACCTGCATACATACAGAGCAGTGTAAATTCGTTTAGGAAATTAATAGAAGGAATTCTAGTGAAAATGAAAGTAAACTTATGTAGAGAAATAAATCAATACCTAACTAAGGAGGTCGTTCCTCGTTCCAACAGAGTCTGCCACAGAAGTAGAGCTAGAACGTAAAAATCGAACACCAGAAGGAAATAGAGGAATTTGAGAAAATATCTCTACTGATAGAAAATCCAAATCGATTTTTACCTAGTTGGATAGCGTACGCGTGATATCAAGCCACCATCTCTCCAAGGCCAAAAGACAAGTAGGATTATGCCTATTCAGAAACGCAGGCATGTTGATATTGCGCCTCGTTAGTCATTCACCAAATGAAATCGTGAGGGTGGCGAAGAAAACAAATTATACACAATAGAAAGAAATTACTAAAGGTATATGGGTAAGAAAATCCAATGCTATTCTATGTGATAGTAAGCAGACGCAAAACACGAAAGGGCGTAAATACAACTCAGGAAAATTACTTTCGTTTACAGGTATTACGATGCTCAAAAATCAATAACAGAGTCCGAAGCTAACGCAACTAATGCTTACAAGAAATTACCTGCAATGTGATGTATTATGGAGTAATACACGCCTGGAGGGTATGAAGTCATGCGTCTTCAGTGCGCAGAGGCTCAGCACCACCATTAACAAGGAGAAACCAAAAACGAAGGCAGAAAGAACAATTGAAAAACTTAAGCACACAAGATATACCAAAATCCAAATTCGAAACCCTAATGGTACCATTGAAATCTCAGTCGTCCAGATGGCAAAAGATCCATGGAGAGGCCATGGATCGAAGGGACGAGAGGTGCAACCAAACCGGTCAGTCGACATTAAATTTACCATCTAGCAAAGGAAGCCACGGTAGCTATGCTCGTGTAGTATTGAATGCTTAGATTTCAGAGTCGTATGGCGTGGCCATGACCCACGACAAGTTGGATCCATAACACACTCAGGAGAAGGGAATTAACTTCATTTCAAATAAAAAAAAATTTAGATGTGATGACATGGAGACCGATAAAATGTATCAATTCCCACACAAAAGTAAACCTAACTTGCAAAGACGTTGTACTTAGAAAAACGAAACTTACACATCTACATTCACATGCATTTCGAAGTGCACGACATATACAATAAACGAGTGAGGACGTGACTCACACCTGGTGAGAAATTCATGGTTCCCAGTTCAGTAAATATCCATACGTTCAACGTATACATAGATATGAGATCATCGAAATCAATCAAATCAACAGTTATAAACATTGCACCAAATATAAAGGAATTCTAATGATAGAGTATATTGGTTACAATAATTGATGTGAATATGATATTCGAACCCCACAATAAGCCTAATAGTTAGATTAACATCAACGAAGGTAGGAATATCAATACACATGTGGTATATAAATCATACTAGGATAACCTTTATGGTAAGTGGGTTAGTGGTGCAAATCCACTTAGCCAATAATATAAGATCCTCTTTATTAATTGTAATGTATTAAATTAAATTTATTAAATGGAGGGGTGTAATTATATAAACTAAATCATATTGAGGCAGAAATATGATTTGAACCAGGTCGCAATAGAAATTATTGTATGACATACCTTGTTGAGATTAATTTTGATATTTAGAATGCCCAAAGAAAAAAAGAAATTTGGAGGTGTAATGGAGGTGTGACATGGAAGTAGTGCCCAGTTTGATTTAGAAGGGTTAGTGAAACAGGCAGCAGCTGAGGATCCCAATTATGAAAACATACAAGTGAAAATTCTAAAGAAGGATATTGCTGGTTTCACTCAAAACCAAAAAGGGTTGATCTGCTACCAAAACAGGTTGTATATTCCCAATGTAGAGTCCTTAAAAAGAGAAATTTTAGATGAATATCACAAATAGCCATATGCAAGACATCCAGGATATCAAAAAATGTTAATAGGTCTGAAAAATAAGTTGTTCTGGCCAGGAATGAAGAGAGATGTAGCAAAATATTTAACTAGATGCATGGAATGTCAACTAATCAAAGTTGAGCATCAGCATCCTGCTGGTCTTTTAAACCCTTTGCCGATTTCAGAATGGAAGTGGGACACCGTTTCCATGGATTTCATAACAGGATTACCCAAAACAAAACACCAACATGATTCAGTGATGGTGGTAGTAGACACTTTAACAAAAGCTGCCCATTTTATACCAGTGAGATCTACCTTTGGGACAGCTCAAGTAGCGAATGTGTTCCTGAAGGAGGTAGTAAGGCTCCATGGGGTTCCAAAGGCGATTGTTTCTGACCGAGATGCTAAGTTTACAGCAGCCTTTTGGAAAGGGCTGTTTGGAGGGATGGGTACTAAGTTGAATTTTAGTATTGCTTACCACCCTCAGACACATGGTCAAACGGAGAGAACAAACCAAATTCTGGAGGACATGCTGAGAATGTATGTGATGGATAGGCCATCAAAGTGGGAAGATTACTTGCATTTAGCTGAATTTTACTATAATAATAGTTATCAATCCTCCATAAAAATGAGTCTGTTTGAGGCACTCTATGGGAGAAAATGTCGTACTCCCTTGAGCTGGAGCCAACCAGAGGATAAATTGATGATAGGGCTAGATGCTTTACAAGAGATGGAAAGAATTGTCAAACAGATACAAAGAAATATCACGACAGCACAAGATCGTCAGAAAAATTATGCTGATAAGAAGAGAGTACACCGAGAATTTAAAGTGGGAGAGCATGTGTACTTACGTATTAAACCCAAAAAGAGCACACTTTATGCTGGAAGTTGTACAAAACTGGCTCCTGGATACTGTGGTCATTTTAAAGTATTAGAAAGGGTGGGACCAATGGCTTACAAGCTGGCCTTACCACCCCATGTTAGAGTTCATGATGTGTTTCATGTTTCGTTATTAAAAAAAGATGTGCATGATGCTTCTCACATAGTTGATTGGAATGTTGTACAGGTGGAACCAGAAGGGGAGTTTCTGCCAGAACCACTTCAAATATTGGAGCAGGAAGAAATTGAATTGAGGAACCGAACGGTAGCAAGAGTAAAGGTGCAGTGGAAGCACTTTACTGCTGAAGAAGCTACCTGGGAAAGAGAAGCTGAAATGATGGAAAGATATCCATTTTTGTTGAAAAATGAACTCTAGTAGTTGAACAACAACACCGAGGACGGTGTTTATTTTCAGAGGGGGAATATGTAACACCCCCAGTTTATGTGTTTGAATTTCAAAGCTAGACATTTGAACTTAAATCCTAAGGGGAGTGGACCCCAAAGGATAAATATTTTGTGAATGTAATTAAATATTTAATTGAGTAAATGAATAAAATGATGTTGTGTAGATTGACCAAAATGAGAATTATGAGATCACTTGCTAAATCCATGAGGATGGATGAGGCAAATATTTCCCCACAATCTTTCAAAAATCCTTGAAAGAAATTATTTCTAAATTTAGATTTTTGAGGAAATATCTAAATTCCCCAATGATGAGGAAAGTAGTTGGGAAGAGGTAAAAAGCTGGAAAATATGGGTAAAGCATAAAATAGCTTTAAAGAATCCCTAAAATGGGAAGCCTAGGAAAACAGGAAGAAAAGCATCCTAAGATTCTGGACGCAGAATTAGAAACATGCTTTGGGGAACAATAGCTTAAATAAGCTACTCCTAAACAGATTAGAGATTGATCTGTTCTAGAAGATGATCTCAGCTCGGGGGTGAGTTCTGGGAGACATAAGGACTCTAAGGTTGGGAGTTTGGTCAATTGCATGAGTGGTATGTCTCTAAATTTATTGATGTGTTTACTTCATATAGTATGAATTGGCTACATATAACAGTTGATTTATATATTAGTAGATTTATTAGTGCTATGTTTAACAAAATTAGTCATAAGGCATTCACCTTTATAATTCTGTATAGTTTTAGAGAAGAATTCTGTAGAGTAGAATCCAACAGAAACTCTAAACCAAGGTTGGTTTAAATCTGAGGATACACATCCTCTACAAATAATTTGCTTTAAACTACTTCAGATCCATGAGTATAAATTTATGAGCATGATTAGGATAAAGTAGTATGAGAGTTTTTGTACTATATTGGAAAATAGCAGTGGACGAACTGAAATTAAAATTGTGCATTAAATGAGAAAGAAAAGACTTTATAGACTGACTTTAGGGTCAGCACAGCATTCAAAGTTAACCAAAAGTCCAATAGTAAGTCATTTATGCATATAAAAAGTTAATTCCACAACAGAAGGAAGAAATTATCAGTTAGCATGATATTTCCTAATTCTACTTGTTTCAATAAACCCTTATTACTATAGAGGTTAAAATTAATATGGGAAAGAAAGTTAAATAAATAGTCAACATGCAGATTTCACAACAGCAGAGCATATTTAGCTGTAAGTATTCTATTCTATCAGGTGAATTAAATGCAAGAGTGTATAGTGGAATACTAGAAATGCAAAAGTCTTCTAGACATAAATATATATATATTAACATATCCCAAGTAATTATTCATGAAGCTTGACGAGAGATGATGCTAAAAAGGTAGACAAATATCATTTTCAAATTAATTATAAGATACATAATGAAGCACCGGAACAATGTAAAGAGCAGAGCTGTTATATGCTTGTTCTATTTCAAGAATACTGAATAGATTTAACTCACTGTTATTATCAAACTACAAGTTAGTGTAGTAGGAGAAACATACACAAATTGTGTTTGACTACTAGAATACTGATGGTAAGAATAAATGAGGCAGAATAATCACTGGCAAGCTACAATAAAATGTGGAGTTATAAAACTATGTGCAACCGAACTTACACTGTGGGAGAGCACAGTTAAACTGTTCATTAACATAAATTACTACTTTTCGTAATATAATTTAACCTATGTATGGCCCGTAAGCATTAAGGCAACAAAATACAACCAAGTTGGGATACATGTAGTTGCACAATAATGCCATAAATAAGTATTAACCTGAACCCAAGCTAAAAGAACAAAGTAATATCCTTGTTGCAGATACATAAGAATAACCTTAAGCAAAATTGATATTAGGAAACCGACAGAGCTATATAAACAAAAATTCAACGTTACAAGTCTGCTGTGGCATGGGGACAGTATCATAATCATATTGTTTCCGAAATTGAGATAAGGAATGAGTCAGGGTCGAAACCCAAAAATTTTAATAGCTAAAATTATACAACAATATCAATCAAAGCTATTAAGCTGTCGAAAACGTTTCTAGAACGAGGTGAGGAGGACTGGTTTCTTCAAACCAGCATTCGGCGAGTACCGACATGGAAAGGCCAAAGGAATTTTGTGTTAGTGGTGAAGGGAGCTACGACTTTTGTGGGTCAAGAGAGAGTAAGGAGACAGTTGTGAATACCTGCAAGAGCCAAAACCCCAATATGAATATGATTTAGAACGAAAAAGAATGCTATCAAAACAAAAATTTGATAAATGAGAAACGAACATTTACCTGAGCCACGAAAACCTCCAAGCTGTCGAGGACCTATCATATGCATAGGGGCATGACATAAATAAGCACAATATGGAGAGTGGACGTTACCACAGGAATAAAATAGTTTGCACTTGTATAAACGAGCAGTAGAAATTCCTACCTATACAGGTCGAGGAAAAGAACGAACCCGAATGTCGAAATGGGTTACATTCCTCTATCGCCATGCGAAGGACTCGGATAAACGTCCGATGGGCGTAAGGTAGAGGACGAATATCCCTCCAAAAACCGTCATCACAATGGTTCAGTCTCGTTCCTGAGAATATGTGAAAGGAAATACCGGAAAAAATGAGTTTAAAACAAGCAAATCGAATCAGTCGAAAAGTAGACGACAAATTCTCTTTAAGGGAAAATTAAATAAATTAGCAGACATAAATTAACTGAGACAAAAATATGGGAAACTATCCATCGAAATACAAGACTCGAGTCCCTACTCAAATCAATGAGCGTAACTCTCAACAAGATAGGGAAAAATCCATATTAAGTGGTAAGAACAGAGCGTAAATTTCCAACCATCCGGAATTATCATACCTGTGTTGCCAAACGAAACGAGGGACTATGTCAAATTTTGAACTGAATCATGCTCAAATCTCCAGAGCATCGAAGTTCACTAGCCAGGGACAAATCGAACAAGTAATAAGGGAAAAGAACTGTCCAACAAATTAACAGTGCAAATTTATATCCATGAAACCCTAACACCTCGGTGAATCCTCATCGTCCACATGGCGAGATCCCAAGGGTGAAGCCACGGATCAAAGGGCTAGATGTGTCATGTACACCAATACATTCAACATTCAATGTGATTAGCAACACCATAAATGTCACCGCAGGCTGGCCGTGCCATAGAAATTGTAATTGCACTAGGGTAGGCTGGCGTGGTGAGTTCCAGAGTTACGTGGAAGCAAACCCACGTGACCGCAAAATGAATGAGACCCATTCTAAACCATACAACGAGACTCAAAATCATATACAGGCTTACGTGGAAAATGAGCTCCCGTCTCAACTCATTTAAATCAAATTTCCAATTCATATTACGTGGAGACCAAAGTAAATGTGTTCGATCTGAATATAAATGTTGACAAGAATTCAATGAATGGCCATGAGTGCCTGTACACATAGATAGCAACATGGATAAATTAAATCCAACTATGGTTCATACTTGGTAAACGAGTGGTGAACAGGTGTAACCGAAATTGTCTCACATAGGTCTATCGAATTATAAAGAAAGGGTTAACATGTGAGAAGTGAATCATTTCCCCATCTATCTATCAAACTATAAAAATATATTGAATGATCAAAGGTTCATTACTATACAAACGAAGGTGAGATATAAAAGTGGAATTGGGATAAACAAAACCATTGTGTTTGTATTTTAAATATAATTATGTTTGGTAGTACTAATGTTCTTATATCCAATTGGGTTGGATATAGTTGAAATAGGTAAATTAATCGTAATTGGGAAAACAATTATGATTTGAATAAACCAACATAATTATAGTATAGTATCTTTCTAGAATTATAATTGAAAAGATGAATGCTTGAAAATAAAAATAAAAATTGGGAAGGTAAATGGGAGGTGTGACATTGCGGCTAGCCATTTGGAAGCTACCAACACTGCAAAACCGTGGTCAGAGAAACTACACTCTTTCTATGTTCGATTACATATTTTTTCATTAACCAACCCTAGGTGAACCCTTGTTTGGAAAAGGAATTTATGTTGAAGCTACTCGGCTGATCATTGACGCTTATTATATTATTAATATATCGAAATATCATTAGTGTATATTTTTACACATGTATATCAAATAGAACAAAAATGCATGAAGAGGAATCATCTTAGGCTAATATAATCACCATTTGAATAGATGAAAAGAACCTCTTTTATATTTTGTTTCTTTGTGTCTGAGTAGGGTTCTCAAGTTTTAAAGGCTACAAAAGCGCTAGCAGAGTATCTTTGGTACTTTTCATCATGAATTCCATTTCATTGTGCAACAGGTATATGCTTGGAAACACATAACTGTGTGTGAATTTGCGGGTAAAGGGAAGTTTTTCTTTTAATGGATTGAAAAAATTGTTTGAGGTGATTGCAACAGGATGGTATAGATGAAATCAAGGATGTTATATTCCACATCGAGACATACGATGTGACAACTATCAGAGTGAGCGCGTTCATGTTCTTAATGTCCCGTAAAATCAAGTCTCTGGGAGTGAATATGGTTCTACCCAGAGAAGGATCAAATGAGATATTTGGGGGCTATTTGTATTTCCACAAGGCTTAGAATTCCATCAGGAAACTTCATGTATGGTAACGAACTCGCAGCTTTATTTTCATGGATTGTAGATCATATAATATTTTGATTCAGAGACTATCGATTTCTTGTCTATTTGGGAGGCCACTTGGTCGTTGTTCTTGCCAGTGTTGAAGTTGGCCAGCCCATGCAGTCACGATACTTTATAGACACAAAAATTTCCTTAATGTTATCCAAATTTAATTAAACCTGGGAAATCTGACCATGTTTCAGACGAATATGATGCTTATCTGGTAGCATTCCATGTCATCAGTAAGATTATTGATGCACATAATGAGGCCTCATTCTTAAGATTATTGATGCACATCATGAGGCATCAAACCGTAGTTTTGGGAAACATTCCTGCATGATCTATATACTTGAGCATTGATCAATACCCTCATTCCATTAGAATTCCAGGCATTCTCATACTGCACATTGATTCTCTAATTTTTTTTCGCTAGCTCCACTTATTTGAAAGACTAGTTTCTCCTCGACCATCGTTTTTTGACATAATTCCATTTTAAATAAAAATAGAAGAACATAAAATTACTAGTGTGATGAAATTGTATGTAAAGTTATGATAGAAAAGTATTTAACACCTTTTAACTTTCATGGGATTTGAATAACAGCATAGTAGTAGGCACAGGTATTTAACACCTTTTAACTTCCATAGGATTTCAACCAGTAACCTATATCGAAAAGCGTCTTAGTGTGCATCCATTCACCATTAAATCAAAAGCTCATAGACTTATTTTTAACAAATATAATGTTTTATATTTTTTTGAAATGCAAAATTCAATTATACATTCACAAATATATTTTAAATAACAAAAATTACTCTGTTCGAATTTTTATTTTTAAAAAAATATATATATTTTCATGTATAAATTCAAAAAAAAAAAACACACCATAAATTCTTAACAATTTAAAATAATTCTCAACCCATTTATAGTTATGGCAATGGAAGTTATGTATTAAAATACACAAATCTTTCTTTTATGATGAGTTAAGGTGTTTATTAAAGTAGAAAAAGATAGTTATTAATAAGATAGACATTTTCATTTTGGAATAGAGGTTTTCACAATTTTAATTTAGTTATTAACAATTATGAAGTGGATTGTTGAGATTTAACCTTCAAGAAGTATTCTAGAATATTCAAAATAGTATACAGAAATCAATGGTTGAGATTTATCTCCAATGTGGTTAGACTATTTTTACTTTTTATAAATAAATTGATTAATTAAAAATAATACCATATACAAATGTTATATGGAGTTATGATTTTCTAGACATGTGGTATGGATAAGTCATGGTATTGTAATAAAGTGAGATATATAATGATTAATTTTATTATGACACTCATATTTATATATATTTTTTACTTTTACCTTAATGATGAATGTATATTTACCAATATGGATCACAATAAAACTATTCATAATAGCTAAGTTAGTCTCATCACATAAATTATATGCTAACTAAAACTTTTTGGTGGTCTTAAAACTTATTCATATAAGATTAGGTTAATCACAAACCAATAATTCCAATATGCACGTAATACTTGATTGATATATAGTTAATACATGAATGGGACTTGTACTAAACCTCCGACACAATCTTGGATTATATATTATGGTTTAACATTTTCTCACCATATACACCTATCATTGTTATTGATTCTTTCAAGGTTTTTCTAGAATGTCGTGAATATTGACTACGGAAGCACTGGAAATTAATTCGCTTTGACAGATGTAAGATTTATAATATTCATTACAAATTTTGAGGGTTTGGCCATAGATATTCACTGTTAGATCTCGGGAAATCGATGGTGAATCACCTCTGGCGGGAAATGACATAGATAACCCCACAACCCTAGCTATCACAACCATTTTTTACTACGTCAGTGTCAAGGAGAAAATTCTTCTTCTCTGAGGGGTTTGGTTTTGCAGTGTTCTTGAGCTTTGGCTCCCGAGACTGTGAGGTTATCAGTCTCCCCATGGTACTGTGGCGTAATGGGGAGGAGGTCTCGACATCCACCGCATTGAGTTGCTGGTGTAAATCTTCATCTGTCACGATGGAAACTGCTCTAGTACCGATTCTCGTGTTTTTCACATTGCACTATTCAGGTAATATTTCGCTGTGTTTACATTTACAAATTCTCTTCTTCAATACATACCAAATTTTGGAGTTTATCGCTTAATCTTTTGTTGTGCTTAATATTTTTCGTTTTCTCAGATGTTTTTTTTTGAAGTTTTATGGTTCGATGACTAGAAAAATGAGGCATATCCTCCTCCACAGGTAGCTATTGGTTTCCTCAGGATTCCTTTTGGCTGATATTCCTTCTCGTAGATATGGAAATGCCTTAAAGAAAATTCATGGCTCACTAACGTCTTCCGGATTGTTAATGTATGTAGATCAGTTTTTTCCACTAGATGACAAATTTACCTAGGTTGTTTCCTTCATAATAAACTCGAATGTCTTAGCTCATAGTTACGCTTCCTATTTCACGCATTTCCACAATTTTCTCGAGGTCTTTACATCTCTAGCGAATGTTATAGCTTTCCCTGGTTATGAACCTAGTGTCAGTTTGGTCTCTTTTGAGATTTTTCTGTTGGTCTTATTTTGAGTTCCAAGATTTTCCAAATTTGTAAAGTTAATTAACTATTGTGAGATGCAGGAAGCCTTGAGGGCTCGATTCAATTTTTTTCTGGCATTTTACTTTAGTGTTGATACTCATCGTACTATTTTTATCCGTAATTTACTAAGAGATTATTTTTGGAAAGATTCTACTCTTGTTTAGTTTCCATTCTCAGAAATGGCTTCTATTGTAATAATAAATCTTGGATTAGCTTTTACGCTCCATTTATATTTGTGCATTTACATATTTCAACACTCTTTCTTGTTCATTTTATTCTTGAAATTTGAGTTTGGTATTCGTATAGAACTGTGCTTGGAAAGATTACATATTCCAGTTCTATACTCTGATCTGATTAATATTGTCTATTAAACTGAATACATAGATATATGGTTATGTTCAATCTTCAGGTCTGGTGCTTTGTTTGTAGAGAAAAGAAATTTCAATACACTATATTTTATTGTATTCTTCATCTCCAGCTTATTTCCATTTCTTAAGGTGTATATTTACTTTGTTTTATGTCTCTGCTTAGGGTTACGACTCGGTTTCTGGACCACCTAGCAAATCTGTCCGAGTATAGAGAATTAGGGGTGGTGACATATGCTTGACCGGGGTTTCATCCTTGGTCCAAAATCAGTAATCATTTAACATTTGCTTCTTCTCACAGCAAGTTTAGAAGTTTAACAATAGTTCCCTTATCAACTTATCTCTCAGTCCTAGTTTTCTTGAATGCATCTGGACAAATAAAGAAATTTTGACTAAATAATGTATGTTCTGTTGTATAATACTTTTCGTGATTTTGTTGTTTATATTAGTTATTTTATCTACTCAAGTTCCAAATATTTCATAACAGTAATGTCTTATTTTATAAAATAAAGTACATATAAGTCATCAATAAATCTTAAGGAAATTATCACAGAGTTTACTATTTTCTGCTGAATTGTTTTAAAAATAACAACTTGTCATTTATTTTATGAGCAAGTAAATGTTCAACAACAATATATCTTCTCCTGAAATTAAAACACACTCAAGGGAGTACAAATAACTCATAAATGGCCTTCCTGTCTAATTAATTCTATGATAATAGCTACTTATCTAACAATATAATTGGTTGTTGGTGTCCACCCAACCTTCAAGAGAGGAAATTATGTCCTCCTCTCTCCCCCATGCTCCACTCCTGAAGAGGTACAGGTTGATAGTATATTTTCTTCTGTGACCTCAAGACTCCAAGTCCAGTCAGTGCCAGAAAAATTCACGAATTAATTAGTGTTTTCCACTGGTCTCTACTAGTTCAGGAAAATCTCCACGCCTTCCTTAACCCATGAACAAAACCCCCATTCCTCATTGGGATGATTCTCTTATCCTGAGAGGAGCAGGTAACTATTCAAACTTGGAAAACATTTACCAGCAGCTCTTTTAATTTCTATGGAATTACTTTCCATAACTAATTTTATTGAAAAGAAAATAAATTTTCCAGAAAAACATTAATTGTCTGAGTCATTTTCCTTAAAAAAATATTAAAAGTCATTTAACTAGTTAACAATAAATGCAACTGTCAGAGATTCCCCCTTGGAAGTAACATTGTCCTCAATGTTTCACTCTAGCTCAAAAAGGAGCTCTAGGTAAGCCTCACGCACAAATATTTTGTCCTCCCAAGTAGCCTCATTTGGGTCGAAGTGCTTCCACTACACTGTAACCTCGGTGATGACTCACTTCCGGAGCATAATTTCTCTCCGGTCAAGTATGTGTTATAGCTCAACCAGAAACTCATCGTCTGGATCTACATGCAAATAGCAAATTTCCTTGCCAAATTCTCATACAAAGATCATATTCAATTTAGGATTTTAATTCTATGCTACCTATATATTCTGCCAATGAATTATGTGCTTCAAATCATGCACATAACGCTTCAATAGGGACACATGAAACACATTGTCTACCCAGATGTCACTTGGTATAGCCAGCCGATAGGCCATAGGTCCTACCCTTTTCAAAATTTGAAAGGGTCCATAGAACTTGGGAGGCAACTTGGCACAAGAGGTCCACTGCAAGGTACTCCTCTTGGGTTTTATCCTCACATACACATCGTCTCCCACTTCGAATTCCTGATAAGTTATCTTCTGATCTGCATAGATATTTTGTCGATCTTGTGCGGCCTTCAAATTTTGTCTTATCTTATTTACTCTAATTCCATCTCTGCCAACATTTCTGGTGCCAATGTTAGTTTTGTTTCGGTGCCACTCCAATTTATGGGTGTGCGACACTACCTCCCATATAGGGCTTCGAAAGGACTCATTTTAAGGGACTCTTGATAACCATTGTTGTAAGAAAATTCAACTAGATGCAAGCAATCTTCCCATTTGGTTAGTTGCTACATCACGTACATGCGCATCATATCTTCCAAAACTTGGTTTACTCACATTGTTTGACCATATTTCTATGGATGATAAGTAGTGCTAAAGTTTATTTGGGTCCGGAGACTTGTAAACAGAGCTTTCCAAAATGCTGAGGTAATATTTATAGCCCTGTCTGAGATAACCATCCTTGGAATACCATGTAGCATGAAAATTTCTCTCATCAAGATGTCTGCTATCTGTACAGTCTTGTAAGTAGACTGCATAGGTATAAAATGTGCAGATTTCCTCAATCTATCAACTACCACCATGATGGAGTCATTGTGCCTTTTCGAATGTGGTAAAATTGTAACGAAGTCCATGGGTATGAGCTCCCACTTCCATTCAGGTACCGGTATGGGCTACAACAATCCTATAGGATCTCGATGCTCCACCTTAACCTACTAACAATCCAAACATTTATTTAGATACTCAACAATATTTTTATGCATACCACGCCATAAATATACTTTTATAACAACAGTTAACATTTTATGGTATCCTGGGTGACCCGCATAATTACTATGATAGTATTCATCAATTATTAACTCCTTTAGGTCCACATGGTTTGTTATATACACCTTTCCTCTAAAGGTTAGCATATGAACTTTATCAAATCCATATTCAGAAGTACTTCCTTGATTTCGGGTTTCTTACATTTGCTTCCATAGGAATTGATATTTTGGATCTTTCTGTGCTTCTTCTTTTAATTGATCTAAGAATTTACATTCAAGATTATTGTAGTGAAGCTCATAAACACAATGTAGCTTCCTACTTAAAGCATCAACCACCCAGTTTTCCTTACCTTTCATGTTCTGGATGTCCATATCAAACTCACTTAGAAAGACATTCGATCTTACTTGTCTAGAGTTTAAATCAGCTTGCTTAAAATAGCTACTCAAGCTGTTGTGATATGTCTTTAACACAAAAATTTTACCCAGAAATTAGTGTCTCCATACCCGTAGCGCATGTACTACTGTTGTTAACTCTAGATCATAGGCCAAATATCTTTTTTTATGTTCCTTCAACTTCCTTGACTCATATGCCACTATTTTTCCTTCCTAAGATAAAACTGCCCCAGATGTCAAGTATGTCACATCCTCAAAAAATAATAAATTTTATTTTTTCTAATGTTGACCAAAGCATTAAAATAATCTTTAGTTTTATATAACTTGAATATTTAGATTATATATGACTATTTTAATTTATTAATGGGCTGAGATTAATTACTAAAATACAACAATATATTATTTATATAATTTAAATGGATAGTAAATTATCTCAACCATTTAATAATTGCTTTATTATATACGTGAATTTGAATGGATCATAAATTTACCTTTAACAAAAAAAATTACCACATTGAATTTCCAAATTAAGTAAAATTTTAAAGGTTTTACTCCTTACTAAAGTCAATACCATTTCCTAAATCAAAGAAAAAGAGTTAATTCAACACAAAGAATCAAAATCCAAAATATTTTAATATTTTTTTTAATTAAATATTTGTAAAATGAATCTTTAAAAAGACAACCCATGTTGTATGGATAAATTAAGATCTTTAAAGATATAAATATTTCCCCATGAAAATTGCAATATTTCAAAATTTATATAAATAAAAATCTAATAAACTCGAGGTATGGTAAATAAGTAAAACCTATTTTTATACTTACTCCATAGCTATGGTAAATAAATAAAAACTTATTTCTATATTTACTCCATAAACCCTTTTATATTTTAAAAAACTCCAAAAGCTAGGTTTTATTTAGATGAAGCCTATGGGACAAATACCATGCCACAAATTAGTATTGATACCATGGGCCAGATACCATATTTATAAAAGAAGTATGGTAAGTAAATAAATAAAAAAAGATATAAATATGTATGATAAATAAATAAGTATAAAGAGGTATGATAAATAAATAAATATAAAAGAGGTATAAAGAAGTAAGGTAAATAAATAAAAATATATCAAATATGATTATAAATAAAAATCTAATTATATAAAAAGCCTATGGGCCAAATACCATAGTAAATAAAAGTGCTATGGTAAATAAATATAAATATAAATAAACCATAGGTATCATAAGTAAATAAAACCTCTTTTCATATTTACTCCATAATCTATATTTATGAACACTCAAAAAATAGGTTATATTTAGGTGAAGCCTATGGTCCAAATACCATGGGCTAAATTATTATTAATAGTATGAAAAAAAAAAACATTATTAACCCTAATATAATATTAAAATATTAATATTATTATTAAAGCTAATATTCATATTAATATATTATAATATTAATACTATTAAATTTAATAACTTTCAATTAATACAATATTAAATTTATTATATTATAATATATATAAATGTATCATGATATATATTAACTCTAAATATATATGGGAGGGAAGAAGAAAGATATAGGGTGATAGAGGTGGAGATATAGGGGGATTGACAAGGGAGAGATGAAGATAAACTAAAGGAAAGGAGATAGGAGGAATGAAGAGCGAGAGAGGGAGACACAAATATGGAGGAAGGAGAGAGAGAAGGAGAGGGAGAGGGAGATAGTGATAGGATTAGAGGAGACAGAGATGGAGGAAGAGAGAGGGGGTTAAGAGATAAAGGGAGAGAGAGACGGCAGAGGAGAGAGGGAGGTAAGCGAGAAAGGGAGATATAGGAAGGACCAGAGAGAGGACTTGAGAGAGGGAGGGATAGAGAGAATTTGGATGGGGAGAGAGGGAGGGAAGAAGAAATATATATAGAGAGAGAAGTGGAGAGAGAGAGAGGGACTGGCAAGGGAGAGATGGAGAGAGAGCGTGTATGTTTAGGGGTGAGAAAATATACAAAGTAGGATGTATGGAGAGAAGGGGTGAGAGAGTGAGGGATATGGTAATGTAGTTGGAGGGAGAGAGGGGCAGAGAGAGAGAAAGAGAGAGAGAGAGAGAGATATGGAAGAGAGAGGGAGGTAGGAGAGAAAGGAAGAGATGGGAAAGATGAGAGAGAGGACTTGAGAGTGGAGGAGGAGAATGATGGGGGAAGAGAGAGCATTGGAGGGAAATAGAGAGAGATCAAGGAAGAGAGAGGGAGGTAGGAGAGAAAGGGAGAGAGAGGAAGGATGAGAGAGAGGACTTGAGAGAGAGGAGGAGAGAGGGAACGATAGAGAGATGGAGTTAGAGGGGGGGAGAGGTAGGAAATAATAAATATATAGATTGAGAAGTGGAAAGAGAGAAGGAGTGACAAGGGAGAGACAAAGAGAGAGCGTGTATGTTTGGGGGTGAGATAAAGAGACAAATAAGGAGAGATGGAGATAATGTGGGAGAGAATGAGAGATAAGGAGAGAAGGAGGGATATAGTAACATAGTTGGTGGGTGAAGAGAGAGAGAGAGATGGTAGAGAAAGGGAAGGAGCGGAAGGAAGAGAGAGGATGTGAGAGAGTAGAGAGATGGAGGGAACAAGAGATGGACTTGGAGGGGGAGAGAGAGGGAGGTAAGAAGAAAGACATAGAGAGATAAAGTTGAAGAGAGAAAGAGAGAGAGAGAGAGAGAGAAGGAAGATGGAGAGAGAGGGAGAGAGGACAGAAGGGGGGAAGACAAATATTAGCGGGGAAGAGGGAGAGAAGGGGAAGATGTAGATATAGATGGAAGGTAAAGAGAGGGAATAAGAGAGAGATGGGGGGAAGGAGGGAGTGACAAAGATATTGATAGATATGGAGTGCGAGAGCATGTGTGTTTAGGGGGGTGAGATAGAGAGACAAAAAAGAAGAGATGGAAGGGGATATATATATGGATGGAGAGTGGAGAAAGGGAAGAATATTTATTTCACTAGATGGATTGATTTAAGTGGATATGGTGATTTCTAATCCTATTTGATTGTTTGCACTAGATTCATCAATTTTAGTGTATATATTTTTTTCTAATGATATTTGATTACTTGCGCTAGATGCATTGGTTTCAGTGTAGGTGGTGATTTCTAATATATTTGATTGCTTGAACTAGATGTGTTGATTTCAATGTAGATGTTGATTTATAATTATATTTGATTGCTTGCACTAGATGCATTGTTTTCAATGTAGATGATTCCTAATTCTATTTGATTGTTTGCACTAAATGCATTGATTTCAGTGTAGAAGTTATTTTCTAATATTATTTGATTACTTGCATTAAATGCATTGATTTCAATGTAGATGTTGATTTCTGATTTGATGTAGTTGGATATATGATGGTAAATTAATTTTAAAGTGATTGGATTAACAATATGCATTGATTTTAGTGTAAGCACAAAATGGTATTGACAATGCACATTGATTTTTGTGTTATAGTAATTTAACCTATTAATATTGGAGAGCAAGAGAGACAAACATCAAGTTTACTACAACAGTTTGACCTAAATATTTAAATTATTTACTTTTTAAATTTTCTTTTTCATATAATCGATATGAAAAGATGACTAAACTAAGGGTGACAATAAGAATATTAGAAGATAATATTTTGAGATTGATCACAATGAAGACTATTTGTAACATGAGTACATTCTTATTATTCACATTTTCTATATTTCAACATTATTATTGTCACTTTGCATTCAAAAAAATTAGTTCATCATTTTTCATCATTAAAGTTATCAACAATATTTATCATCTCAACAAACTGAGGTGACTAATAAAATTAAAAATTAAAATGACCAAGTTAATTTGAGAAATATTTAGCATACCTTGGCACTTATATTAATATTTGATATATTTACATATTATTCATAAAATTAATCATATCTTAAATATATTTTCCTAGGCACCACACCACTAAAACCAGCCTAGATCCATCTTAACTCTGGATCTATCAAGTGCCGAGAGGGAATCCCTCGAGGTGCAAATATTTCCTCAAGTTTTGCACTCAAAAAAGAGGTTTACACCTGCAGAGATTTGATCCATGTCGGTGCTTGATAGATCCGGAGTTAAGTTGGATCTAGGCTAGTTTTAACTTAATTCTTGTTAGCCAAATTTCTGAAATTAGCAAATTGGTTGTAAGTGTGTTTTCAACATCTATAATGAATTTCAGTGCAACGTATAAAAAAAAATTCCGTAGTAATGGCCACCACTATAATGATAAATCTTGTTTGTCTTTTCTCTTCTATTACACTCCTCCTGCGCTATTGTCATCCATAGCCATCTCGGTCAAGCTCCACCTGATTGACATCCACAATGCCTATAATATCTCGAATGTATTGAACAATTACTGCAGGCTCACTTTGGTTTGCGTTAGAGAAGAAAGCTTCGCCTGATGATTGTGAACATTTTCAGACTTTATGTCACTTCGTCATTCAGAGTTCTGGAATGCTTATAATGAAGTCTGATTTCAAACTCTTTTGTTAATTGATTATTGCAGCAGGCCCACGGAGATGGTACAATCCACCATGGTATTCAAAAAATCTTATACTGTCCATTCCATATAACCCTTTGGTTTTAAGACGAGAATTCGAGAAAGTATATTCCATTATAATCCTCATGCTAATTTCTCATATTGATTCTAACCTTGGTGTAGTTGCATAAAAAAAAATGTACACTTTTTATCCATGTGAAAATAACAGTATGATCTGCTTGAATGATTCAAGCAGTCGTAAAAAGCCTGATGACCGATGTTCCATATGGAGTACTCATAAAAAGCTTGATGACCGATGTTCCATTTGGAGTACTCTATCAAGAGGGATTGATTCAAGATTAGTTGCGGCTAGCCATTTGGAAGCTACCAACGCTGCAAAACCGTGGTGAGACAAACTGCACTCTTTTTGTGTTCGATTATAGATTTCTTCATTAACCAACCCTAAGTAAACCCTTGTTCGGAAAAAGGATTTATGTTGAAGCAACTTGGCTGATCATTGACGCTTAGTATCTTATTAATATATTGAAATATCATTAGTGTATATTTTTACGCATGTATATCAAATAGAACAAAAATGCATGAAGAGGAATCATCTGATGCTAATATAATCACCATTTGAATAGATGAAATGAACCTCTTTTATATTTTCTTTCTTTGTGTCTGAGTAGGGTTCTCCTGATTTAAAGGCTACAAAAGCGCTAGCATAGTATCTTTGGTATTTTTCATCATGAATTCCATTTCATTGTGCAGCAGGCATATGCTTCGAAACCCATATCTGTGGTAAAGGGAAGTTTTTCTTTTAATGGATTGAAAAATTTGTATGAGGTGATTGTAACAGGATGGTATAGATGAAATCGAGGATGTTATATACCACATCAAAACATACGATATGAAAGCTATCGGAGCGAGCGCGCCCATGTTCTTAATGTCCCATAAAATCAAGTCTCTGGGAGTGAATATGGTTCTATCCAGAGAAGGATCAAATGAGATATTTGCGGGCTATTTGTATTTCCACAAGGCTTAGAATTCCATTAGGAAACTTCTTGTACGGTAATGAACTGGCATCTTTATTTTCATGGATTGTAGATCATATAATATTTTGATTTAGAGACTATCGATTTCTTGTCTATTTGGGAGGCTACTTGGTCGTTGTTCTTGCCAGTGTTGAAGTTGGCCAGGCCGTGCAGTCACGATACTTTATAGACACAAAAATTTCCTTAATGTTATCCAAATTTAATTAAACCTGGGAAATCTGACCATGTCTTGGACGAATATGATGCTTATTTGGTAGCTTTCCATGTCACTAGTAAGATTATTGATGCACATAATGAGGCCTCATACTTCATTATCCATGTCATTCTTAAGATTATTGGTGCACATCATGAGGCATCAAACCAAAGTTTTGGGAAACATTCCTGCATCATCTATATACTTGAGTGTTGATGAATACCCTCATGCCATTAGAGTTCCAGGCATTCTCATACTGCACGTTGATTCTCTAATTCTTTTCACCAGCTTCACTTATTTGAAAGACAAGTTTCTCCTTATGGGATTTGAATCAGTGACCTATATCAAAGAGTGTCTTAGCGGTATAGTAGTATAGTAGTAGGCACAAGTATTTAACACTTTTTAATTCTCATAAGACTTGAACCCATAACCTCTATCAGAAAGTGTCTTAGTGTGCACCCATTCACTATCAATCCAAAAGATCATAAACTTAATTTTAACAATTATAATGTTTTATATTTTTTTCAATGGAAAATTAAATTATACATTCACAAATATATTTTAAATAAAAAAAATTACTCTCATGAAATTTTACCTTTAAAAAAAATAAATAAAAATAATATATATATATATATATATATATATATATATATATATATATATATATATATATATATATAAATTCAAAAAAAAATAAAAAAACACCATAATTTCTTAACAATTTAAAATAATTGCCACCCAATTTATAGTTATGGCAATGGAAGTTATGTATTAAAATACACAAATATTTCTTTTATTATGAGGTATGATTTATATTAAAATAGACAAAGAGAGTTATTAATAAGATATACATTTTTTAAAGAGAGAATCCATACAGGTGAGATAGTTTATAGAAGAGAGGAATGACCTGTTATTGAGTTTTTTAATCACGCAACGTTTCGGACTGTCTAAGTGAGTCCATCATCAGGGGTAGACGTCCAAAGATCTTTGGACATCTACCCCTGATGATGGACTCACTTAGACAGTCCGAAACGTTGGGTGATTAAAAAAATCAATAACAGGTCATTCCTCTCTTCTATAAAGATATACATTTTCATTTTGGAATAGATGTTTTTACAATTTTAATTTAGTTATTAACAATTATGAAATGAATTGTTCATATTTAACCTCGAAGAAATATTCTAGAATATTCATAATAGTATACAGAAATCAATGGTTGAGATTTATCTCCAATGTAGTAAGACTATTTTTACTTTTTATAAATAAATGGATTAATTAAAAATAATATCATATAAAAATGTTATATGGAGTTAGCTATGCTTTTTAGACATGTGGTATGGATAAGTCATGGTATTGTAATAAAGTGAGATATATAATGATTAATTTTATTGTGACACTCACATAAAAAAATTTACTTTTACCTTAATGATAAATGTATATTTACCAATATGGATCACAATAAAACTATTCACAATAGCTATGTTAGTATCATCACATAAATTATATACTAACTAAAGCTTTACGGTGGTCCTAAACCTTATTCATATAAGATTAAATGAATCACCAACCAATAATTCCAATTTCCATGAAATACTTGATTGATATATAGTTAATACATGAGTGGGACTTGTACTAAACCTCCAGTGCAATCGTTGATTATATATTATGGTTTAACGTTTTATCCCCATATACACATATCAGTGTTATTGATTCCTTCGAGGTTTCACTGGCATGTCATGAATATTGATTGCAAAAGTACTAGAAATTAATTCCTTTTCAGAGATGTAAGATTTACAATATTCATTGAAGGTTTTGAGGGTTTGGCCACAGATCTTCACCGTTGGATCTTCGGAGATCGATGGCAAATCACCTCTGGCAAGAAATGACATAGATAACCCCGCAACCCTAGCTATCATCACCATTTGTTACTGCGTCAATGTCAAGGGAAAATTCTTCCGCTCTGAGGGATTTGGTTTTGCGGTGTCCTTGAGCTTTGGTTCCCCATACTGTGAGGTTATCGGTCTCCCCATGGTACTGTGGCATAATGGGGAGGAGGTCTCAACATCGACCACGTTGAGTTTATGGTGTAAATCTTCCTCTGTCACCATGGAAACTACTCCAGTACTAATTCTCATGCTTCTCACTTTCCACTATTCAGGTAATATTCCATTGTGTTTACATTTACATATTTTCTTCTTCCATACATACCAGATTTCAGAGTTTATCTATTAAAATTTTCTTGTGTTTAGTATTTTTCATTTTCTTGGATGTTTTCTTTGAATGTTTATGGTTTGATGACCAGAACAATGAGGCGCATCCTCATCCACAAGTAACTCTTGGTTTCCTCCTTCCTTTTGGCTCATTTTCCTTCTCGTAGATATGGAAACACCTTAAATCAAATTCATGTCTCACTCACTTTCAGATTGCTAATGTATGTAGGTCAATTTTTTCCACTGGATGGAAAATTTACCTGCGTTGTTTCCTTCATTACACAATCGAATATATTAGCTCATGGTTATGCTTCGTATTTTAGGTATTTCCACGGTTTTCTCGAGGTCTTTACATCTCCGAAAAATGTTATAGCTTTCCTTGGTTATGAACCTAGTGTCGGTTTGGTCCCCTTTGAGATTTTTCTTTTGGTCTCATTTTGAGTTCCGAGCTTTTCCAAATTTGTCAAGTTAATTATGTTTTGTGAGATTAAATATCCCTCTCTCAGCTAGAAGCCTTGAGGGCTCGATTTAGTTTCTTTCTGGCATTTTAATTTATTGTGGATACTCATCGTGCTATGTTTATCCGTAATTTACTAAGAGATTCTTTTTGGAAATATTATACTCTTGTTTAGTTTCCATTCTTAGAAATAGCTTCTACTATAATAATAACTCTTGGATTAGATTTTATGCTCCATTTATATTTGTGTACTTACATATTTCAGTACTCTTTCTTGTTCATTTTATTCCTGAAATTTTAGTTTCGTATTCCTATAGAACTGTGCTTGGAAAGAATACATACTCTGGTTCTATACTCTGATATGATTAATATTCTTTGTTCAACTGAATACATAGATATATGGTTATGTTCAATATTCAGGTCTGGTGCTCTATTTTTAGAGAAAATAAATATCAATACACTATATTTTATTGTATTCTTCATCTCCAGCTTATTTCCACTTAGGGTCTCTGCTTAGGGTTATGACTTGGTGGCCGGACCACCTAGCAAATCTGTCTAAGTATACATAATTAGGGGTGGCGACAGATGCTGGACCAGGGTTTCATCCTTGGTCCAAAGTCAACACCTCACCTCGTACTAATTTAATAGGCAGTAATAATTTAACATTTGTTTCCTCTCACAGCAAGTTTAGAATTTTAACAACAATTTCCTTATCAACTTATCTCTCAAACCTAGTTTTCTTGAATGCATCTGGACAAATAAAGAAATTCTGACTAAGCACTACATGTTCTGTTGTATAATACCTTTCTCGATTTTCTGGTTGATATTAGTTATTTTATCTATAGAAGTTCCAAACATTTCACAATAGTAATGTCTTATTTTATAAAAGAAAGTACATATAACTCCTCAATAAATCTTAGGGAAATTATCATAGCATTTACTATTGTTTGTTGAATTGCTTTAAAAATTATAACTTGTCATTTATTTTATCAGCAAGTAAATGTTCAACAACAATACAACTTTCTCCT
Organism: Pinus albicaulis; assembly: GCA_034641835.2. NCBI lineage: Eukaryota > Viridiplantae > Streptophyta > Pinopsida > Pinales > Pinaceae > Pinus > Pinus albicaulis. Next base: position 305,975,080 of record CM076579.1, on the reverse strand, counting down.
GAAATTAAAACACACTCAACAGAGTACAAATAACTCATACATGACCTTCATGTCTAATTAATTCCATGACAACATTTACTTATCTGACAATGTAATTGGTTGTTGGTGTCCACCCAACCTTCAAGAGAGGAGATTAACTCCTCCTCTTGCCCCCGTGCTCCACTCCTGAAGAGGTACAGGTTGACAGTATATTTTTTGCTGTGACCTCAAGACTCCAAGTCCAGTCAGTGCTAGAAAAATTCAGGAATTAATTAGTGTTTTCCACTGGTCTCTACAAGGTCAGGAAAATGTCCACTCCTTCCTTAGCCCATGAAAAAAACCCCCATTCCGCACTGGGATGAATATCTTATCCCCAGAGGTGCAGGTAACTGTTCAAACTGTCCAACCACCTTTTCAGTTCTTGGAAAACATTTACCATCAGCCTTTTTACTTTTCATGTAATTACTTTCCATAACAAATTTTATTAAAAAGAAAATAATTTTTCCAGAAAAAATTTAATTGTCTCAGTATTTTTCCTTAAATAAATAATAAAGGTCATTTAACTAGTTAACATCTAGTTAATGCAACTCTCAAAAATTCCCCCCCAAAAGTAACACCATCATCGGTGTTTCACTCTAGCTCGGAAAATAACTCTGGGTAAGCCTCACACACAAATATTTCATCCTCCCAAGTAGCCTCATCCTAGCTGAAGTGATTCCACTACTCTTTAACCTGGGTGATGACTCATTTCCAAAGCGTAATTTCTCTCCACTCAAGTATGTGTTGCGGCTTGACGAGAAACTTGTTGTATGGCTCTACATGCAAATAGAAAAGTTCCTTATCAAATTCGCATACAAAAATCATATTTCAAGTTAGGATTTTTAATTCTATCCAACCTGTATATTCTGCCAATGAATTACGTGCTTCGAATCATACACATAATGCTTCAACAGAGACACATGAAAGACATTGTGTACTGAGATGTGACTGGGTAAAGCTAGCCGATAGGCCACATGTCCCACCCTTTCCAAAATTTGGAAGGGTCCATATAACGTGGGAGCAAACTTGGCACAAGAGTTCCACTGCAAGGTACTCCTCTTGGGTTTAATCCTCAGATACACATCCTTTCCCACTTCGAACTCTCGATAAGTCGTCTTCTTATATAACTAGATCTCTCCCTGATCTTGTGCAGCCTTCAAATTTTGTCTTATCTTCTTTACTTCTGATTCCATCTTCGCCAACATTTCTGGTCCCAACGTTCTTTTGTTTTGGGGCTGCTCCAATTTATTGGTATGCGGCACTACCTCCCATATAGGGCTTCGAAAGGACTCAATTTAAGTGACTCTTGATAAAAATTCTTGTAAGAAAATTCAACCAGATGCAAGTAGTCTTCCCATTTGGTTGGTTGTTGCATCACGCACATGCACATCATGTCTTCTAGAACTTGGTTTACCTGCTCTATTTGACCATCTATTTGGGGATGATAAGCAGTGCTAAAGTTTATTTGGGTCCCTAGACCTGTAAATAAAGTTTTCTAAAATGTTCAGGTAAATGTTAAATCCCTGTTCGAAACTGTCTTCAGAATACCATGTGGCCTGAAAATTTCTCTCATGAATATGTCTACTATCTGTACAACCTTATAAGTAGACTACATAGGTATAAAATGTGCAGATTTACTCAATCTATCAACTACCACCATGATGGAGTCATTGTGCATTTTTTACCAGGGTAAACTTGTAACGAAGTCCCACTACAAGGAAAAGACCGTCTAGCATATGTTTTTGAGGAACCCCACAAAAAAAAATACCCCATACATTTGTTTCTAGAGGAGGTTACTAGAGGAGGTTGGTGGGTGGAGGGTTTTGTGGATGGTTTCCTCTCGGTGCGCTTATCATTACATGTCACCCCAGTGCTCTGGAACTGAGAGAGCAGTAGTACAAACCAAAACATTGACACACCAGACACCGTGCACTCCACACACACTCACCCAATGCGTCTTATTATTCAATAGCACTGGTGCATCACAGATATTCCATGTCGGTGCATTATAAAACACTGCTCCAAAACCGAAACCACCCGGTGCGGTAAAAAGAAACTTCACCGGTGCATCATAATACATCACACCAAAACACAAACCAGCCAGTGCGTTTGTAAGAAAGAGAACCAATGCGCCTATAAACAACGCGCACCAGTAAAGGGTTAAATTAAAAAAAAAAAATTATAGCAAAATAACCTGGATTTTTCAGTTTTCTAGTGCTCTTGAGCTCTCAATTACTGGTGTGTGCCCTACCATAGAACGTGCTGATGTGCACAAGACATTGGCACATCGGACAGCTTGTCCAATGTACACACACATCCGGGGCCTCCTATTACTGTAACGCACTCGTGCTTCACCACTCTTCCATGTTGGTGCATCATAAAACACCGTTCTAAAACATAAATGCACCGGTAAATTCGTATCCAAGAGCACCGGTGCACCGATAAACCGCACACACAAGAATAATGTTACATTAAAAAAAAAAAAATTAAGGCCAAAAAACCGGTGCTTTACAACTATTCCGTACCGGTGCTTTACGGATATTCCACCCCGGTGCATCATCAAAATTTCATGGCAAAATTGAAACATCCTGGTGCAGTGTTAGGGAATTGCCCCAATGCATTATAAACAATGTACCAAATTTGACCCAACCCAATGCGGTTGTAGTTAAGCATACCGGTGCACCTATAAAACCTCGTGCACTGGAACAGGGTTAAATAAAAAAAAAATTAGGGCTAAAAAATTTCATTTTTCACTTTCATCAGTGCTCTAGAGCTCTCAAGCACCGATGCCATTTCCCCTTGTCTAAGAGACACTGACATTGGGGCTCTCATTGCACTCATTGCATGCATTTTTGCTCTGCATTGTCCACCAATCTCCAACTTGCATTTTCAAAAAAGGTGGGAAAATTTTATTTTGCAATGTTTACAGCTAATATGCCTCCTCGACAACAAAATGTACAGGTATTTTTCTATTTTTTCCATAATTAAGCCTTTTAGCGGATTAGAAATTGAAATAACCTTAAAAATAACCATTAAAAAAAAAAAATTGTCGCGCAGTGTGCTGGAGCTGTTCATCTTGCACTGGATAGCGGTGCTGCCTGTAAAATTTATAGGCTGCACCGCCACTGGTGCTAATGGTATCGGCACTGTTTTCAGGGTGGTACAGAAAGGCGCCCTGAATAATTTTAAAATAAAATAAAATAAAATAAAAGGCGGTGCACTTATTTATTCAAGTGGACCATTGACCACGGGAATCACAGTGTTGTGCGTTGACGAAATTATCTACCCCAGTGTATGTCAACACACCGCATTCTAGATTCCGAGAGGACCAATGGTGTGGCTGGGTAGAAGACTGCACCGTCGACTATGTCATTGTCATGAATTCAATGCGCTGACATGTCTATATGAACTGGGGAATATATTTCAGTTAGCGCACCGCTATTCTGAACTTTGATGAAGTTAACGGTGCTTGAAAAATAGACAGTTGCACCAAGGCCGGTGCGTTGTATTTCGTTAGGGGCACCGGGACTGGTGCTCTACATTCTCAAGATGCGCTGCGACTGGTGCGTGACTATTTTTATGGCGCACCGACTTGTTCGTTTGTTTTTTTCAAAAAAAAATATATATGTATATTCCTAAATACATGTCTATTTTGATAATTTTTTTTTTTTAAGATGGCAATGATTCAGAGAGAAGAGGAGGAACAACAGCAACAACAAGCTAAATAGTCTGACATGATTCACCATTGGGAGGCCTGAGAGAGGGAGAGAGATACATACCCTCGCCCTATTACTACAGATACCCAGGAGATCCTTAGGTAGGTAGGCCTCCTCAAGTTCTTTGAGGAGGCTACTTCCCTAAAGGCGCACAGTGTTCTTTTGAGATATCTTATTCGCCGATGGAATGCCCACCGATAGGATTTCCAGGTTGGTCCTGACCAGTGGTACACACCCACTGAGGAGGATATTTATTTTACTACAGGACGAGGAGAAGGGTATATTTTCCCTTGTTCCCAGACGTGCCAACTGGTTGTGTAGCAGGGATTTAGTTAGTTTATTCCCAGAGATACATTGGAGCACATGTATTGTCTCCTTTAGAGTTTCATGTACCTAGAGGTCAGTTACGTATAGGTGCTTTTGGTAGATAGGACGTGAAGTGCCTCTGCCTTATCATTTCGACCATTTCTCAAAACACCAATGACGGGCAATGCATTAGTTGTTCGCTTTTATATTATGTTGATTCTTTAGTACCAAAGCCATGAATTGTCAGGTGGTTTGCCATTTTTTTGCAGCATTTTTGTATGGCCTTAGATAGATGTCGTGCTCATGCACAAGGGAGAGTAAACTTCCCTTTTTCTTCAGAGTTTTTTTGTTTTTTTTTTTTAGAGGTTTCCACAAATGAGACCTAGTTTTTTTCAACAGCCTCGTAGGCTAATGTTTGAGGCCTAGATGCACATGTGGGGGCATATGATGCTCAAGAGGGGAGACACTTTCTTTCCAGCCAGGATATCACATGATTCACTAGACTTACTAGCCAGTGTTGATGGGTTGCATCCCTTCATTATGGTCCCATGTCCTTATGTTGGCTTAGATTGGCGAGGGTGTCCCAACATCCTCTTCACAGCTGATGAGCCGTCACATGATAAAGGTAATATTATTTTTTTATTTATATTTATTATAAAATGTTCTTAATTAACTTGTTTTTATTAAATTGTGTAATGAAATTGTCTAATTATTGTTGTGTACTTGTATATATTTTGCAAACATTGGCTCTTTTGATGGCGAGGAGATGTTAGGTCCACCACATGATACAGATGTGGATCCTGATGATGAAAATCAGGATATGGCTGATGTCAAGCATGATAATGATGAGGATGAGGCCGATGTAGTAGAGAGACATGCTCCTACTCATCAAGGTGCACTGGTGCTACCTTTATCTAGGTGTGGTCGACCTGACACTAGATATAGGATGGAGTTGGCCAACCAGCTCTGTCCATTGATTATTGATGCGGGAATCAAGCCCACTCATTACAGAGATATACAGGCTGACGATAGGCTATTACATATGTGGAGATACATGTCGGGTGACATGTACGAGCTTATGCGGCATGTCGTAGGAGCTATGACAGCTATTACATGACTAAGGAGGACTATATGTAGCTATAGGCATAGTCGAGTTGTGGCACATGATGGACATGAGTCCACGAGCAGTGACTCACATGCATTTCATGATCGTTCACCTCCTCGCGCGCCTGATGAGCATGATGCTCCACTCGCATCATATGATAGTCATCATGGAGATGAGGCTGCACCATCGGCCACATCCAGTCAGGAGCCTGTAGCTACATCCATCAGTACTAGTCATGATGATCATGAGTAGGCTAGACCATCGACTGCCAAGGCTGCACTATTGACTGAGAAGGCATCCACTACTACTACGCATATTGATGTTGTACTACCACCAGTGGATGCATCCATCAATACTAGTGATCATGATCATGAGCAGGCTCGACCATCGATTTTCGAGGCTGCACCCAGCTTTACTGAGCAGACATACACTTGTAGTACTGCTATTGATGTTGTTATACTACCACAAGTGCCTCATTCATGACATTTATATTACAATTGTATATTTTTAACATTATTCACTTATACATGTATATATGGTCCATGTATTTTATGTTCATGTTGCAATTGTACTTAGTTTTCATGTTAGTGATCATCATGATGTGGCGCATATTGTTAGGTCATGTTAGATGTGTTCATTTAATGTTTAACTTGCAAATAGATGTGTATATGTGATAGCATGAGTTATTTGACATATTAAGATGTATATTTGATGTTTGTGTTGTGATGATCTTAATATATAATGTTAATTTGATGTTTGAATGTGTTTATTGGTCGAATATGATGTTAGTACGATGGTTATCATGATAGTGATGATGTTTATTAATTAATTTAATATTAAATGACCATGATATTTATTAAATATTGTGTCGTGATTGTAATTTTAATTTTAATTTTAATTTTAATTTTATGTAAAATTGTATTTGTATTTGTACTGATTGTAATTTAAACTGTATGTAAAATATTTATTAATGTAAAATTTTAATTTTAATTGTAATATTTAATTTATTATGAAATGATTGTAATTGTATATAAGAAAATTTGTAAAATTGCAATTGTAAATGTAATTGTACGTAAAATTCTAAAATTGTAATTGTATTTGTAATTGTAATTTTAATTGAATTGTATGTAAAATATTTATAAAATTGTAATTGCAATTGTAAATGTAATTCTATGTAAAATTGTAAATGTAATTGTATATAAAATTCTAACATTGTATTTATATTTGTAATGGTAATTTTGAATTGTATGTAAAATATTTGTAAAATTGTAATTGTAATTGTAAATGTAATTATATGTAAAATTGTAAATGTAATTGTATGTAAAATTCTAAAATTGTAATTGTAATTTTAATTGAATTGTATGTAAAATATTTGTAAAATTGTAATTGTAATTGTAAATATAATTCTATGTAAAATTGTAAGTGTAATTGTATGTAAAATTAAAATTGTAATTGTAATTCTAATCGTAGTTCATGTATGTGAAATTAATATAAAATTGTAATTGTAATTTTAATTCTACTTTTAATTGTAATTGTATGTAAAATATTTGTAAAATTTTAATTCTATTAATGTGAAAATTTTAATTGTATTAGTGTGAAATGATTTTATTTAAATATTTAAATTTGTAAATTTGCAAATAATTGTAAAATAAAAAATCTAAAATAATAGAAATTTTTGTAACATAATAAAGTTTAGAAAATAATGAAAATAAATTCATGTAATTTATAATTATCATTATTTTATTATGATCTTATATACAAAAAAAAAACTTTATATAGTCTCATGCGCTTATCATCCTAACATGCACCGGTGTGTCGTATAAATAAGATGCACTGGTGTGTCACAACTCTTCCACACCTATAATGAATAAACACAAATAGAAAAAACACAACGTTATTTTATTTAAGTGAAAAAAAAACGGCAATTTCAATAATGGGCAGCAAAATATTTTCGAAAATTTAATTTCATAAAATAATTCTTTAAATACTAAACACTTTTCATTATTTCACTATTTTGCTAAAAATTTTAGTCAGATATTTGTAGGAGACAGAGCTGGAGAAAGAGAGTAGGAGGGCACTATGGAGCATCAAAATACATTCAAACAGATGTATTCAGAAAATCAGAAACGAAACCTCTGGTGATTCAAACCCTCTATCATACAATTTGAAACCACCTTGTGATTTAATTTGATTATTTTTTTACTTTTTTCCTGTAGTTTTTTACGTTTTTCTTCAGTTTTATCCATTTTTACCCTAAACCCTTCATTTTTTTGTTTTTTTCCCTTTCTTCTCCATGTTTTTGTGATTTTAGAATTAGGATTTTTCATTTTAGATTGGTGTCCAACCCATGGGACGACTTGCATAGTCGAATCCCAATCCATTTTTCCATTGCGTGAATTTTTGAAAAAATGGATTTTTCCTTATTGGTGCACCCTGCGTACTATACATCGTCGGTGCTCTGTATTATACAGTGCACCGAGAAAGTAATATAGTAGAAAAAATGAAAACATTTTTTTCTAAATCCGTGCGCCGAATCTGAAATAGGGCATCGGTGCTCCATTTAACTAGGAAAGCACCATACGGTGTATTACACCGTTTTTATGGTGTGTTTATAACACCCCACATACCATTAGGTCTATTACATTGTTTTTTTTCAGTGCCTTTACAATACCCAACGCACTGTATGGTGTGTTATACTGTTTTGTGATGCGTTGTTAATGTCCCCACGGACCGGTGGTAGTGCAGACCTCGTGAAAGGCGCACTGGTACCTTGAGATTTATTTTCTACCTAAAATGTTGAGAATTTATTTATAAATATATTAATGAATGATATGGTACAAGTTTCATATTGATAAAGAAATTTTTGACAAGAGATCAATTAACAAAAATACTGTTAACACATCAAGAAAAGAAAAAAAGATAAGTTCTTTGTAAATTATTTATAAAAAATATTATTTTTGAACTATATGTAAGTTTAACTAATATGTATTTTTTACTGTGTATCATGCAAAGCCACAAAATGACGAAGCTTGATATGGTTATTTCTGATCTAGGACCAGAAGAGAATAAAAGTTTAATGGAAAAATTGCAAAAGGATGAATCAAATGAATGAAAAAATACTATTGATCCAATATGAGTTTATTTTTTTAATTATCGTTAATAATATACTTAAAATTATTAGATAACATGTATCAAACAATATACTAATTCACATCTCTTTAATGTTGTACAAGGACCAACAACTCAGAAAAGGAATGTTGTTCTAAGAAAAGAAAAAAAATAGAACATGAAAATTAAAATCAATTGCTCCTTAGCTCATCTGGAGTGGTGCTAGAAGTTAATGAAAGGGAAAAAACTTAAACAAAAGTTTGAGGGATCTAATGGAACGAATGTATAGACGTTATTTCCAACAAAAACAATGTGCTTCAAATGTAATATGTAACCACTGAATTTTTCAATCATTAGGTACAATAAATAAACAATTTAGCATTAAATATTAATTTTCAAGAGTTTTCTTGCAGAAAAGAAAAGAAAATGGAACCCATTCAGCACATAAAACAGGACGACAAGGAAGAATATGGTTGATCTCTAAGTTTGTGAGTAATTGTTACTTCCTTATAACAACTTAACTAGATTTCATTTTTGTATTTTTTAAGTTGTTTTATAAAAATCATCATTGAATGTCTTGAAACAGGTGCTAACATACAAAGAAGAACCATCAGACGAATTGATTGAGATTGGGTTAAATATGGGTTATGAGTATGTGTTGGCATATCAGAATTTAATTGTGGAATTTGTAAGCATCTATCGATCTTATTTTACTTAGCTTTGTCTATAATTAATAGAACAAACACATCTTTTATATTAACTATATGATTTGTTATGGGGTATAAAACTTGCAGGAAACAAAGTATGGAACTGGCCAATAGATGAAATTTTGAAAGATGGCATGGTACATCGTTTTGAAAGAATGTGTATAATTTATGAGTCAGTTTTTGCTATGGTACGTCATTTTTCTTTTCGATTTACATTGATGTATATTATTTAATATTGCAATTTTTATTATTCTCACCAATGTATATACACTCATTTCAGTTTATTTTTATGTTTTTCGATGGAAGGTGAAGAAGAAGAAAACAATCAACGTCATGAACAAAACATTCCTGAAAATAACCCAATTCATGGAAGTAGCTCTAGCAGTGACAATAGTTCAAGCGAAGAATGATGATCATTCTGTTTGGATATCAAAGCAAGGCATTTTATTTTTTGAAATATATATGTCTGTGAAATCAGACATTTTGTTTAATGTAATGTACATAGTGTCCCAATTGAAAGACAAAGGGATACCAATAACTCCATAATTTAAAGAGAAATGATTGTTATAGTATACACCATAATGTGTTTTAATTTGTTCTATTGCATTCTCCATTGTCGCTATTGTGCTCTCCATTATCGTTCTCAAATGCACTAATAAAAATTTAATTCATGTGAATATTGTTATAATATATATACGTGTCAAATTTTAATGAATAATTAATTTTAAAAAACCACAAATATTATGATATGATATAAAAAATTAATCCAAAAATCACATTCAAATGCATTAATAAAAATGTAATTAATATGAATATTGTTGTAAGATGTGTCGATTTTTTATGAATAATGAATTTAAAACAATCACAATAATTGGACTGTCATAGGTCAATGTTTCTAAAAAATACAACATGAAAACCAATGTGTGTCAGTAACTTTACACTGGTGTGTTTATGTGTCTATACGCACCGGCGCCGTTATATGATCTATGGGCACCACACAAATACTGATATCAGTTATCAATATCAGTGTGTTTGTGCGATACTGCGCACTGGGGCATTTACATATCTATAAGCACCGACGCGTTTTTCTGATCTATGGGCACCACACGAATATCGATACCAATTATAAATCTCGGTGCCTTTCTGTGATACGGCTCACTGGTGTGTTGATATGAAATATGGGCACTGCACAAATACCAAGACCATTTAGAATGGCCCCGTGCATTGTATGACCAAAACTACGCCCAGTGCGGTTTTACACCTAAACATCTCGGTGTGTTGGACAGAGACAGCCCCAGGGTGCCGTCGGCATCTACGCACTGGTGTGTTAAATGCACAGTAGCGCACCGATGAAAAAAACATCCATAATAACCTTCAGCCACCCATTTCTTTTTAGTTGTGTTGAATTTTCGTTAAAAGCTCCACCAAAACCTCCATAACCATAAACGGATGTTGTAGCAAATTATTTTTTGACAATTTTGGCCAAATTTATAACACATAAATCCTCCTTTATAACCTCCGCTAGAGGGCCTTCTCCTTGTAGTTTCCAAGGATATGACCTCCCACTTCCATTCAAGTACCGGTATGCGCTGCAAAAATCCTACAAGATGTCGATGCTCCACCTTACCCTGCTGACACTCCAGACGTTTATTTAGGTACTCAGCAATATTTTTTTGCATACTAGGCCTGAAATATACTTTTCTAATAGTAGTTAACATTTTCTGGTATCCTGGGTGACCCGCATAATTACTATGAAGGTATTCATCCATTATTAACTCCTTTACGTCCACACGGTTTGGTACATACACCTTTCCTCTAAAGGTCAACATCTAATCTTTATCAAATCCATATTCAGAAGTACTTCCTTGCTTTCGGGTTTCTTGCATTTGTTGCCGTAGAAATTGATATTACGAATCTTTCTCGCATTCTTCTTTTAGTTTATCTAAGAATTTACATTCATGCTGATTGTAGTAAAGCTCATAAACACAATGCAGCTTCCTAATTAAAGCATCAGTCACCCAATTTTCCTTACCTTTCACATGCTGGATGTCCATATCAAATTCACTTGGAAAGACATTCCATATTTCCTATTTGGAATTTAAATCATCTTGCTTGAAATAGCTAGTCAAGCTACTATGATCTATCTTTAGAACAATTTTTTTACCCAGCAGGTAGTGTCTCCATACCTAGAGCGCATGTACTACTGTTTTTAACTCCAGGCCATAAGCAGAATATCTTTGTTCATGTTCCTTCAAATTTCTTGACTCATATGCCACTACTTTTCCTTCTTAAGATAAAACTGCCCCAACACCCTCTTTACTAGCATCTATACATACTTCAAATTATTTTTGTTGGGGTCAGGTACCCTAAGCACTGGTGTAGTGGTCAATAATTGCTTTAGCCTCTCAAAACTATTTTGGCACTCAACATTCCACTTAAATATTTTTCATTTTCTCTGCAAGGAAGTAATGGGAAAAGATATTATGGAAAATCCCTCAATAAACCTCTGATATTATCCAGCTAATCCCATAAAGGATTGAATATATGCCACATTCTGGGGTACTCGCCATTCCATAATTGTCTTGATTTTATCTGGATCAACAACAATCCCTTCTACTGAAATGACATGGCCTAAGTACTGGATTTATGTTTTGAATAAATCAGACTTGCTGAACTTAGCATACATCTGGTGTTTTCTTAACATTTCCAGAACAATCTTTAAATTTTCTCTATGTGCTTCCTAATTTTTAGAATAGATTAAAATGTCATCTATGAATATAAGTACAAAATTATCCAGGAAAGGATGGAATTTACTATGCATTAACCGCATAAAGGTTGCTGGTTCATTTGTCAACCCAAAGGGTAACAACACAAATTCATAATGCCCATACCTGGTATGGAAAGAAGTCTTGTAAATGTCTTTATCCTTGATTCGGATCTGGTGATATCCAGACCTTAAACCTATCTTTGAAAATATTGTGTCCCCCTTCACCTGATTGAATAGATCATCAATCCTTGGTAGAGGATATTTAATTTTAACTGTTAACTTATTAAGTTGTCTATAGTCCATACACATCTGCATGGTTCTGTCTTTCTTCTTAACGAACAACACTAGTGCTCCCCATGGGGACACACTTGGACGAATATAACCTTTGTTCAGCAGTTCTTGAAATTACATTCTTAATTCAGTTAATTCTGGAACACTCATTTTTTAAGGAGCCCTCGACATAGGAGATGCTCCTGGAATTAATTCTATGGTGAAATCAATATCTTGCCCTGGTGGTAATCCAGGGATATTTTCTGGAAAAACATCCATGAAATCTTGCACCACTCGTATGTTTTCCATCATAGGTGACTTTCCCTTGGAATTAGCATATCCAACCTAAATAACATATATCTGGAATCCCTTCCTCATACATTTACTCATTTGGGATGTTGTAATTGGATGTAGTTGTAACAACTTCTTGATTCCCTGAATCTCCTTGCATGTTCCATCTTGCATTCTGTAATAAATGATCTTTTCCTTGCAATCTACTAAGGTCCAATTTTTTTCTATCCAATCCATACCCAACAAAACATCATAGGACCCTAATGGCAGTATGTTCAGGTGTACGGTTAATTGTTGTTCTGAAATTTCCAAAGTACAATTTGGAAGTTTGGAAGATACCTTTCTTTTTGCTCCTGTAGCTAGCTGTACCAGCCAAGGGTTTTTGAATTTCTTCCCTTTTAATTTACAAATTTCCACTATTTTTGGACTAACATAACTGAGACTTGCACCTAGGTCTACCAAAATAGAAATATATTGAGACAATAATTTACCTTCAAACTTAATCATTGTCAGCTGATAATTTTCCTGTCGATCCTCCAACATCACATTGATATGAGGAATGTTTCGCGCCACATCGCCTACTATAGAAGCCTCCTACAAGTTTCCAACTGTGTCATTTCTTACTCATTGTGGGAAGTTTTTATAATAGTGTGCTTCACCACACCTCCAACACTGTAGAGGTGGCTTGGTCACCTGCCCTTGCCAAGGTTTTCTAGATGCTTCTATAGGATTTTCTTCTGCTGGCCATCAGGTTCTTTGATGATTTCTTCCAAATTTTTACTAACAGAAATTCATGTAGAATTATTAAAGTTATTTATTTTGACACCTTTGAAGTTTGAGCTGCTTTTCTGTCCTTTCCTTGGTTGCCAACTTTTTCCAACCTCCCCTTTAGCCTTGGACTGCTAATAGCACATTCATGCCTTATGACTGGATTTTTCCATGGTTCTGGGATTTGAAAATTCAATTCACTCTTTCATATGTGCTGGCAAGCTACTCAAAAATATTTTCACCTTAGCCTTTTCCTCTCGGAGGTATGGAAAATATCGTAACAAGGAGGCGAAATTGGTGATATACTCATTCATAGTCATTTGTCCCAACTTCAAGTCATGAAACTCTTTAGATTTCTCATCATATAAACGTTTGGTTAAATACTTGTCTTTAAAGTATTTCTAGAATCATTCCCAAGTAAAATCTTCGTCCTCAATGCTACGAAAACTATTTACTTCTTCCCACCACAAAGTGGCTTTCTCTCTTAACTGATATATGGCCAATATGGCATTTAGGTTGCTACTATACTCGTACACCTGAAAATATTTTTTCATGTTTATCAACCAGGCCTGTGCTATTTCCTCAACTTCTCCATCAAATGCTGGTGGTTTTATTTTCCAAAACTCCACCTGAAGTTCGACTTTCTTCTTCTTAACTTCTTGCTGATTTGACACATTTCCAGCTAGGATGGGCTTCTTTCCACTCTATCAGTGGTGTTGTCCCTTGTTTGTTGTTCATCACCTCCTTGTATGCCCCTATCATCGCTGCGACATTCCATTCCATGGTTCTGCTTGTCTGACAGGCTCTTAAGTATATTTTCTTGCTCTTGCATTAAATGCTCGTTATCATTTCGAACTTGCACCATCTCTTCCTATAGTTTATGTACTATATTCAATAGTATGCTGGTTTGATGTTGTTGTTCCTGCAGTAGTATAATTCTTTGCTGGTATTGATCCACTCTCAGCTGAACCCACATCTTAGGGCTCACTACTGGTTTTGTTTGGGGTTCCCCGATATCCTGGAGTGGTTGTTTTGTTGACCCTCTTCTCATAACGTTTTCCTATTATACTTATTTTATCTATGCATCGGTTTACACATAGCTTAATCGTTACTTAACCGTTGCGTCCCAGCGTATGAACACTGCTCTGATACCAATTGTGACACTCATATAATTTTTTTTGTTTTACATTTACCTTAATGATAAATGTATATTTACAAATATGGATCACAATAAGACTATTCACAATAGCTATGTTAGTCTCATCACATAAATTATATACTAACTAAATATTTATGGTGGTCCTAAACCTTATTCATATAAGATTACATTAATCACCAACAAATCATTCCAACTACCATAGAATACTTGATTGATATATAGTTAATACATGAATAGGACTTGTACTAAACCTTCGACACAATCTTGGATTATATATTTCATCGGGATATATGCAGGAACGCAACAGAATACAAAAATAACCATAAACATATAAATATAGCGGAAATAAGCCTTCATTTCATTAATGTCAAATCATAGAAATATGCTTACAAACATGATATAAATAAAATAGCTAGGGTGCTGGTAGCGAATCTCTGAGAAAATATGTGGTGGCTACAGTACTCTAAACTATGTTACAATGAGGCTCAAGGGCCTATTTATTATGGAGAAACAATGGAGAACTCTAAACGACCAAAACCTAACCCTAGGAGATAAAGCACCAAAACTATGGGCCCCGTTTGGGTAACTTGGTGTTTCAAATTCCCGAGGACATAAATTTGGCATAATATCTCTGTTTGGGGTCTCAAAATGGCTCCGGAATTTCAAGACCCGAAAAACTACTAAAAATAGTAAGTTGTGAAAAAAACTGAAAGAGACAATGGTAGGGCCCCAAGTGGAATAGGCAGGTGGCCACCAATATCCACCTGGATCATTCCTCCCCCCTTAGGAAGCAATGGTCCCCATTCTGTTGAGTTCCTCCATGAGATGAGGAAACTTCTATTGAACTTGGTCCCTGGTGAACCACTTGCCTTGGTGCAGGAGTTGGCCAGCTTTGATAACCCGATACAGTTGGATCTTCTGTTGGTGAGTGTTCTTGATTTGCATGTCCATGATACAGTCTGTGGTGGCCTATTCCATGCATTATGGGTTTAACTCTTTTGGTGTGAGTTCTTCTGCAATGTCAGAGGTGTCCAATAGAGGAGGGAAGTTGAGACAAAGGCAGTCTACATTGAATACTGGGTGCATACCAAGGAATGGTAGAATACTAAGCTCGAAGTCATTGTTAGCTACAACCTTAGTGATGGTATACGGCCCATATCAGAGTGGGGAAATATTGCGGTGGGGTCTACTGAGGCACTCCTTCTGCAAATGTAGCCACACTTTGTCACCCACCTAGAAGTTGTGTGCAACCCGATGTTGATCTTGCCGTTGCTTATACTTATCATTAGCTTTTTCCAATATGTCATGAACCTATTTGAAGATGTGTCGAATATGCTCGATGAAGTCATTTTCTTTGTTAGCTTCGGACTTGACATGAGCCAAATTGGCCTGAGTAGCTGCAAATGGCATGGCTACATCAATGGGACATAGTGGCTAGAATCTGAAGCCCACCTGAAAGGGGTTGTGGCTAGTTGAGCTGTGGGGAGCCCGATTATAACTGTGTTGTACATAGGTAAGGTTCTCATCCCATGTCCATGGATGCTTGGAATTGTACATGTGCAGAATGTGTGCAATCATCTTGTTAACGACCTCTGTCTGGCCATCAGTTTGGGGATGGAAAGATGTGGACTTGGTGAGCTTGGTGTCCAACATTGGCCAAAGGATGGACCAAAATTTGTAGAGGAACCTGTTGTCCTGACTTGATATGATAGTTTGTGGGATCCCAAAGTGCGCCCACACTCATTCAAAGAAGAGTTTAGCAGTGGCTTCTGCTATGATATTCTTCCTGCAAGCCGCCATAATGGCCATCTTTGAGAATATGTCTACGACCACGAAAACACAACCATTTCCATTCTTAGTAGAAGGAAGGCCTGACATGTAATCCATGGAGATGGATTCCCAAGGTTGACTAGGGGTAGGTAGCAGAGTATAGAGCCCTTGCTTCTTGATGGTCAGTTTGGAAATGGCACAAGCAGTGCAGGATCTGATGTACTTCCTGACATCTTGTCGAAGGTTCAGCCAATAGAAATACTTCTGCATTACTGCCACTATTTTCTCAACCCCAAAGTTCCCAGTGACTCTATTGTAGTGTGCCTCACATATCATCTTGGTATGCTCACTTGAAGGAACACAAAGGTGTCCCACGTGACATAATAGTGCATCTTGGAGGTGAAAATTTGGAACTTGCATACCCCCCAAGAGTGCCTCGTATGTGTAGCTAAATTCTAGATCTCTCTTATAGAGAAGCAGTCAATAAAGAGTCTCATGCCCACAAGAGTTGAGAGCGGTGATTATGGCCACGATCAGTGATCGGCTGAGGCAGTTTGCAACGTTATTGATGTTACCCTTCTTGTACTTGATGTTCAAATGAAATTGTTGTAGATATGTGGACCACTTATCATGGAAATTATTCTACAACTTCCCTTGTGTTTGTATGAAATGCAGGGGTCGGTGGTTTGTGTGGATGACTATCTCCTTCCCCAAAATGTAATGCTTCCATTTTCGACAAGCCTGCATAATGGACTACATTTCTTTTTCATAAGTGGGATACTTTCAAACTGTGTCGAAAAATGCCTCACTATCATATGTCATTGGATTCCCCTGTTGAGTAAGAACTGCCCCAATAGCATAGTCAGAGGCATCTGTCTCAACCTCAAATGGTTGTTGTAATTCTGGTGATGTTAGCACTGGGGCAGAACAGAGGCGATGATTCAACTCTACGAACGCCTTCTATTGAGATTCGGACTAACTGAATTTTTCTTTCGCTTCTCCCTTGGTGACTTGAATCAAGGGCCAAGTGATATGAGAGAATCCCAACACGAACCTGTGGTAGAAATTAGAAAGACCCAGAAAGCTACAAAGCTCTGTTTGAGTGGTTAGGGCTGGCCAATCTTGAATGAATTTGATCTTGGCTAGATCCACATGCACCCCCTTTTCATCAATAATGTATCTGAGATATTGAACCTTGATCATGCCAAAAGGTCACTTCTCCAAATTGGCACACAACTTGTGTTGTCACAGTATTTGGAGGACTTCTCGGATGTGGTGGACGTGCTCTTCCCAAGTCTTGCTGAAGATCATAATGTCAACCAAGTATACCACTACAAATGAATTGGTGAATGGATGCAGGATGTCATCCATCAACCTCATGAAGGTTTGAGGAGCATTTTTCAATCCGAAAGGCATGACGAGCCATTTGAAAAGGCCCTCCTTGGCTTTGAAGACAACATTCCACACATCAGAGGGTTCGATTGGTACCTGGTGATACCCAAAATTCAAGTCGATATTTCTTAAATATTTTGACCCTTTGAGTTGGTCCAGAAGGTCATCAATCGGTGGGATTGGGTACCTATTCCAAAAAGTGATCTTTTTCAGTGCCCGATAGTCAATACAGAGTCTCCAAGTCCCATCCTTCTTCTGTACCAACACAATCGGGCTCCCACAGGGCGATGAACTTGGCCACATGTGACCTTTCTGCAACAGCTCCTGAATTTGCCTCTTTATTTCATCATTCTCTAGAATAGAGCACCTATATATCGGTCCATTGGGTAGCAGCGCACCTGGGGTCAGGCCAATGGGGTGCTTGAACTGAAAGTTTAGAGGTACCCTTGTGGGAGAGGTGAAGATGTCCCTGTACTCCTCCACGACCTTGTCCATTTTTTGTTGTCGTGCAGACGAGCGATGTTTAGAGGTGGTGGCTACAGTATTCTTCTTGCCCTGGGGGCAGATCATCAGGAGAACAAATTTCCTTGTTTGGGAAATGAGCTTACTGCATTGTTTCACAGTAACCAAAGAGATAGTGGGAGGTGGTGGTACCTGTGGTATTTTGTACAATTTATTTCCCAAAGTAACAGTAATAGCACGAGGTCGGGACTTATACATAGCATGTCACTTCCACAACTATGGTTGGCCTAATAATACATCAGAAACATCAATAGGAGAAATGTCACACAATACCTCATATGTCACACAATACCTCATGCGACACTATTGGCTGACGCGGAGACCCCATCCTTGGTGAAGCCACCCGATGGTGTATGGTTACGGGTGAGCTATGGTCGGCAAGCCCAACCACTTCACTACATCTGCTGAAATGAGGTTCTTTTGGCTCCCATTGTCGATAATGAACCATAGCGGGGAACCTTTTACCCACATCTGGGAGTGGAAGGGATGCTTTTCCTTCTCTGGATATTTTGGTTCCTCCTTCTTGATCTTCGTAGTGGCAACATTGGCGTTGGGCTCCGCATCAATAATTTGCTTCCCTTTGTCATCCCCCTTGTCAGGTTTTGATTCAGAGTGAGAGCATGCATCTGATTCAGAAGCCCTCATCTTGGCCACCAGCGACTGCTTGGCCTGACAACCACTTGTGTTGTGAGTAGAGCTCTTATGGAGCTCACACCACTTTCCCGTGTCCTTCTTTGGCTTCGTGGTGTTGTTATTTTCTTATGTATTTTGCAGGTTGTCTTGCGTCGTCATGCCTCGGCTTTGTCCTTTGTTCTATGGTTTGGGGGCACATTTCCCTTGCTTTTGATTCACAGATCCAAAGTCTCGCTTCTTCTGTTTGAATTTTTGCTCAATCTTGGCAACATACCGATATGCCGTACTAAGCGAGGAAATGTTGAGGAACTCAATTTCCTCCTGAATGTACCTATGTAGACAACCACGATACTTTAGCACCAAATGTTTCTCTGAATCTTTGATACCGAACTTTGTGTGCAGGGTATGGAAAAAATTCATTAGCTCATGCACATCTTAATACATTTGTTGCCGCAGCATGGTCCATTGTATGTACCTGTCCTCATAGCTCCCCATGGGATAGTATTGTCCCTTGATGGCATCTCAAAAAGAATTCTAAGTGGGTACGACTGAGAACAAAGAGGGTTCTATCTCGTCTTTTTTCTCACAGTAGGTTTCCCACTAGTCTTGACATGGGGGGTAGTTTTGAGGAGTGCAAAAATATTCTTCTCCCAGACAAAAAAGTCATGAACCGAGAAATATCCTTCTAATAGATTCAACCATCTATCTATGGAATCTGCATCTATTTGACCCTCAAATATGGGAATGTCAAATTTTACTTGTACCTTAAAGGGAGTCGCGCCTCTAGAGTGGCTGATGGATGCAGATGCATCGCCGGTGGGAAGTCGTTGAAGGATTTGGGCAAAGTTATCCATCGTTTTCGTTCCTTTGTTTCTCGAGGGCATTCTTGAGCAATATTTTGATAGGATCTCCTGCTCCCTCATCTTTCTTTTCATCCCCAATGGGCATCCATCGGGGTTTGTGAGGCTGATCTTGCAAAGGTTCCACCAAATCGAGCCCTAACTCCTTATACCCTGACCTCATTGGGGAGATGCAAATAAGGATCGAGAAAAAGAAGACTGCTCTGATACCATTGATCCAGATTTATGCATGAATGCAATAGAATACATAAATAACCATAAAAATATAAATACAATGGGAATAGGGCTTCATTTCATCAATATAAAATCACAGAAATATGCTTACAAACATGATAGAAATAAAATAGCTAGGGTGCTCATAGAAAATCTCTGAGAAGAGATGTGGCGGCTACAGACCTCTGAATTGTGTCAAAATGAGGCTCGAGGGCCTATTTATTATGGATAAATAATGGAGAACTCTAAATGTCCAAAACCTAACCCTAGGAGATGAAGCGCCAAAACTATGGGCCCCGTTTGGGTAAATTGGTGTTTCAACTTCCCGAGGACGTAACTTTGACATATTATCTCCGTTTGTGGCCTCAAAATGGCTCCAAAAGTTTAGGACCCGAAAAACTCCTAAAAATAGTAAGTTGTGAAAAAAAAAACTAAAAGAGATAATGGTGGGGCCCCAAGTGGAATAGGCGGGTGGCCACCAATATCCACCTGGATCAATATTATGGTTTAATGTTTGCTCGCCATATACACATATCAGTGTTATTTATTCCTTCGAGGTTTTTCTTGCACATCGTGAATATTGATTGTGAAAATACTGGAAATTAATTCCCTTTGACAGATGTAATATTTACAAGGTTCATTGCAAGTTTCGAGTGTTTAATCATAGATCTTCACTCTTAGATCTCGAAGGATCGACGATGAATCACCTCAAGTGGCAATGACATAGATAACCCTACAACCCTAGCTATCACTGCCATTTTTTACTGCATCAGTGTAAGGGAGAAAATTATTCTGCTCTAAGGGTTTTGGTTATGCAGCGTCCTTGAGCCTTGGCTCCCGGGACTATGAGGTTATTGGTTTCCCCATGGTACTATAGCATAATTGGGAGGAGGTCTCGACATAGACTGCGTTGAGTTGCTGGTGTAAATCTTCCTCTGTCACCATGGCAACTGCTCCAGTACCGGTTCTCATGCTCTTCACTTTGCACATTTCATGTAATATTCCATTGTGTTGACATTTACAAATTTTCTTGTTCAATACATATCGGATTTCGGACTTTATCTCTTAAACTTTTTCTGTGTAAAATATTTTTTGTTTTCTCGAATGTTTTCTTTGAAGGTTTATGGTTTGATTACTAGAACAATGAGGCACATCCTCCTCGACAGGTAGCTCTTGCTTTCCTCCTTCCTTTTGGCTCATTTTCCTTCTGATAGATATGGAAACACCTTAAAAAAAATTCATGGCCCATTGACTTCTTCCGGATTTTTAATGTCTGTAGGTCAGTTTTTTCCACTATATGGAAAATTTACCTGCGTCGTTTCCTTAATAATACACTTGAATGTCTTAGGTTATGGTTACGCTTCCTATTTCAGGTATTTCCACATTTTTCTCAAGGTCTTTACATCTCCATAAAATGTTATAGCTTTCCCTAGTTATGAACCTAGTGTCGGTTCAGTCTCTTTTGAGATTTTTCTGTCGGTCTCATTTTGAGTTTCGAGCTTTTCCAAATTTGTAAATTTAATTCATTGTTGTGAGATTGAACATCCCTCTCTCGGCTAGAAGCCTTGAGGGCTTGATTCAATTTTTTTCTTGCATTTTACTTTACTGTGGATACTCATCATGCTACGTTTATTCGTAATTTACTAAGATATTATTTCTGGAAAGATTCTACTCTTTTTTAGTTTCCATTCTCAGAAATGGCTTCTACTGTAATAATAACTCTTGGATTAGCTTTTACGCTCCATTTATATTTGTTTATTTACATATTTAAGCAACATTGACTGTTTGTTTTATTCCTGAAATTTGAGTTTGGTATTCTTATAGAATTGTGCTTGGAAATAATACATTCTTCGGTTCTATACTCTGATTAATATTCTCTATTCAACTGAATACATAGATATATGGTTATGTTCAATCTTCAAGTCTGGAGCTCTAATTTTAGAGAAAATAAATGTTAATACACTATCTTTTATTGTATTCTTCATCTCCAGCTTATTTACATTTATTAAGGTGTACATTTATTTTGTTTTTAGTCTCTAATTAGGGTTACAACACGATGGTCGGACCACCTAGCAAATCTGTCTGAGTATAGAAAATTAGGGGTGGTGACAGATGTTGGACCGGGGTTTCATCCTTTGTCTAAACTCAACAGCTCACCCTGTAGTAATTTAATAATTAGTAATAATTTAACATTTTTTTTCCTCTCACAGCAAGTTTGGAAGTTTAACAATAGTTTCCTTATCAACTGACCTCTCAGTCCTAAATTTCTTGAATGCACCTAGATTCATGTACATAGTACAAATAAGCGAGGAAATGTCGAGGAACTCAATTTCCTCCTGAATGTACCTGTGTAGACAACCGCGATACTTTAGCACCAAATGTTTCTCTGAATCTTTGATACCGAACTTTGTGTGTAGGGTATGGAACAAATTCATTAGCTCATGCACATCTTAATACCTTTGTTGCCGCAGCATGGTCCATTGTATGTACTTTTCCTCATAGCTCCCCATGGGATAGTATTGTTCCTTGATGGAATATCAAAAAGAATTCTAAGTGGGTACGACTGAGAATAGAGAGGGTTCTATCTCGTCTTTTTTCTCACAGTAGGTTTCCCACTAGTCCTTGACATGGGGGGTAGTTTTGAGGAGTGCAAAAATATTCTTCTCCCAGACAAAAAAGTCATGAACCGAGAAATATCTTTCTAATATATTCAACCATCTATCTATGGCATCTGCATCTATTTGACCCTCAAATATGGGAATTTCAAAGTTTACTTGTACCTTAAAGGGAGTCACGCCTCCAGAGTGGCTGATGGATGCAGATGCGTCGCCGGTGGGAAGTCGTTGAAGGATTTGGGAAAAGTTATCCATCATTTGCATTCCTTTGTTTCTCGAGGGCCTCCTCGAGCAATATTTTGATAGGATCTCTTGCTCCCTCATCTTTCTTTTCATCCCCAGTGGGCGTCCATCGGGGTTTGTGAGGCCGATCTTGCAAAGGTTCGACCAAATCGAGCCCTAACTCCTTATACCCTGACCTCATTGGGGAGATGCAAAGAAGGATCGAGAAAAAGAAGACTGCTCTGATACCACTGATCCAGATTTATGCATGAATGCAATAGAATACATAAATAACCATAAACATATAAATACAGTGGGAATAGGGCTTCATTTCATCAATATAAAATCACAGAAATATGCTTACAAACATGATAGAAATAAAATAGCTAGGGTGCTCATAGCAAATCTCTGAGAAGAGATGTGGCGGCTACAGACCTCTGAATTGTGTCAAAATGAGGCTCGAGGGCCTATTTATTATGGAGAAATAATGGAGAACTCTAAACATCCAAAACCTAACCCTAGGAGATGAAGCGCCAAAACTATGGGCCCCGTTTGGGTAAATTGGTGTTTCAACTTCCTGGGGACATAACTTTGACATATTATCTCCATTTGTGGCCTCAAAATGGCTCCAGAATTTTAGGACCCGAAAAAATCCTAAAAATAGTAAGTTGTGAAAAAAAAACTAAAAGAGATAATGGTGGGGCCCCAAGTGGAATAGGTGGGTGGCCACCAATATCCACCTGGATCGATATTATGGTTTAATGTTTGCTCGCCATATACACATATCAGTGTTATTTATTCCTTCTAGGTTTTTCTTGGACATCGTGAATATTGATTGCGAAAATACTGGAAATTAATTCCCTTTGACAGATGTAATATTTACAAGGTTCATTGCAAGTTTCGAGTGTTTAACCATAAATCTTCACTCTTGGATCTTGAGAGATCGATGATGAATCACCTCAAGTGGGAAATTACATAGATAAATCACCTCGATGTTTATGGTTTGATTACTAGAACAATGAAGCACATCCTCCTCGACAGGTAACTCTTGGTTTCCTCCTTCCTTTTGGCTCATTTTCCTTCTGATAGATATGGAAATGCCTTAAAAAAATTTCATGGCCCATTGACTTCTTCTGGATTGTTAATGTATGTAGGTCAGTGTTTTCCACTATATGGAAAATTTACCTGCGTCGTTTCCTTAATAATATACTCAAATATCTTAGGTTATGGTTACGCTTCCTATTTTAGGTATTTCCACAGCTTTCTCAAGGTCTTTACATCTCCAGAAAATGTTATAGCTTTCCCTGGTTATGAACCTAGTGTCCGTTCGGTCTCTTTTGAGATTTTTCTGTCGGTCTCATTTTGAGTTTCGAGCTTTTCCAAATTTGTAAAGTTAATTCATTGTTGTGAGATTAAACATCCCTCTCTTGGCTAGAAGCCTTGAGGGCTCGATTCAATTTTTTTCTTGCATTTTACTTTACTGTGGATACTCATCGTGCTACGTTTATTCGTAATTTACTAAGAGATTCTTTCTGGAAAGATTCTACTCTTGTTTAGTTTCCATTCTTAGAAATGGCATCTACTCTAATAATAACTCTTGGATTAGCTTTTACGCTCCATTTATATTTGTGTATTTACATATTTAAGAAACCTTAACTGTTTCTTTTATTCCTGAAATTTGAGTTTGGTATTCTTATAGAATTATGCTTGGAAATAATACATACTTCGATTCTATACTCTGATTAATATTCTTTATTCAACCAAATACATAGATATATGGTTATGTTCAATCTTCAGGTCTGGAGCTCTATTTTTAGAGAAAATAAATGTTAATACACTATCTTTTATTGTATTCTTCATCTCCAACTTATTTACATTTATTAAGGTGTACATTTATTTTGTTTTTAGTCTCTGATTAGGGTTACAACACGATGGTCGGACCACCTAGCAAATTTGTCTAAGTATAGAAAATTAGGGGTGGCGACAGATGTTGGACCAAGGTTTCATCCTTTGTCCAAAATCAACAGCTCACCCCGTAGTAATTTAATAATTAGTAATAATTTAACATTTGTTTCCTCTCACAGCAAGTTTGGAAGTTTAACAATAGTTTCCTTATCAACCGACATCTTAGTCCTAAATTTCTTGAATGCACCTGGATTCCTAAACATAGTACAAATAACTCATATATAACCTCGTGTCTAATTAATTCTGTGATAACAGTTACTTATCTAACAATATAATTTGTTGTTGGTGTCGACCCAACCTTCAAGAGGGGCACGTTCTCCTCTTGAAGTTGTGCTCCACTCGTGAAGAGGTACATGTTGATAGTATATTCTTTGATGTGAACTCAAGACTCTAAGTCCAGTCAATGCCAAAAAACTTCAGGAATTACTGAGTGTTTTCCACTGGTCTCTACCAGCTTAGGAAAATCTCACTTCTTCCATAGCCCATGAACAGAAACCCCATTTCTCACTAGGATGAGTCTCTTATCCGCATAGGAAACTAATTTTATTAAAAATAAAATAAATTTTCCAGCAAAACATTAATTGTCTCTGTCTTTTTCCTTAAATAAATAATAAAATTCATTTAAGTAGTTATCAACACTCTCACATATGATTCTTTGCCAAAAGAGACTCAAGTTAGTGTGGAATAACTGGCATTCATTTAATTTAAAATTTCTATGTACATTTTGTGTGGAATTTGGTCTCAACTGTTTCTAAAGTTAAAGTGATCAAAATTTGTCTCCACAATTTGAATATTTTTGCAATATTCTAAATTATAAGGTTTTTTCTTGTTAAAGTTAACAAAAAAATTGAAATTATTGAGTAATTTATTATTTTGAAAACATTCATTTTGCATCATTATTAGTAATTATAAAAACTAGACATCATTATTAGTAATCATAAAAAATAGCACTATAGTAATGAATTTTTTCTTTAACCAAAATTAGATCATATCTTCATCATTTTTAATTTCAAAGACTATGCTGCCTTCCAAGGCTTGTTAAATATGGACATTGAAATATTTTAGTAAGAGTAAAATATTTTTTTTATTAATATATTTTTTATTTTAAATAGTACAGGTAAATTAAGCATAATATAAATTAAGCATAATGTAATATCAATAATATTATTGTATGTTACTATTAAGTATTAAAAAATTAACTATTTTTTATTACTTTTACCTCTACATAAAATTCATATAAAATTAAGGTAAGAATTGAAATATTTTATCTCTGACATATGATTTTTAATTTATTAATTTAAATATATTTTTAAATATAAATTTATGTGATAACATCTCTTGTATATTCAATTATAAAAAATCTCTAAGAACATATATATATATATATATATATATATATATATATATATATATATGGTTTTCAAACACAAATGATAAATTTATAACAACTAGATTTGAATGTAAATTTAAAAAATAATATCTATTTTAATTAAATTCAATTACTATATCCAAATGACTTTATTCTCAGTACAAAGTAACATATAGTTTCTGGTGTGAGTTTAGTGTTGGTACATAATTTGTTTATATCTTTTTAATGTTTAGGTGGATAGGCTTTTCTCTAATTGGTTACTTTAATCATTTTGTTAATTAATTGTTTTGATGACATGGTCTAAATTAAAAGATTCAAGTATATTCTTTTTATTGCCACTCAATCAACTGTTTATCATCACCTTTAAAGATTAGATAAAAATAAAACTATTTATAAAAATAAAAAAATATATATTTAAAAAAAATACTACATATGCCAACATTGCTAAATATAAAAAATGGTTTTGATACCCAAACCAACATTATTAATTACTCAACATCATTATTGTAACTAAATTTTTTAATAAAATTATGAGATCACTTTTCTTTTTTTTTCTCCTTTCCCCCTTGCTCGTTTTACTAATTACTCAACGTCATTGTTGTAACTATGGGATCACTTTTTTTTTTTTTTTTTTCCCTTGCCCCCTTGCTCGTTTTATTCATTGGCATTATGTTAGTCCAATTCATTTCGAGCCCCTTGCTGGTTTTATTCATTGGAATTATGTTAGTCCAATTCATTTCGATTTTTATGTGTATTTAGTAATAGATTACTTTCATCTCACTGCTTCACTATTGTTCTGTTGTTAAATTATGTGATTCTTATTTTCTTTATGTTTAGAGATTTTATTTTTTTACTAGAGTTTGATATTTGGAGACATTTGTAGTTTCTTTCGGAGATTTTTTATTTTCATTTTTTCTATTTTATGTATCGAATATTTATTTAGTTTTACATGTTTCAATAATTATATATATATATATTCAAGTCAATTAATGAACATTTCCTAATATGAAATAAAAGACTCATAGGTCCAAAATTGAAAAAAAGACTTTATTATATATCTGAAGAACGTAAACAATATTGCAACAACTCCATATATTTTGTATTCCTATTTTTGCAGTTAATTTGACTTTTGTAACATCTAAGGTTTCATCAACAACAAGAAAAGTATATAATATCATATAGTATATCTGATATGATATGCAAGGACGGTCTACAATACTTGCTCTGGCTACTTGGTTTTGGTTTTGCTTGCAAGACCTGGTATGTAGTTTAATTTCTTTTATCATTAGGTTTATCTACTCTATCAGATTTGCTTTGTATATATGTTTTACTTTTTCAGTTTTGGAATAATGGTGAAATGTAGGGGTTACTTCTTTGGTGAACAACCATTTTAACTTCCCATCTCTTATATTTTTCTCCTGAATTAATGGAACCTACTACAGGTGTGCTGTTCGAACATATCTTTTGGAAATTCCCAGGGGAGTCTTTTTGGTATTGCCAGAAGTCTTGTTCACGCTCTTAGTGGCGGCCATTTTGGGAGCTGTTGTTCCCGGGGCCTTTTTCACGGGGAGGCATTGTGCTCTAAAACTCTCTTAGTGGAGGCGTTTTTGGGAGCTGTTCTTCCCGGGCCTTCTTCACTGCTAGGGGCGGCATTTTTCTCTAAAACTGTTTACATTATTGAAAGAAGGAATAGAAATGAGTGAGAGTATGAAGATAGAAGAATCCATAGAAAATTGAAAGGTAATAAAAATCAGAAAATCATAACCCACTGCTTATACTTCCTCCTAGTTCTCTTATTGTGTTGAACAAAATCCAAATATCAAAATGGAAATGGCAAATGACATATAAAGTTGAGTATAACCTTGAACCCCAACCAGTCTTAGTGCTTGGTAAAAACTATTCACCAATAACATTATGTATTATATTTTTGGAGTTAATTTGGCTTTTATAATATTGTATATAATTTATTTTAATAAATATTGCTAATTAAATAAATATCAAAACATAAATAATTTTGATCATTTGTTTGAAAATAAAAATTTCACTTTACTCAAATTTAAATTATAATTATAAACATGTATTTTCTTATTAAACTTTCAATTTTTTTATTAAAATTACAAATTTAAATGCAAAGAAAGATGCACTATGTATCAAAAAGACTTCTTTAAAAGAAACAAAGAAAAGTAAATTCTTTAGAGAAATTCATATATGATTTTTTTAAAGTTTATTACAAGAAAAAAACTTAATTTCATTAACAATGGTTAAGGAATCTGTTTATGAATAACGTGGGAAAGAATCAACTTATGGGTATAAAAATAAATTACGATAATACCTTATCTCAAAATATGTATTTACATTATATTAATATTATGCACAAAAATAATAAATGATACACATATAAATAACATTAAGCATAAAATAGTACATTATTTGTAATTTTACCATTCCAATAATCACTTATCACTTAGTATTGCCATGTTTTAATACATAAAAAATTAATTATATATATATATATATATGTATATATATGTAACGCCCACATAAACTACACTTTAACGCCCACATAAACTACACTTTTTTTACCATGATTTACAAAACATTTGTATCAAGAAACAGTTGAAACTAAATTCTGGGTAACAGTCTTGTTCTTGGAAAATGCGGTAAATGGCTATTCTTTGGAAGAGGTTGGGAGTAGGTATATGAATCCGGAGGCTCTTGATTGGCGGAATGTAAATTGCACCTAGCGCCACAATGTAGATCATCCCAAATTCGCTGCAGAAAATCACAGTTATTCCAAGAAAATGCAGCCTAATTGAATCTTGGATCCAAGAAAGCATTGTTGCGAGGTAATTACCTCTGGAAGAGGCGAAATGTAGGTTGTCATATGAAGTTGTAGGGAAGGGGAAATCGTATCTCCGCCATGACTGAAACCATGAACGAGCTTTGTGTCGCTCTTCCCGTGGGGGCTGTAGATGGTGTTGCTTCTTTTGCTGTCCCACGTGAAAATAAAACGCCAAGTATGATCTACCTTATACTATTCCTTTATAATAATTAAATATTACTTTGGAGATGCAGAGTTTGCGTTGCGGTTAAACACTTGCCTGCACTATATTTCTGCCTGGCACTATATTTCTGCGTAAATATTACTGCATGAGAATTGTGAAAGGTATGGTCGACTCTCTTATTTTTTTCATTTAAAATAATTTCAGAGTTTATTCATGCAGAATTATCTTTCCAAAAAAAAAAATCACTGGTATGTGAAAACTATAAGAATCTAGATTGTCTTTTGGAAACATTTACTAGATTCTTGTGTATTGAAAGAAAGATTAATATGCTTTTATTTTTGGAAGATAAGTTATAACATTAATATACTTAAAGATTTTACACTATCTAGATAGTGGGTAATTACTATTACGATATTTTGGGAAGAGTTAAGTAGTTTAATCCTTGGAAATATTTAATGAGTTCAAGGATAAGATAAGGAGTTTCACCAAAATAACTCTTGAAATTTTATGTATATGAAGGACTATGTTAGTTCTCTTAGTAACATATGTCACCGCCAATAGATAAATATTGGCATTATATTACCCCTTTAGAAGGACGTATGTATATATGCATGCTCTATATTTATAAGTATGCATGTTTCCTATACAATGTATTTAATGCATATAGATAGAAATTTTTAATTAAAATATGATTAACCACGTGATCTTGTGGTTATTTCCTAACAAGAATCCCTGTTGTCTTTTCTTGAAAAGACTCTTACTTTAATATCTTAGACAGATAATGTTATTAGAGAGATAGAAGGGGGAAAGGGATAGAAGGGAATAAGTGTCTCCTACAGTAAAGGAAGAGCTATCTCTCTTGCATGCACAAAGAGGGAGGGTTATCTCTCTTGCATGCACAAAGAATAGCCATTATGTTGTAGAAGCATACTCTTTGCATGTATAAAGAAATATTGAGCTATCTCACCATTTAGGAAAATATGTGAGTACATTTATGATATCAAAACTAATATGTTAGTTATGTTAGTTCTTTTGGAACAAGGTCATGCATAGGCATGCAGCCTATGTATTAACTTTTATTGAAGAATAATATACATATATGTATGTAAAAAGAAAGCTTGTAGTATTGAAACTACATTGAATATGATTGTTAGTAAAATCTTGAAAATGAGACATGTATTTATACTCTTCATTGCGTATTTTTACATATGTTTACATGCTCACTAGTGTAGAGACTTTCTTTGGAAAGACTCGTGAAGGAGGTTATGTGCTTCGTTGTGAATGTGTGCTTATGCAACGGAAGCATGAGTTATTGTGATGATTTATAACCAGCACATATGAGGAAAAATGATTAATGCTCATGCAGATGAGTGCGAGTTGCAGGAAGGTCCAATGCACGATGGTCCATTGTAGGTACATCCATGCCACCAAGATGAGAAGATCTGGAGATATGAAGACCAGAGGGTAAATGGTATTATATATATTGTAATGGCTGTAAGCTAGATATTTTCATATTTCCTTGTAAATTATATAAACGATGGTTAAGGGATGGTCTCCCTTATAAGCCATTGAGTGATGGGCTGAACACCCTCACGAGCGTTTAATAATAAAATTAAACGTTTGTTGGTTTTCACCCTACGGGGTTTCCAGGGTATAATGGTGTTCAATGGTGTGATTGGTTATTGTGTCCAGATGATGAGGTTCAGTTCTTTCTTGTTATGATGTTCAGAATGGAAATTATGTGATGACTATTTGAGCAATGAGATGAATGGATGTTTTCATCATTTAGTATTAAGTTAATATACTGTAAAGGAGGTTGTTAAGGGTTAAGGAGTTACTACTCTTATTTATAAACATTCTAGGTAATGATGATTAACTTATAAAATTTTTAACTCCTTATTCCCTGTGAAGTTAATGGTGTATGTTACAAGTGGTATCAGAGCTAAAGGTTCAAAAACTGGCGCCTTTGGGATTTAGCGGAAAGAAATTGAGGGATTCGAGATGAAATGCGCATATGTGAAGGAAGCCATCGCATCTCTAATCCAGGTTGAACAATGCGTTCAAGAGATAAGTATTAATATCTTTATTGTCTTGAAAGTAATAGTTATTGCATTTATGGAAAATACACTGCTTACAAAGTAAATAACTGTTGAGTTAGCATTTCTTTAAAAATGATATGTATTTTCCATGTACGTAAAACTTCTATTGTTGTGTTGAAGTTTCCTTGAAAGGAGTTGGGAATTTGGTTTCTTGAAAAAGAAACATGTGTGTGCTTGAAAATTTAACTAATATACATTTGATTCTTCTTGAGAGAAATATGTATATTTGAAAATAAATCTTGCATGTGAATCTTGCAACTAAAAGAGACAAATATAGAGTAAAATGTGGTTTTACTTAATATGCAAGATTGTGCTAGTTCTTTTGGAAAGTAATAAAGCATTGCTAATATGATAATCTTTTAGAAAGATATACCATGGTAAAAGACCAAACTACTATGCTAGTTTTGCTGAAAAGAACCCATGTGAGTTCTTGCAAAGATTACTAGTATGTATCTTGAAAGGTGTGAGCAGTAGTAAAACATAAATAAGTAAACTTGCTTGCCTTTATATCTTATTTAAGAAAAGATAGGAAGATTGATTTCTTTTAAAAGGGATTTCGTACTTGTATGTTAAACGATAAGGAATCCAAGTTCTTTCTTGAAAATAAATATAGGTTAAAGAGAATAACCTCTTGAATATATTACATTGCTAGATGGATTATGTAAACTTCTTGATTTAGGTATGTTAAAGGTTAAGTTAACCTTGTTAGTATTGCATAGTTTGTTATGCATAAAAGAGGCAATCTACGATAAATTATTGGAAGCAAAGCATGAGCAACTTTCCTCTAGAATCATAGAGGAACAAGGTTATTTGCATGCAATAGTTGTATTAAATTTCATCGGAAAGAACATAAGTTTTTATGTGGAAATGATAACATGTTTTGTTATCATACAGTAGAAAAGATTATTTGGCAAAGAAGATGAATTACATGTACAAAAACTAAAGTAATGTTTTGGTTTCCTTAAAATATATACATGGCTAATGTGGGTATAATATTTCAAGAATAAGGTATGTGTTATTATGTTTTATTCCATTAGTTTTATGGAAACAAAAACCATGTTTTACATGCCTATTATGTTATGTGTCCTCGAAGAGGAATCATGAGTTTGCCTACTCGATTATGTTAAGTACTATGTTGGGAAATTAAGATTAGAATCTTTATGCATTGTATGCATAGGAACAATAACCAATGTGTTAGCTTTATTTGAATCTTTATGCTTTGTATGCATAAGAACCGACAGCCAATGTGTTAGCTTTATTATATTTGCATGTTCCAAAGGCAAAGGCTGAAGTGGTGGGTCTTTTGTAAAAGTTTAAGTAAAGTGGATGCACATTGTGTCATTTTCCATTAAAGGAATTTCTGAATAGATATAGTGATTTGTCTTGTACAAATGTGTGTGTGTATGGGAGTTATTTGACATGAATTGATAATTACTTATTCACACTAATGTAGAGATGTTAGAAGAAAGCATGTTGTGACATTGTATTCACATCTCATATATGCACATGAATATGTGTTAAAGGATCACTCAAAGATTGATTATTTATTGATTAAGGATTGATTATTTATTGATTAAGGTTTTATCTGATCATGCTATAAAATATTATCGATGCTGCTAAAAGAAAACATTGTTGTAGAGGAGCAATGTGAATTTCCTGATGGGGATGAGTACTGCATTAGGGAGAGAAGTTATTCAAATGAAATAAAGATAAGTATTTTATTTCATTTTATTTTAAAAAGTCTATGCATATGCATGTTGATTCCCTTTAAAAATGAATTGTTATATACATGGCATTGCATGAGATAATTCCATTTAAGAGAATTCTTAAAAAAAGTACATGATATTATAATTGCATAAGAATATGCATATGAGATTAATATGTGTATTATGCTTTATTTCATTAGGAAAGAAAGTATAAAAGTATGAAAGGAAAACAATACTTTTCATTTGGGCTTGAAAAGAAGTAGTTGTTTTTGTATGCAATAAAATTTCTAAGTTACCATGCACTACTTAAAAAGGATGAATGTGTATAGTGATGGTGTGTGAAACTAATGCATGAATGCATTAAGATCATAATGGCATGGAATGACTAGTTTTAGAGTGACTCATGTCATGAATGCATTAAAATTATTAATAGCATTGGTTAGTTATGAATGAATAACTAATGAGAGTTATATGCACAAATCGATTTTGACTAAAGCTATTTGAAAGTTGTGAACAATTGATTATGATAATTACTTCGTATGTCAGTCTGTTGGAACAAAACATTATGGGAATTTATGGGAATTGGAAATGTTTGCATAGGATAATATGTGCTTGGAAAATGCATATTTACGATTAGCATTGTTTCTTATTGTAAGCATGAGTAGCTTAAATGGAAACAGAAAATCTGTGAAAATAAAGCATCGCAAGCATTGCAATATGAGTTGCAACAGTAAACATTAAAGTATCATGTTTTAATGTACAACACATCTATGTTACTTCCAGGGGGGAAGTTGTGACAACTTCATTAAAGTGAACTAGTATTAACTAGTTCAAGACAATTTGTTTAATTTTCTTTTATCTCGCAAGAAAATCTTAAATCATCACTGTTGATAAAGAAAATTATTTAATTTGCTGGAGTTAATTAATGAAAAGAAAATCTTTTTAAGCTGATGGTGAAAATGTTTCCAAGAATAGGAAGTGGTTGGGAACAGTTGGAAAGACAGTTACCTACTCGTCTGAGGATAAAGCTGGATCCCCGGGGAGGAGTAGGCGTTCTGTGAAATTGGTAAAGGGGGATTATTTTCTCGAGCTGGTTGGGACCAGTTGAAAATAGCTTCCAGCAACCCTTTTAAAGCCAAAAACATCTGAGTATGACTGGAATTGGAGAATTGGACCGGACTGTCTCGAATTTCTCTTCCAGGCTTTTCTGAGTTTGACTGGATTGG